>JARYZH020000002.1:0-600000 GCA_030021035.2 Notholithocarpus densiflorus
CACATTTTTTAAACTATTTTGTAAACTAACATTTCAAGTATGTGAGACTCAAGTTCAGTGATAAATTGAGTCTTTGAGACTCGAGTAGATTTGATGAAGAAGAAGAAGAAGACAAAGATGACAATTGGACTGAAAAAGAAGAAGATCTAGAACAAGGACTTGAAGAAGAACCAAAGAAGAAGTTAGAAGATTTGGAGAATGCAGGAACAATTGCAACTTGACTCTTTAACATTCGAGTTCCACACATTAAACTCGACTTTCAGGGCCTCGAGATACTAGTTTGCTAAATAGAGATTTTTTTTCTTCTTCAAAATAACACTAATTTTCAAACAATTTTGTTAGTTAGCACGTTTTCAAAATTATTTAAGAAACTAACATCTTAAGTACAATAGACTCGATTTTGGTGTGCTAAATCAAGTACAATGAACTCGATTTCAACATTGGCCAGCAGCTAACGTCATAGAACTCGAGTCTAATGGACTCGAGTTCTGTCATATAAAATTCGAGTCCATAGGACTCGATTTCATTTAAATTTTAGAATTCAACTTCAGTTCTTACCTTCAACTAACTCCAACAAAACTCAACTCCAGCAAAACCTTCCTCACAGGTCTAATCCGATCCAATCTACTCCAGCAAAACCTTCCTCACAGTTCTGATTCGATCCGAGCAACTCCAACAAAACCTAGGTCCGATCTGAGCAAAACCCATGTGAGCTTCGATGGGGAACGAGACAAAGTGAGAGAGAACCACCTCGATGATGAGCTTGGGCCTTGGAGGCCAGCAACAGAAGAAGGTTCAATTTAAATGAAATCGAGTCCTACAGACTCAATTTTTATATGATAGAACTTGAGTCCCTTGGCCTTGAGTTCTATGACGTCAGCTGTTGGCCGATGTTGAAATTGAGTTCATTGTACTTGATTTAGCACACCAAAATCGAGTCTATTGCACTTGAGATGTTAGTTTTCTAAATAGTTTTGAAAATGTGCTAACTAACAAAATTGTTTGAAAATCAGTGTTATTTTGAAAAAAATAATCCACTAAATAGTTTTGCAAACTTGACAACTAACTAAGATGTTTAAAAATAATGCTAAATGCCAAAAAAAAATCCCTACGATCTACAACATTTTCATAACAAATTATAGGTGGTAAGTTATTATTGGTTCTAATTTGAACTTACCACTGAAATTATTTTTTTGTCTGTCAAACAACAATAACATGTTTGAAAATATATTTAAAATTAATTTAAAGACAATAAAATATTGTTTAAAGTACAAACAAAGAGTTCAAATAAACTAGACACCCATAAAAATAGTTCAAATAAACAACATTCAACATCAAAAAGAACAATCAAATTAAAAATGATTTTTTCTTCTGGAGTGTGTACTTGACACGTTTGTGTTCGTGTTAGGGCTATGTTTGTATCGGATATCTGTTCAACACCAGTACGTTGGTAATTTTGCCGTATCCGTACTTCCTAGATTCCAAAATAAATCAAAGTGAGGTTTTGAGAGACAATTCTACCCAATGTTTCCAAAATAAATCAAAGTGAGGTTTTGAGAGACAATTCTACCCAATGTTTCCAAAATAAAGAAAGATCCCCATATCTTCCTATTGCTTCTACACAGAAATTACCCTATAATTTTGGTTTCTCCATCTTCGGCGTAATAACTTTTGTTTCAAAGATAAACTCTTTGTACACATCTAAAAAATGCACAAAGTGACCGCATATATGAACTTCCACATTACCCAAATCTGGTTAGCAAAATAGAAATTCAAATCGTATAGCCCATAGCTATAATTAAAAAAAGGAGGTGAATTTGGCCTTTCACTTAGGGCTGCAATTGTTGCTTGATAGTTAGTAGTTGTGGCCTCAGCAAATTTTTTTTTAAGGTGGTCACTAAAATACCTTAAATGAAGAGATAACTTGAATATATTAATGTCACAAACAAAAAATGCAAATAAAGTATTGTAATTTTCTTCTATTAATAAAGAGAAAAAAAAAAAACTGATAAGGAATAAAATGAGAATTGAGAATTCAAAAGAATAGACATTTCGCTAAATAATTTTAAAAGAAGGATATTTAACTATATAGTTTTAAAATAAATTATATTTACCCATTTTGCCCCATTATACTCATTGAAAAAGGGGGAAAAAAGCATTTATTGAAACAATTATCAAACACTTTGCAGATAAATAGTGATGTGATAGTGCCATTGCAGAACACGTCGTAGAACAAAAACTAGTATCAACCATATGCTGAAAAATAAAAGACAGAATCAAAGACCATGGAGAGTAGGTGAATAAACATACCTTGCTTCCATTGGGCTTTGAATGGTCATTCAATGTCCATTTTGAAGGGATTGACCTAGATGGATCTATCACTTGTGGGTTAAAGAGACAGAAAGTTTAAACAAATGCAAGAGAGTTGTAAAAGAAAAATGGGTTTTCTTCTTGATGATTTCTCCAAGTTGAATGGCGTTAGTGGTTTAACTTAACGTTTAGGATAGTCATAGATAGGAGTGGTTTTTGTGTTTTGAAAGACTAATCTAGGTTTGAATTAGTAGATTAAATAGGTGGTAACATTTTAACCATTAATTTTATATGAAATGTGGGGATTTACTTTGTAAAGTATTCTAAGAAGTAAGAACTCTAGAGGATTTGAATCCTCAACAATATACACTTTATAGTCTCACACCACCTTCCATCATGGATTCTCATAACTAATAGCCAAAAAAAAAAAAAGGCTAAAATCAGAACTAAGTCTGATACATGCTAAATTATCAAGCCAGAAAATATATTAAGATTGCTTCTGATTTTTGCGAGGTTTGGCATCTGAATAAAATATACATGTCAAAACAATTAACAGAGTTGACAATAAGGCTGAAATAAAAGTAACAACGGATACAATTCTAGCATGAGTCTTTATCCCGGAAGGTATTCTCCACACAATCTCACCACTTTCCAGTTCAGAACCAATACTGGTTGAACTAAATAAACAGCTCTGATTATGCGACGTTCCCTCTATGCTACAGTACACAAACAAATCAGGTGGACCAAATTTGACTCTTGAATAACCACTTTTATCTAGAGGCTGCAAAAGAAAAAAGAAAATTCAAGATGTATTGCAAGCTTTCCCTTGTAGCCAGTCAGTTACTGAAAGAAGAGCAGAAAACAGACTATAATTCCAATTAATACTAGTCCGAATAAAAGAAATTTATGCAGTCCATGTTAAATTTTACCCCAGGATTCTTCTGACAGCAAGTAAAAGTAACTACTAGTACAGCCTCCTTAGTAGTACGCATGCATAATGATATATATATATATATATATATATATATATATATATATATATATATAATTTATGTAGTCCATGTTAAATTTTACCCCAGGATTCTTCTGACAGCAAGTAAAAGTGACTACTAGTACAGCCTCCTTAGTAGTACGCATGCATAATGATATATATATATATATATATTTAGAGTCTTTTGGCTGAATATTGGTAAATTTGAAGTTAATTTGCGTTATAGGTACTGTTTGAACTTATTTAGGGGATTGAGGAAAGAGAGTGAATTTCGGCAACATCGTTGCCGAAATTCAACAAAAATTGGAGAGAGAAAGAGAAAAAGGGGGGAGAGAGAAATTTTTGATTTTCTGCAACACCATCAACGAAAATCCTTCTGCCCAAACTTGCTGCCCGAGATGGTGTGCTGTGTGCTCAAGTGTGAAGTGCTCCCAAAACAAAAAAAAAAATCCAATTGTGGCAATCCCATTGCCGAAATTGGGGAAGAAAAAAAAAAAATTTGTGGTAATTGTGGCAATGGCATTGCCGAAAATGGGAAGGAAAAAAAAAAAAAAGTGTAGTTGCCGAAATATGGGGAGGAATTAAAAAAAAATGTTACGTCCACAATATTTTTACAATATTTTCATAACAAATCACAGGTAATTAATTATTATTAGTTCAAATTTGAATTTAATACTGAGATTACTTTTTTAATCTAACAATAATAACTTGCCAATTAAAATTTGTTGTAAAAATATTGTAAAAATTGTGTGCACATATCATTTCTTAAAAAAAAAAAAAAAAGTGAAATGGAATTGTGGCAATGGTATTGCCGAAATAGGAGAGAAAAAGTTTTGCATGGGTATTGGAATTGTGGCAATGCTATTTCGGCAATACCATTGCCACAATTCCATTTCACTTTTTTTTTTTTTTTTTTTTTTTTTTTTTAAGAAATGATATGTGCACACAATTTTTACAATATTTTTACAACAAATTTTAACTGGCAAGTTATTATTGTTAGATTAAAAAAGTAATCTCAGTATTAAATTCAAATTTGAACTAATAATAATTAATTACCTGTGATTTGTTATGAAAATATTATAAAAATATTGTGGACGTAACATTTTTTTTTAATTCCTCCCCATATTTCGGCAACTACACTTTTTTTTTTTTTTTCCTTCCCATTTTCGGCAATGCCATTGCCACAATTACCACAAAATTTTTTTTTTTTCTTCCCCAATTTCGGCAATGGGATTGCCACAATTGGATTTTTTTTTTTTTTTTTGGGAGCACTTCACACTTGAGCACACAGCACACCATCTCGGGCAGCAAGTCTGGGCAGAAGGATTTTCGGTGATGGTGTTGCCGAAAATCAAAAATTTCTCTCTCCCCCTTTTTCTCTTTCTCTCTCCTATTTTTGTTGAATTTCGGCAACGGTGTTGCCGAAATTCACTCTCTTTCCTCAATCCCCTAAATAAGTTCAAACAGTAACTATAACGCAAATTAACTTCAAATTTACCAATATTCAGCCAAAAGACTCTATTTATTTATATATGTCTCAAAAGGAAAAATCATGTTATCCAACCATGTGTAGAAATTTTGGCCAGATGATAGGAGAACTAAGAAACACTTTCAGATACTAAATTATGAAAGAAGGGATAAGAAATAGTTCTGTTTCTTTAAACACAATTCTTAATATCCTTAGCACTTACCGGATAACGTGCATGTAGAGGAAGTTCTATGTTGATGTCAAGTTCATTCTTGTGACCAACATCCATGTGAATCTCAACAACAGATCGGTTCGAAAGAAATGAAGGAAATTCCAAATTTGTATCTCCAAAAACAGATACATCATTAAACGCTGCAATAAATGGTTTAAACTAATTAGCCTGAGAAAGAACAGTGCAAAATGCTTGGATCTAAGAATTTTGATAACATTTTATTTATTGATTTTCAGTGGAAAAAATGAATATAGTATTTTTACCACCATGCTGCAGAAGATGTTGTAGCTCAAATGGGTCAGCAAAAACACCTGAGGGCAGTCTTTCAATAATTATGACCTCACATGAGTGAGTTGATAGATCAGTTATGGATTCTGGATCCATGCTAAATCTGATGGATGAGGACAGATGACGATGAGAACCTTCACCAATCAGATTGTGCTGTAGAACTGATAATCTTGGCACAAGGTTCAAATTATCTGGCAGCTTCCCACACATGCCCAATGGAAGTACTTGTGCTATGAAATCTTGGAAATCTGAATCAAGCAAGCTCCCATACTTTTCATAATAAGATTCCATTATAAAGTTCTTGAAACTGCAAAAAGAGCTGATATTTGAGTTGTTGGAATCAAAATCTGGATTACCCCTTTGTGCCTGAAAAAAGTATACATGTGAGAAAAAGAAATACTAAAATCAGCTGTATCAGAAAGGAGGATGAAAATTGGCAAAGATTTTTCCCTGGAACATTGTGATACGGTGCTCGTTACAATATCATTAAATATTTTTTTTTGATGGAACAGTATCATTAATTGGGTACTAATGATAATTCATAAATTCAAGAAGTGCAGAATTGCATAAAAACTCTATTTTCTTTTCTTTATTTCTTTATTGGTAAGTCACACATACACTCAATTGGTCTTGAACCCAGGACCTCACCATCCATCAGATTATTATGGGCAAAGAAAGTGCCATTTTAACTTGTTAGGCACAATTATGATTGATAGTACTTTGGGATCTAAAGTAGTTTGGGTTTTAAGTGCATAATTGCATTCTTCTTTCCTTTTAATGCTTCAAAAATGGTCCACCTACACCAATGTGTTACTGTATTTTCAAATTCCGTGGTAGGTAATCTCTTCATGTTCATATCAGACTGGATTGCTTTACATTTTATCCTCAATACAGTCATAATGAAGCAACTGGAAAGCTATAATGGCTTAAAGATGTTCCCAAGCATTACAGTTTAGATGCTTGGACTGCCAACATTGGTTTCTTTTAGTATTTTGAATGAATCATTAGGCTCACACATTGATCACTTACTAATATCATTGAACAAAGGAATTCACACAACTGGTGTGTTCATTGAAGACTAAATGACCCATCAACAGAACTGAAAATGAAAAAGAGACCTAAATTGCAAGGGGCTTGCTGTTGCAACTAAAACCCAATCTCTTTCAAGATGGATAAAGGTTTCTAAGCATGGATAGTGATTAGAGGCACAACAAGTGCTTCTTTAGGGAAAAAAAACACAATATCCCAGGGAGAAAATATTCTGTTTCCAAGGTGATGATGACAAACCAAACATACAAATTATGCAAAGAATAGGGAACTTGCCTAGGTAGATTTGAGAAGTGAAAGAAGCACTGTGAAAAGAATAGATTGGTATCCACAACGTGAATCCTTTTTACTTTCTACTGTATCTAAGGCCATATTTGTTGCAACAGTCATGTTCTTCCACACAGTCTCTACCTATGTTGTTTTTATTCTCCACTTAGTGACTTGAATTAAATGACTCTTCACACCAGTGCATTTATAGTTCTTTGTCACACAACACACACACCAAGGGAAAAAAAAAGCAATGGTTTTGAATTATAAACTCTTAAAAATTCAGCTAACAAAAAGTAAGGTCAACTCACCTCACTTGAGATCGAAGAACTATGCATGCAGGAGCCAGTGCCAAAAAAGAATAGCAAAGAAATTCCAACTAACAGATAAATGCATAACTGAACATGCCGCCAAGTTTCCATGGAGTAACTGAAACAGAATAAAAATTGGAACTATAAATACACTTATCAATAAAAATAAAAATAAAAAAATAAAAAAAGAAGAAAAAAACTATAAATTCACTCCTCCTCCTCCATTGAGCCCAAACACAACCAGCATCAAGACTTTACTAAACTTAATACTACAAAGAAGCAAATCCCAAAATAACAAAAAGAAATCTCCTTGTCTGCATTAAGGATTTGTAAAATCCTATATCAGTGAAGGGCTCCTAGTCCTAATCCTACAAACACAAATCCTCAGTCCCCACTTTTTTTTGTGTTTCATTTTACACTCAAGCAATCAAAACCCAGAGCAATTGGTGGAGCATAAAGTTGGCATATCAGAGGGTTTTTATTCCTACTACTAAATTCTCATCTGAATCTAATAATTAACAACCTCTCCTTAAGAGTCAGATTTGGAAAATACTGCAGCAACCCTTATAAAATTTCCACAAAGTAATCAATACCCTTTATTTTTTTTTTAAATAAAATCATCCAATCCTTCAAGAACAACAACAAAAATTCTATTTCTCACCTAAAAAAGATCAAATGTATGTAATTATATCTCTCTTCTGCACAGAGTAAAAACACAAACAGAGGCACAAGGTATAAGTAAAAACTCACCTAAATCAGCTTCTGATTCTTCTTCTTCTTTTTCAGCTAACCATGGGCGATAAAACTCTCTCTCTTCTGCACAGAGTGAGAGAGAGAGAAAAAGGAGGCCTATTATGGGCCTGGAAGTGGTGATGAGGCCCATTTAGTCAATACATTTGTTGGGCTTGTATGTCAGAATCAAGCCCACAATTTATAAACGAGCTCTCTCAGTCACACTTTGACTTGACCCATTTGCTTGTATCTGCAAAATTGATATAAAGCTTGAAACTTTTTCCACTTTTTTCAGTTTCCAGCAACAGGAAAAAAAGAAAAAAGAGAAAAGAAATGAACAGTTCAACATCATCATCATCTTCTTCACCAGCTCACTCATCAATATCAACTACTGCAATTGTGGGTGGCTTAGGCTTAGGCTTAGGGAGTAGCAGCAATAATGCCGCTACTCTATCCACAGAAGATTTACTACACAACCCATCTGATTCAATTTCCTCTCAAGAGCGTAAAGACGAGGCTATGCTCGGTTTGTACTTCTCTCTTTTGTTCATTTCTTCAGGAATCTGGGTCCTTCTATTTTTACGTTGTCATTGTCTGAAAGTTCTATTATTTGAGCCATCTGGGTCCTTGTTTTTTGGCCTTTTAAATTGGGTTAAGTGCTTAGGAGGTTCACATTAAAATTTTTTTAAAAGTGATTAGTGGGTTTTAATCTTTTTTTAATGTTTATTAATTACAACCATCTGGGGTCATCATATAATCATTGTGAAATTCCTTAACTTTTAGCCCTTTGGGCTTTTCAGTTCAGTTCTATCACACATTTAAGCTATAATTGTATTTTCCTTCTTGTGTTAGAGAGGGTGGAGGTAGGGCTAAAATTTTATTTCGAACACCCGAGCTCGAGCTCATCACCAAACAAGATTAAAAATGTTCAAGCTTGGTTAATTTACTTGTTGAGCAAGCTCGGGTTTGTTCACAACCTCTACTTGATTAACTTATTCTTTTCTTATATGTAGTTAAATCATGACTAAAATGTTTTAGTCCTTCACAAATTTATGAATTTTTACTATAAATAGATTGTTTATGTTATGAATATACAAATAATAATTTTAATATCATATGAACCAATTTACAAACTTATACAACCGAATTTCAAGTCTATATAAATATATTTTTAGACAAGTATACATATATAAATTTATAGTATTAATATATAGTTAACTCATGCCCTTATGTTCACAAGTTTGTTCGCGAACACATTATTATGTTTTAGTTTGGCTCATTTAATAACCGAGTTGAAAGTTGGGTTTGAGCTTAGCTTATTTACCAAACAAACGAACATTACTAGCCGAGCTCTAACTGTTCATGAACAATTTGGTTCATTTACAGCCCTAGGTGGAGGTTAAGGATTAACTTCAGCAATCAGCTTTTTACTTCTACACAATCTTTCTAGATACTGACGATTTGTGTCTCAGGGTTTAAAGTACTTGCTTTGGGCTTTTCAGGGTTTGCAGTACTATTAATTGCTTTTTCTTTTTGTTGGGGGGGATGTTATGACTAATTCTGAGAAACTGTGTAAAGCATAGTAGTACAAATTGGAATTTTTTTTTTAGTCCTAATTGTTGTAAAATAACCTCAAGCCTAGAGTATTTTCAGGTAAATCTCCATGTACGTGGCTTAAAGGGTCTTTCAGGTTGAAATTTCTATGTGTTTCATCTACTCTTTTTTTTTTCTTTTTCTTTTTTTCTTTTCTTTTTCTGTGTGTGTGTGTGTGTTTGGTTTCTGAGAAATTATGTAAGCAAAGTTAAATTTTTGGACCATATGTTTCTTTCTGTTTTTGTTTGGGAAAAATAGATAAGACTAACAAAGAGAAGACTCCACTGAACCGAATGCAGTATATTCAACCTACTCGGGTTAAGATAGTTGTCTCATTGGATTCTAAATAAGAAAAAAAATCCATACTTCTTTTTTATACTTCTTCTTATGCTTCTTTAACTCTAGACAGATCATTGCTCTCATAATAAGAAACTGATTGTTTTCTGAATTGTAGTCCTAAAATCTGATCTGATGGCTGCACTTGATAAGGAGGTTAAATCCTTGGATGAAGATAACTGGAAGTTTGAAGGACCTCGCTCCCGTATCCACCTTATATCAAGGCGAGGTTAGTTCTTCAAACCAGCAATAACCTCTAGATTTCGTCTCATCTGATATGTGTTTGGTTTTGTTACATAGACTAATAAAGATTACATCTGCATTACATTCTTTAGCCAAATTGCTATCAATCTTTGTGGAAACCCTCTGGTTGATCTGTTGCAACATCCTTTTGCTACTTTAGTTGAGGATTTTCAAAAGCATGATCCAAAGTAGTTGCAGATATCCATGTCACTGGGGTAGGGCTGGTAAGGTGTTGGGTTAGCTTTGTGTGGGTACCAAAGTTTCAAGATTAACTTGTTGGTTGCTAGTTGCTTGAGTGTGATAAGCTTGAAGGAACAGCCTGCATGCTTTCAGAAACAACATGACCTGTCTACTTTTAGGGATTTAAGGGGAACTGAACTACATATGTGTGGCTCTTCTCTTTAGCAGACTTGTATAAGGTCATTTGTGGAATGAAAGCAGAACGTTCGATCTTGTTATTTATTTATTTTGACTTTAAAGCAATCCTTGAGTACTAATTGGCTTAATAGACTTGTTAGGACCTTAAGTACCTCAACTTTCTGGGCTTGATTTGGTTATAGTTTAATGGCTTGGGTCAGCTCAAATATAATGCTACTCAACTTGATAGGCTTATTAGCATACTATATGCGCCTCATGTACAATGTTGTTAAAAGCGCGCTTAAGCTCAAAGCTCAAAGCCCCAAGCTCTCAACGCTTCACTAGGCCCAAAAAAAGCTCATTTAATGAAGCGCGCTTTAAGCACACTTTTTTATTTTTTATTTTTTTATAAGTAATAAAATTGTATAAATCATAAAAATCTAGTCACTCAAGTATATAGGAAATATACTGGGGTAAACAATCAGTTACAAAAGTTATATAAATCTAGTAAATCAACAATAGAAAATAAGGAAAGGTTCCTCATGGCTGACGACTAATCCAATAAGGTTCTAAAAAAGAATAACTTGAGATCAGGCATAGAATTCTCGGTGTCTTCAAAACTCCAGCTATTTCTTTCCCTCTAAATGCACCACATCAAGCAATGGGGGTTGATTATCCAAATATGACTATTCTGGTGGCAACCAAACCGTCCTTGCCAACAAGCTAAAAGCTAAAGAATGGATTTTGTCATCACCCAATGAACTCCAAACAAACCCAATATCATGGACCATCAAAATTAATTGCTGGATCTTGAAAGAAATGACATGGACCAATGATTACTACACAACCACTATCCTTAGGGTGTTGTATTACACAAACAATTTTTTTTATTTACATGACATAAGATATGAACAATGTTAATTTACAATTCTTGTGCCTTTTGGTCTTTGACTTTTAGATGTATGTTGATTGAACCATATACATTTGATCATAACTGTCATGGTTATGTACTTTTATAAAGCATAAAAGAATTATATAAAATATAATGTTTAAACTTTCTATGACTAGATATTATGATATTGACCATTGATAACTATTTTCAATTTACTATATAAAAAAATTTAAGAATTGAAATAACTTTGGTAGTATTTGAACTCACAAACATTATATAATCGCACTTACCTAATAGGTAAAATATACAAAGTTTAAGTTATTATTATTATTTTTTATTATATGTTACGAATATTCCTATTAGAAGTTATGAGATATTATATTTGAAAACTGTGCGCTTTACTTCAATCAGACCTGCGCTTGCACTTTGCACCTAGGCTCCAAGAGGCCTATGCGCTTAAGTGTGCTTGACACTTTTGTCAACATTTCTCATGTATTTAGGCTTTGTTTGGCTAGAGGTTTATTCAAGAGATTTTTGGGATATATTACTAAAACAATCCTTTATTGGAGCTTGCTAATTTTTCAAACCTAGCATGAGCACCTAATGCTTTACTTTGCTTAGCCTCATCATAGACCTTTTCTTCTGGCTTCTTCGATGCCAAAATGAAATAAAAAAAGGCTTAAAGAAGAGAAATATAAAAATTCAAATGATGTTTAGAACATGTTTGCTGATAGACTTGTTATAAAGCCTTAATAGCAAGTGAACTACAATCTATTGCTATGCTATTCAGATTTTCTAAATGGCACCTGCTGAAAAGTTCTCAACTAACAAGAGAGCTTGGGGGAGGATATTATTGATCAACCAGCGATGTCTAGGATTGATAGAGCTTTGGTCACTCCGGATTGGGAGGACCATTTCCCAGATGTTGTTCAAAGGATTTTACCCCGTCCTATCTCAGATCACAGTCCAATTCTTTTGGAGGCAGGGGGAATAGCAAAGGAGAAAAGTCCGTTCAGATTTGAAAATATGTGGTTGAAAACGGAGGGATTTGTGGATAGAGTTCAATCTTGGTGGAATCTGCATTCTTTTGTAGATACACCTAGTTTCGTGCTTGCAAAAAAATTGAAGGCTCTGAAAGAGGACATTGTGCAATGGAATCGCCGAGAGTTTAGTAATGTAGAGCGTCAAAAGAAACAATTATTGGAGGAGCTGAAAAAATTAGACGCCAAGGAAGGGGACTTTGGTCTCACTGATGGGGAGAAAGGTCATAGGGCAGCTTTGAGGTCACAGGTGGAGCATCTTCTTTCCTTGGAAGAAATTTCCTGGAGACAAAAATCTAGGATGTTATGTAACAAGGAAGGGGATAATAACACCAAGTTTTTTCACAAAATGGCTAATTCCCATAGAAGGTTTAATCACCTAAGAACCTTGGAGGTGGATGGGGTGGTTTTTGAGGAGGAATCCGAGGTAACTAATCAGGTAGTACAATTTTATAAAAATTTGTACAAGGAGATTAAGGGGTGGAGGCCTTTTGTGGAGGGTTTGGAATTTGATCGTATTGGGGATATGGAGAGGGTTTGGCTTGAAAGGAGGTTTGAGATAGAGGAGATACTTCAAGTTGTAAGTGCCTTGGAAGGGGACAAAGCTCCAGGTCCGGATGGGTTTACTATGGCGTTTTATCATCATTGTTGGAGAGTAGTGGAGAAAGACGTCTTAGCGGACTTTGAAGAGTTTTTTCAACATTGTAAGTTTGAAAAATCCCATAATGCTACCTTCATTGCATTAATTCCTAAAAAAAATGATGCCTCTAATATTAGAGATTTCCAACCTATTAGCTTGGTGGGGAGTGTGTATAAAATCTTGTCTAAGGTTTTGGCAAACCAATTGAGAGTGGTTTTAGATCAGTTGATTTCTGAGACTCAGAATAGCTTTGTGGGTGGGAGACAAATTCTTAACTCGGTTCTTATTGCGAATGAGTGTGTGGATAGCCGAGAGAAGAGTAGGGTTCCTGGAGTCATTTGTAAACTTGATATTGAGAAAGCCTACGATCATGTGAATTGGGAGGCTTTGCTGAATTTGTTGAATAGAATGGGCTTTGGAGTGAAGTGGTGTAAGTGGATCCGTACTTGTATCTCCACAATTCAGTTTTCTGTTTTGATTAATAGGTCTCCAGCTGATTTTTTTGGTAGTTCGAGAGGTTTAAGACAAGGGGATTCGCTATCTCCTATGCTGTTTTTGATTATGATGGAGGTGTTTAGTAGGATGTTGAGAAGAGTGGAGGGAGCTGGCTTAATTAGTGGTTTTAAAGTTGAGGGTAAGAGGGGTGGGGGAGAATGTGTTACACATCTATTATTTGCAGACGATACTATCCTATTTTGTGATGCGGATGTGGAGCAAATTCTTCATATTCGGTTGTTGTTACTTAGTTTTCAGGCGGTAACATGTTTGAAGGTTAATGTGCATAAGAGTGAAATGGTTCCAATAGGGGAGGTTGATGATGTGCATGCCCTGGCTGAAATTTTGGGCTGCAGAGTTAGAGAGTTGCCTATGTCTTATCTTGGTATGCCGTTGGGGGCTTCACATAACTCCCCTTCAATTTGGAATCCTATTTTGGAAAAATTTGAGCGAAAACTAGCCGGGTGGAAGAAATTGTATTTGTCTAAGGGGGTTCAATTGATGTTACTCAAGAGTACGCTATCTAGTCTTCCTACTTATTTTCTATCGTTATTCACAATTCCTACTCATGTGGCTAATAAAATTGAAAAGTTGCAAAGGGACTTTCTATGGGGTGATAGCAAGACTCATCTGGTAGGATGGGATAATGTTTGTGCGCCTATAGCCAATGGTGGCTTGGGGATAAGGAAACTTACTACTTTTAATAAGGCCTTATTGGGGAAATGGTTGTGGCGGTTTGGGAAAGAAGAGGATCGGTTATGAAGGAGGGTGGTAGCTTCAAAATATGGGGAAGAATGGGGGGGATGGACCTCAAAGCTGGGAAGGGGAGTTCATGGGTGTGGTTTATGGAGAGGTGTTCGCATGGGATGGGAGGATTTTAGCAAAAACTGTTAGTTTGTTGTTGGGTTGGGGAATAGAGTGAGGTTTTGGCAGGATGGGTGGTATGGGGATCAACCTTTTCAATTGGCTTTCCCAAGGCTGTATTGTATTGTCATTGATAAGGAGGTATCTGTAGAAGCTTCTTTGTCAAGGCAAGGGGCGGAGGATAGAAGAATTTGGAATGTTCGTTTTATTTGAGAATTTAATAATTGGGAGATGGATGAAGGGCTGCATTTTCTTTATATATTGGGAGCTAATACTCCTCCAATGGATGTAGGAGGCCGGATGAGATGGAAGTTGAAGCCTAATGGGGATTTTGACATCCGGTCATATTATAACAAATTAAGAGACTCTCCCTCAATTGTCTTTCCTTGGAAAGCTATATGGAAAGCAAAGGCCCCTAGGCAGAGTTTCCTTTTTTGTTTGGTGTGTAGCTTGGAATAAGATCCTAACGGGTGATAGTCTGAGATTGGTTTTTGTGGACTGGTGTATTATGTGCCGGCATTGTGGAGAGACGGTAGACCACTGACTTCTTCATTGTGAGATGGCTTATCGGTTATGGAGCTTTATCTTTATAACTTTTGGCTTGTCTTGGGTTATACCTAGATCGATCCCAGATTTGCTTTTTGGCTGGTGGAATTGGTTGGAGAAGTACTCGTCTCAGATTTGGAATTTAGTTCTATTGTGCATCCTTTGGTGTATTTGGAAGGAACGGAATCGGCGGACTTTTGAGGATTTGGATAGTTCTGGTGATCAGATGCTTGCTTCTTTTAGTGGAACTCTTTTTGATTGGTCTCGGGCATGGGGAATCACGACTAGTGATTCTCTCCCTTCTTTCCTTAGCTCTCTTTCTCTTTGTAATTAATATGTTGATTGGTTTTCTTTTTTGTTTTTTCTCTGTTTTCTTCTTCTTGTATTTTCTAGGTTTGCTCTATGTTTTTCATGCATAAAGTAGCCTTTCGTATATATAACATTCTTACTTATAAAAAAAAAAGAGATAATTATGGTTTTTCTAGTTGTGGCGCTTTGTCTTATGTTGGACCGCTAGCCTTATAGCCCACACTATGTACAAGCACCTTTTTTTTCATTTTATTTTATTCACGAGAGTTTGATTAAATTCAAGTGACTTTCATTTTAATTAATACTTACGGACTACTTAAATGGAAAAATGTGGTTATATATGTTAAGAAACTATAAGTAAATGCATAATTAATTCCAATGATAAAGTTTGCAAATATTTTCATTGAATTGTAAATTTCATAAAATTTGTTACAATATAAATTGCATCTATAGAAGAAAAAGTATAAATTGCAGGTAACTATTGAGTTTTTAGAGTGAACCATAAACCTAAAACTTCTTTTTAATTAATGAGAGAAGAGAAACTATGATAGGGCGATGCCCCATCAAAATTGACAGGACCACTTCCTTTTTTGTATATAATTAATATTATTTTTGATAAGTTTGTATATAATTATGAATTTTTTTGTAATTCAGAACATCCAATAGGCTAAGCATCTATCCTATGTTAAGATAACTAAGTGATTTTTTTTTTTTTTTTTTTAATTCCGCACTTATTTTCAGTAGGTTTTTTTTGCTCATATATGCGACTTATTAACCTTTCAAATATAAGTAAAGACACAGCCACACAAGACACTTTACTTGATTGATTCAAACAAAATATGAAAATCGTCTACCCTCATCCTTTATAGATTTGTTTGAATCATTTTGATTTATAATTAATATGATTATTATGCATAGAAATGTGAGTATCCCCATCATCCAAAAAAAAAAAACTTCACCCTATTATAGTTTCTCCTTAATCAATTTATACACTTGCAATAAGATAGAAAATGTCTGCATGATATTTTCTTTTATTAGTAGGGTTTGAATTGTAGTGTTGTTAAATTCTAATAGTGACAGTCAGTTTTTTCTATGCATATTTTAAATCAGTATAATGAATTCTTAAAGTACTTATTATCTAATGAAAGTTTCTTTCTATTGTTGCATTCGTTGATGAGCCTTTTTCATGACAAAAGATGCTAACTCTACCTGATGTATGCAATAGGTTTTCCATTATCATTGCAGAATATAATTTCTTTTTATTTTTTTGATAGGTATCCTTGCAGGATAGAATTTCACCCAGAACGTAGTTTAATTATCCTGTGTTCATTTTTTCTCCAATTAGAATTTTCTCGTTTCTTTGTGAATTTATAATAGAATTTAAACATGATGGAGCCAATGAGCTCTAACTCAAATGACACTTCCTCCTTCGATAATAATGGAATGGAGGGTGAGGTCGTGTGTTCAATACTCACTAAGTGGAAGTTTAACTTATCTTATAAAAAAAATGTTTCTAATGGACTTGATGATATTGGTGCATCAAGAGAGGAATTACATATGCTGGACACACAGGGATGTAACCCATTATTTTATGAAACCTGTCTAGAAGATCAATTTAGGCAAAAGGACATGCTTGTTGGTATATACTCTATTGTCTTGCTCATTGGCAGGGCCTCAATAGCATCTTTCACATTTTTTCTATTTTTATAAAACATATATTAGAATCTTAAATTGCTTGCTTAGCCTTTTTGTGGTTTTGAGAGCCTGGTTTTGTTTTATGTTGCTTAAGCTCATATTTTTCGTATATCACCTTATATTAGTGCTACTACCTGTTTTTCTGTTCATTGCAATATTAACATTGGTAATTAAGTTTCATTGTAAATTCACTTCAGGTGGTTTTCTTCACAAGCCAACGGAAATTTCAAAGAGTTGGAATTTGGCTCCACCAAAATGATTCTGAATTCTTAGAACAGAAGCATATTATACAGTATACTGTGAATTATTAAGACGTGCTTCTTTAACCTTCTTCAAATTAATTATAATTAAAGCTGTTCAACTGCTGAAATTCATCTCAAGTAGAATACATACATTGAAGGGCTAAGGGTCCGTATCCCCTCTGTTTCTTTTTATACAGATATTCTGAACGGTTTTGCTTTTTCAATTTTCATCGAATTTGACAAATGAGCAAATGTATATGAAGTGATCAGGACTGTTCCATTTGGTAATCTGTTCATTTCAAGGGTCCCTGAAGCCAAACTGAAAAATTTAACCACTCCTGAATGTCAGTGGCATGCCTTAAAACTCCTACTTATAATTACTAAACATACGATGTAATGTAAAGTAGGCCTGCCTTAGAGGTTTTATAATTGCTGGCCTACTATATGTGTTTGTGCAAGTAAATTGTAATGATTTAGTTGACCCTCTCTCTCTCTCGCGTGCACACACCAAGAGCTATGAGCTACAAGGTTCTTAGCAAGGCATTAGTCTCTTGTCAGTCTCCTTTTGGTGTGTTAAGCATGGGGAGATTGGACCTACTTTCATAAATTTCTGGTTGATTAGGTTATTCTATTGATTGAATTTACAGGCTCTTCCACCTATAGGCTGGAACCTGATACTTTTCAATTGTAGAAAGCATAGAACAGACCACCATTGTCTTGATTTCTTCACGCTACTTGGTGATGATTTTTGGCTTCCAATAGAAGAGGTTGTGAACGAAATCAAGAAAAGGGGATGATGCTATAGACTCTTAGTGGTGTAGGCTCTTTGTTCTAAGTTCTAACCCTCATTATTTGGTCATGTAAAGGAGGGTGAGGTCTTCTTGCTTGACACTTGAGAACTATGCTTGTCTTCCAGATTAGCACGAACTTAACTATGATCTTTCTCGTTTACCATTATCTTACCGTCTAAATATTTGTCTACGCAAACTACCTCTGGTGAAAGGTTTTTTTTTTTTTAGAGAGTTTCCTCTGGTGAAAGATAAAACAAAGGGAAAACTTTAATTTACATGCTTATGGTAAAACAGAGTAAATAATAACAAAAATAAAAATAAAAACTCCCCCTTACATTGCCTTTTTTCCCTTCTGGAATGTAATTAGAAGAAAAAAAGGGTTAATAAAATATAAGCTTCCAAGCACTTTTCAAAAGTAGTTTAAGGAAGCTGACACAATAAATTAACAACATTACTATTTTCTTTCCCTTTTTTTTTTTTTTTTTTGAGATATTATACTATTTGAACGTATGATATTTGTTTCATAATAATAACTATTATTATACTTAGACACCAATTTATTTTGGCATTAGTGGAATTCAAACTCAAATCATTTTTGCGATGACAACTTTGTCTTTAATTATTTGGGAATCGAGTGAGTTTTCTTTTTGTTAGGTAATAATTAGGTGAGTTTTCTCTTACGGCTAGGTAATTAAGAAAGAAGAATTAATAATGCTTAATAGCTAAGCTGTATAATTTGCGGAGTTTTGTTATTTCACTGTAACTGCAAAACCACCACCGACTTATCCTAACTTCTTTACCGTTTGGATTGAGGGGGAAGAGAGGGGGAGTAGAGTAGAGTGGAATTGACCTAAAATTAGCTTATTTTTAGCCAACTCTACTTTACTCCCCTCTACTCCCCCTCCATCCATCCTCAATCCTCAATCCAAACGGGCCCTAAATATATTATATTATGTAAAGTCTTTGACTAAAATATACCTTTTCGTTCATAGAATATCTTAATATGATTTTTCATCTTTCTAATTTTAAAAAATAAAATAAAATTTTCATCTGTCAATTTACTATTAAAGATATTGTATAATAAATGGAGTGTTAATGTGACAAAAGTATAAAATTATTGTGGTCTGGAAAATATACAAAAGCAAATCGATGGGAGTACAATTGATAAAAATTGGGTATGTTGAGAGGAATTATTTAAAATAAAATAAAATGTATAACAAAGAAATAAGGGATCTTAGCAACTTGTTTTTGAAGATCAGATAAAAATTCTTCAAAAACACATTGTCATTTGTCATCACCACCTACACACACACTACACTGCAATGGCTACCACCCTTGCAATAGACTCTAGCCACTTCCAACTTGCAACCAAAAATTCTGTGGCATGACTGATCCCCCAAGACCAAAAGGAAGTGAGATCAAAAGAATTATTGTGAACTCAAAACAAAAAGAATTATTCTAGTGTGAGGTGAAAAAAGAAAGAGAAGCAAGCGCAATTGAACTAATCAACCACTCCTTCACAATAGAATTCTAACATTTTCTACTAACAAAAGCATGGCCAAGAAGCTCACCCACCGTCCCTCTCTTCCTCCAATCCTTCTCTAAACACCACCTTATAAAGCTACGAAACTCCGGTGAGGCTGTTTCTGGTATCTCCGGCATCTCCCCAAAGCAAATTGCACACATTAATGTTGCCCAGTCTGGTTTTTGCGCAGGACCAATCAATGGAAAATGACCCACATAACATTCCAACACCACCACCCCAAGTGACCACACATCACCAGCAAACCCATTTGCATTATCACCACCCCATCTCTCTGGATCAAATCTTTCTGGGCTCATGTATGCACATGTGCCCATGTTGGAGTCATGACATGCCTCACGTGTCCCAGCCACAACATGGCTAACCCCAAAGTCTGCAATCTTCACCTCTCCCTTATCATTTACAAGTAAGTTTGATGGTTTTATGTCCCTATGCACTATCTGCATGGAATGCAGATAGTGCAGTCCTTCTAGGACACGCCTAGCCACGCCAGAGATTACCTGCTCAGGTAGTCTCTGGCGTGCCCGCAACACATCATGTAGTGAGCCTCCTTCCATATACTCCATAACAAAGCAAAGATCACCACCCCCATTGTCTGTTTCAATGAAACCATTATCAAAAACTGCATGGCACCTTATAATATATTGTGAATCAACTCTTTTGAGGATCTCAGCCTCGCGTGCAGCCTGGCGGCAAATGCTGACTGTATTTTGATTGAACCGGAGCACTTTTAATGCATAAATTGATGAGGTTTTCTTGTGAAGGACTTTATAGACAGTGCCACCAGTGCCATGGCCAAGAACAGCCATTTTCTCTAGGTCAGAGAGGTTGTCAATGCCTGGAGAGTCAGGACCAGGGGCTGGCAACAATGCAGTCAAGTGGATCTGGTGCTGGAACTCAGCTACTGGAACTGGTGGTGGCAAGGATAGCTTTAGTGCTTGTTGGTGTCTTCTCTCTCTCACCAATGTCATTTACACTCTTACAGCCTCTCTTCTTCTCTCTCCCTATGTCTGCTTATAAGTACTTCTTTCACTTCGTGTATATGTGTAGCGAAGAAATCAATCTGACGAGCATTAATACATGGGATTGGTTAGTGCATGCAACCCACAAGCACATCCCAAGGCTAACTGAATGTGACTATCCCATAATTCAAGGGCAGGTGAGTTTTTTGTGGTTATGTCAATGCCTATCTTTGGCTCTAAAGGTAATTAGTTTTTACAGTAATGCTAGAGATACAATAATTTTCACAATCATTTAGATATCAATTGACCCTGATGAATTGTGATTAGAGTAACGTCACTTTCATATGGACCCATCATTAATATCACTTTTATTAGCATAAATTTCAACATGCTTACACATATATTTTTAAATTTAATTTGTCAATTATGGTAACTGGAAACCTTTTTTTTATGAACAAATATTTCTTGACGGCTAACACATGGGTTAGTGTTCCCAAAAAAAAAAAAAAAAAAATTCATGGGTTACAATTGAAAGATAAGGGGAATCCCATCCGCTTGATTATGACCTCATTCATGAACAAGGGTGTGATAGCAAGTGCGCATTTAGGATTTGGTACAATAACAGATAGTGAGTGATAAAGGGATTGTGCCGGCAAAATCATATAATTAGGATCAGAAGCCGAAATGGAAGGCAAAGCCATGTAACAGCCGCTTTTCCCTTAACTAACAGAGGTAAGTGTATAGGTTATCGAATGGAATTATGGATAGCTATGCTTACATGGTTGGGTTAAGAGCAATTGCTCCTTTTCATGCACCAAAACAGAAACTCTAAACGTGTAGCTATTTCTCTGGAAGCTGTTAGAACTTAGAAGAGTGAGGGAAACTTTTTCTTGGTTGAACTGGGAAACATTTGGCACTCAGAAGTCTGCAATGCACAGAAAACGGTCCAACACTAGAATGACTTGCATCTTAGCTTATGGCTATCCATGCGTGGGATTCACCAAGTGGCAGAGCCATTGGGAGGATCTTTGTTTATCAATATGCTAAAGAGCATTACTTTAGAGCATTCAAATTAGTAAATTATAAAGCTCCACAATCTGTCACCCGTTCCAAGATTCTAGCACAAACCATATCAGATACTAGTAACTTTTCTTTCCCCTAAAAATAAAAAAGAGTAGCATCCTGCCAAACTACAAATATAGCTGTCTTATACGTATGTGAATACCTATTTTTTGTCCTTTCAACTTTCAAAGGTGTGCCCACCTTCCACCCATAGATCATCACTGGAGTAAGTATCATTTCTACTCGAATCAGTTTAAGATGTAAACCCCATGGCTAACACAACCTGACAATGCATCTTGCTCGGGCTAAACATGACTGTCCACATTTAGGTCCTATTATCTCAATGATATATACTACGTCTGTGTGATGTCCCGTTCACCGTTCAGAAGGTTTTATGAAAAATAAAATGGACCCATGTTCATGGGATATCCATGTGCAATCTGAATGAATTTGTCTATGAGCATTGCATCCAGCCTAAAACCTACATTAACTATGTCAAATACCAAAAGCATCAGATATTTACTAAGAACATTTCAGATAACTATGAACAAAAGTGTATTAACAGAAGGGTAATGTAACTAGTGAAATATTTGCAATGGGACAACAAGACTAAAATTTTTAGAACAAGGCATCCACTACAAGTTGTTCCTTCGAACAAAGGCTGTCTACAGTCATTCCATAGAGCAGTGCATCAAACTGTACAAAGGAACATATAGCCACTAACACCACTTTGCTCATTCATTTAACTCAGCACCAACAAGAGGCAAAGGAAAATCCAAATTAAAAAAATGAAGCAAACTAAATCTAGGGTCCCTGTATGTGCAAAACAAAGCTAGGGCGAACAGATACATGAGGCATTAGCTGATCTTCCAATGACAAGTATAAGAGGACATTGTGAAAGATATTATTAGTATTGCCTCAGAATATGAGTAACACTAATGTACAATTAGTAACCACCATCAAACCCTTTTGGTATCTGAGGTAAGAAGGCCCATTTGTTCTGTTAGCTTGTCCACATGCTGAGATTTTTCCCATCCATTCTCAACTGGCTGCGCTTCATTCTCCTTGGACAAACCATCTGCAGAGTTTAATTCAATGTCCTCAGGCACTGGACTTTGCACAAGGAAGTTATCCCAAAAGTCAGAATTGTCTAGTAAGGCATCAATATCAGGATCTGGGGAAATATTATCAATGTCTATGGGAATTGGCCCATTCACTTCCAAAGAAGTGGGATCTAGAAATCCACTCTTGCCTGTCTCAAGTCCAATGTAAGTTTGTTCAGGAATATCAACAATACTTCCAGGCATCATTTCAGGTATTTGAGAGAGCTCAGGCATGATTACATCTGCCTGAGGAATTGAAATGGAAGGTGCATCTTGTGCTCCAACCAGCACACTCATATCTGGGAATGGGGTTGCAACTTTATCAGAAGTTACAGCACGAGGTGAAGATTGAATTTCAGAAGTTGCAGCTGAGGGTCCATTCCCTGATACCCTTGGAGCTACCCTTGAATATGATGGCATATAAGATGACTGCCCTGTAGTTGGTGCTACCTCTTGCAGTCTCACTCCAGATATATGGCTTGGAGAGCTACCACTGTCCATTGCATCAGATGAAGATGAACCATCAGCAATCAGAAAATTATCATTGTTTTTAAAAGGTTCAAGCCTGGAATTAGCATCCATTTTCATGATCTGCCTGAGCATTGTAGTCGCCTCATTCATTTGAGGCTGATACTTAACAATCTGTCCATCAGAAGAAGTAGTAGAATGTTCGCTTTCAGAAATACCTTCTTGCTTGAGCCTTCGTTTTTTGTTGGCTTCAGTAATGCGCCTGTTGCTCTCATTTTGCTGCTGCACAAATTGAGCCAAGAAGCTAGGGCTCTGCACAGCCTTTGCTAGGAATGACATCATTTGTTGTTGCCGCTGCTCCATGCCCTGAAGACGCTGCACCATGGTTTGCAGCTGATTGTCGGTAGTTTGTTGCTGCTGCCTCAGCCTGACAAGTTCCTGCATAAGCACATTCTTGTCCCTTTTAAGCCTCTCTACCTCTTCCTCCAGGCCAAACTTCCCGACCTCTACACAAGCCCCCACTGATGAATTCTGTCCGTGTGATTGCTGTGGCTGTTGCTGACTGTGTCCATGCGTAGGTTTTCGCCGACTAATACTCTTAAGCAGGTGTTTTTGACCCCTCAAAAAACCCTCATTTGCAAATTCCCAGCGGTCTGGATCAACCTTCCTGAAACCCTGTTCAACAAATTGTGACAAGAAAAGGAAAAACAGAAAGGGGGTGGGGCAAAGCACAATTTCAATCAGCAGAATATAAAGTTGAGTGATCCCAACCTAGCAAAACAATAAACACTAAACAGGAAAAAGAAAATTATGAATAGAATTCATGGAGACATAAACATCTATGAACAAAGAAACTGGACTAATTATGTCTACCTCTAAATTTAAATAACAATGTAAATGAAAATAAAAACGCAAAATATTTACATAACAGCAGTAAGGCTGAACAAGTACGCAATCTTTTACCACATATAAGGATGATTTTAATTGTAGGGACAACTGGAACTCATTGAATAAACTCTGTCGTAAAACCAAACATCCTAGCTCATCCAAGAATTAGAGGAGCAGCATTTCAAACTTAGTCCTGACAATTGGGCATTTGTTTTGCACCAACCTTCATCGAAAATCAAGTTTCCAAGGAGTGGAAAAGGAGGTTTGGTAAACACAAGGGAACCAACATTTAGAAGGCCATTCCCCTATTTATGATGTTGTGTATTTGGAGAGAGGAATGAGATGATGTTTGAAGGAAAGGAGACTCCGGTAGATAGATTGAAGAATGATTTATTAAGGACTCCTCAAAAATGGACTAAAGCCATGATTCCAGCTTCCCCCTCAAGCTTTCTAGTTTTCAAGATATTTTGAATTTTAATACTTACTTTTTGCACCCTTTTTTTGTTCTTTCTCTTGTATACATCCCATTTTTACATTAATGAAATTGTTGATAACTTACACGAAGGAGACTCCGGTAGATAGATTGAAGAATGATTTATTAAGGATTCCTCAAAAATGGACTAAAGCCATGATTCCAGCTTCCCCCTCAAGCTTTCTAGTTTTCAAGATATTTTTTAATCTTAATACTTACTTTTTGCACCCTTTATTTGTTCTCTCTCTTGTATACATCCTGTTTTTACATTAATGAAATTGTTGATCACTTACACGCGTGCGCACACACCCAAAAAAAAAGAGTATAAAAGAGAGTCAACAAAAATAAGAACTCAAATTTGAGATGGTGCCGGAGCATTCCTCAACAATGATAAGGTGCCCAAATGTTGGCTTTATGGAGCATTCCTCATCCATGAGAAGGAGAGCAAAAAAAGGCTGGCCTAATGTCTACAACAAAACGTTCAACCCCTCAATCCGATTTAAGAAGGAGAAGGCATTCTGATAAATTGGAGTTGAAATTGTTTTGTTCTTTTTTATAAGTAATAATTCTATTGAGAAAGAGGGGAAACCTCACATACATATGGTATTTACATGACATAGTGCAAGTATTTCATATAATAAAAATACAATTAAATGATTGAGAAACTATAAAGTTTACAACAGACTGCATATCACTATTGCCAAGACCCAAGAATTCAAGATCACCCAAATAATGATGTCAAGAACAATGATCAAACGAGGTCTCCACTCCATTAGATATCCTGTTGTTCATATCCCTCCATACTTATGGGGAAAAACCCTTCACTCCTAAAATTAAATAAATCTGAACCTGTTTTTTGTTTCCGTCTGCATCAAGGGGTGATTCATATAGTCAACTATTAGACCATGTTTAGTAGGACACTCCTAGACAAGATTTGGTGTATCAAATACTCTAAGGACACAGTCACTTATGTCCATCAATGCTCAAAACTCATTTGAATACTTATCTAAAACTTCACTTTCATCTAACATTAAAAAGAAGTACAGAATTTCAGTGTCTGCATTTTCCTCTCTCTTTTTTTTTTTTTTTTTAAGAAAAGAAGAATGAAAACAAAACTTATATGTAGCTAGTACTTTTGTTTTACAAAATAGAGTTCTTATATCCTTTTTTGATATAGGTAAAATAACTAAATTAGAAAAACTCAAAAGGGGCACAACCCAAGTAAACAGGACTTATATAAAAGAGCATTCCATTAAATAAGAAAAGAAAATTATCAAAATTAACATCTAGATCTCATATTATCAATATAAGCTAGAGTATCTAATGAAGTAGACGGGCTGGCAGCCTACTACCATGTGTGTAAAGAAGTGGGTTGCATATATATTCAAAAATAGTCAAGTCCCAATATCTAGAGTTCTAGGAATTGTGCCCGACACCTTGTGTCCAAGTGTCTATCCTGAAAATACAATAGATGCCCATATCCAGAAATCATAGACAACTACAAATATTATCCAAAATATGTAGCTCAACTAAAAGAATGGGTTTCAAGTTTCAACAACTTAACATTAACCACATTCACAAGAAGTAAAACCTCCAAACAAATTATCCTCAACATAGGGTGTTTGCTGCAATTAAAAAAAAAGGTTTCAATATGAAAACACCTGACCAATGTTAGTCAACCTACATGTCACATTAATCTTCATTTTATTCACATGCAACAAGCTTAATCGTATCCTCAGTTCACTTCTAAACACAAACCAATTTGATCTTCTCTTACAACTAGAGAGTAAACTCCATCTGAACTGGATACAATCATATGCTGGGCCACAAATGATGGCAGCCAATTTGGACAAGAGTCACCAAATTCCTTGATGTAAACCAAAAATTAGAATATCCACCTTTACACTTTAGAAATAGGATTTGAGGAAGACATACACTCATTTCAGAACATCACCTTAATGCTTTGTGAAATAAAGAAAACGTGTAACTTCATTCACCATTTTTATGATTTGAGTGTGACCATAGATAACCTATTTATAGACTTCAACAAGACTACAGAGCGCATTTATCATCAAAAGAAAACTGCCAGAATTTCTATAACCTATCCAGTAGGTCACAGAACTGGATCTCTCTGAAGCTCTTTCAAATGCTGCAAAAGGTGCATCCATACCCTCTAATTAGTTCATATGTTTGACCTTGCGTTCAGTTAGTTCTGGACTACAAATCTGTTTTTTTTTTTGGGGGGTTTTACTAAATAGGTTTGGACTACAAATGCAACAACAAGATCGTACATAGAATGAAATCATTATTAACCTTGTAATATGATCAAACTGAGACTGGCTTTCTTTTCCTTTTCTCCCCCTTTCTGCTCCATTTGGTTGCTGATAAAAATAGGGAGACGAGATATCAAAATCTTACAAAATTTTCATTGTTTTGGACATAGAAATAACAGCATCATATCTCTGACAGGACCAACCTACTTAGTTATTATTTTCTTTTTATTTTTTTATTTTTTTTTTAATAGTAAGTTCCACATAAACTCGATAGATATTGAAACCAAGACCTCGCTCCCCACCCTTTTTTTAATTGGAGGAGGAGGTGCCATATGAGATAAAGCTCATTCGCAACACCATCCCACTTAGTTGAAATGAGTTCCTAAAATTTCCAAACAAAGAAAGCAACAAAAAAAAAAAACAAAACAAAAACATAATCCATCAATTCCCAATTTTACGAAACGGGTTCTCAGCAACCAAATGGGGGTGACAATGTGCATTGCAACGCAACCTATCCCTAAATCATAACAGACAAATTTGCTTAAATCTCACGGTTTAACAATTTCCAAAAAATTTCACCAAAACAATACTTATTCTAAGTCACAACCACAACATACGAGCTGTTTTAAATTACACACACACATACATATATATTTTATCATAAAACCCCAATTAATTCCAATCCATGTCTACATATCCAACTTCACGTCACAACTAAAGCAAGTTCCCAATTCCTAATTACTCATTTACTCAACAAGAAAAACAAAAACAACAAGCACAGAGAGAGCGAAAACAGAAAGGAAAGAAGAGAAAAGTAGCATTACATAGGTGTTGAGTTGTCTGACGAAGCTTGAGAAGTTACTGTGCTTGAAGTACTTGGGAAGCAAATCCCTAGCGAACTCCGGCGGGTTCCAAACCACGAAGCTGTTGTTGGTGGGGCTCCACGACAGTATCGGGTCGGTCGCCGGGTCGTCCACCATGTCGTACGTCTTGCTCAGAAACGGCGGTGGCCCATTTCCACTCGGCATCGGCGCCGGAGCTTGCTGCTGTTGCTGCGCCCCTCCGCCTCCGCCTCCGCCGCCGCCGCTGGATGTGGCAGAATCGCCTTCAGTAGTGACTACGGATTCCATAATTAAAATGGAAAATGAAAGGGGGGAAAGTTTTGGATTTGGGGTTTTAGGGTTTTGGAAGGGTTGCGAAGTAGTAGGAGACCATGGATTGGGATTTGGGAGGGAGATTGTACGGACACGATAGACAAAAAGGGAATTGTCAAATCAATGTGTTGTGAATTTGTAATTGTATGGATATATAGATTACTTGGCATATAAAAGGAAACACGTTTTATACGCTCAAAACATAATATTATTTATTTCTCCAAAAAAATTTATTATTATTATTATTATTGTGAGGTCAAGGGCCCAAATTCTATTTTGGGCCTTAAGCCTGTCCGAGGACATGATCAGACCGAGAACAATCCGAGGAGGAACAAATGATTTTAAATTATTCAGGCTCGAGATTTTATGAGTGAGGTGACGACAAGAGATCAGTCCGAGGACGAACAAGCCCTCGGACACCGTAAATGCAACTCAAACACATATCCCAACAATCCAGGGAACCCTCCAAAGAATCCCAGTAACAAAGACACGTATCTTAAGCACGCAAGGATGAGGGAGAGTCCAGAAATATCTAAGGAAAAGTTGTTACCACCGCATTAAATGCGTTGTAGCTACTTTTTTGCTGCATTTATGTGGAAGAGACCCTTGAACAGTGTTTCCTTGGCAACCGCGACTCATAGAGAGCCAAAAAGAGTGTCTGATGAGACAACTACTCAAGTAGCGGCTTAGATGATTAACAAATGGAAGGTCAAGATCATCGGGAAGAGGGTATATAATGTAAGAGACCCCTGGAAGAATGGGATGAAAAAAAGGAAGGAAGATACACTATAGCAATTTAGAATCAGACTTGTAAAAGCCTTAAGAGCGATATTTAATTGACCAAGTCTCCTCGGACTTGATCAATGACATTTCTTCTTTAGTAAATATCTACCATCTGTCTCTTTTCTTCATCAAAATCTATTAGTTCATTGTTTAACTCACTTTAGCCCAGTTCTTTAGCCCACTCTCTACAAATTCATTGTTCTGGGCTCATTGGGCCAATATCCCATATCTTTTGGGCTTGAATTACAAAACGAGACCCTACAATTATTATTATTATTTTGAGAAACAATATTATTATTCTTCAAAAAAAAATTTATTATTTTTCTCTATGACATTATTTGTTGTGAATTACCCCCATTCCACAATGTTCCTATATATGTATCTTTTTTTTTCTTTTTTTTCTTTTTTTTTCTCTAGGCCTAAATATAAAGGAAATGGTTTATATGCAATCTAGGTTACATATAAAACTTGTCCAACAAAAAACACACCCATTTGAGTTAGTTGTAAAAATTATTAGGAATGTGATCTAATTATTTGATCAGTTTTCTTAATGTAATCACGTGATTTTTCTATTCATAATTACTAATAAAAATTAATCTCAATGGTCAATTTGATGAATA
Organism: Notholithocarpus densiflorus; assembly: GCA_030021035.2. Taxonomy (NCBI): domain Eukaryota; kingdom Viridiplantae; phylum Streptophyta; class Magnoliopsida; order Fagales; family Fagaceae; genus Notholithocarpus; species Notholithocarpus densiflorus. The sequence continues at coordinate 29,018 of JARYZH020000002.1, forward strand.
AAAAAATTGCAAAAGTTTATAAATAATAATTGAAATTGCAACAGAGTGTTTTGCACACATACCTAAGATCGATTAGAGGGTTTCGTGGGAACGGAAGATTCTACTTCCCTTTGAAAAATCATTAATAATGATAATATACATTAAAGAATCATAAGAAAAATAGTAAATGTGATATAAATTACTCATAAAATGTGCTAACTGCTTAGTACCAAATTACCAATACATAAATAAATGACAAACTTCAAATTTCAAAAATACAAGTTCCAAGTTCCAAGACCAAAATAATACATAAAGTTCCAAATTAACAAATCTATCATTGGCTATAAAAAAGGAAATCATCCCAATTCCAAAGTTATAAAGACTTTGCAAATGTTTCAATTGTATTAAGATAATGAGAAATTTTTTTCTAAAAAAAAAAAGATAATGAGAAATTTCAAACCCTTCAAAACCTATTACAACTTGATCAATAGGGTTAGACAATCCTAAACTTACCATAGAGAGACATAATTACAAATAATTATAATAGCTTTAATGGATGTCGATTTTGTTTCTTAGAGGCTATATGAATGATCTACACCAATCCAAATTGATTTTATGAGGTAGGATAGTAAGGATTTTGTGGAGTAGGATCATAGGGTCTTACATTCCATCATCTAGGATTGTGATCATTGATCACATGCAAATCTTACCCCATAAAAGATTATACAAAAATTTGGATCATTTTTATAGGGTAGGATTGTAGGATTTTAGGATTCTAAGATTTAGGATCAGGATTCTAACAACCATAGTATGCACACAATATCCTTTATAACTGAAATCATGACTTAAAGTCACATTTTCAAATTGGAAATATTGACTTTAAGTCACAATTTCAGTTAAGAATGACAGTATAACTAGTTTTTTTCTTTTACATTTTGGTCTATTCCCTATATGCCTAGACTTTCATTTCTGGATGTCAAACACACTTCTACTATTTGACTCTTTTTGAAAGTTAAAATAAAAAAGTTATTTTTTAACTGATATTAACTTATGACCAAATGTAAATAGGTTTTATTGGGTTTGCATTGATTTAAGATCGGTCTCATCTACTCTCATTGTTGATTGATCCCTTCAGATAATAGAAAAGGTAAACTTAACCCACCAGTCACAATTTCATCAATTAAGAGTGATAAACAAAATAATTATATGCATTACATATGATCACTAAATTAAAAAATAATTTTTTTAATAAATAATTATATGCAATACAAATGATCACTTAATTAAAAATAATAATTTTTGTAATAAAAACATATTTTAAAATTTAATAAAATCAATTTAAAATTAAAAAAAAATACAAATTTCTAAAATTGAAAACACTCTACCTAATAAAATTGGTTGATAATAAGACAACTCTACCTTATTATCTAAATTAATTTGTTTTGAACATTAATGAGATATACGTATATAAGTCATAATATTTGAGAATATAAAATTTTGGGGGATGACAACCCTTTTTTTTTCAGCTGAATTAATTCACATCACTGCGAAGAATCGAAAGAGTATAATGGAATCTTCCCCATCTCCAGTGCTCCACTCTGACGACAAAAACAAGAGCCAACAACAACAACAAAAATAAGCCCATTTAGCAATATTTTATGGACTACAAAATTCGCATCTCTAAAAACATACAATGATGGACTCCGAGCATCTCTTTGTCTAGAGCACTAGCATTGGGGATGTTTCCACCCCGTTGCTATTTTACAACCCAAGTCAACAAAAACTCATTCTAACCGCGTTTGTGTACTTAAAAAAATTTGCAACCTATAAATAGTAAATGTTGCATATATACAACCTTAGTATTCATAAGTTATAAAGAAAAAAAATAATATTTAATCGAGTAATTGTGTGTAAAGAGAAAAAAATAGTAGGAGGAAAAAGAGAGAAAAATACATTTTATTATTTTATTAAGTAATTTATATTATTTTATTGGGCTGTATGTAAAAATAAAAACTAAGATATAAAGTAAGTTATAAAATGAGTTAGTAAAATAAATATAGTGTTTGAAGATGCAAAATAGTTTTTTTTTTTTTTTTTTTTTTTTCGCATCCCCAAATGCTAGTGCTCTTAGTTCTTACACTCGTTTGTTTCGATGTTAATAATTTCTAAAAAATGAGTTATTTTTTAAAATGTATTTGTTAAAAAATTACCTTATTTTCCTATGTCCCTTAAAATAAGATTTTTTTTTTCAACAATTTCCCTATTACCTTTTAACTTTCTTTATTTAGCCGGCATAAAATAAGGTTGTTTTTTGAAAAAAATTTAGTGAAATGCAATTTCTAAAAAATTAGTCATATTTTTAATAAGATTTTCTGTTGACGAAAGATAGTTTTCCTTAAACTTATTTTTCTAATGCTACCAAATATTAAAAAACGTGAAAAACTATCTTCTTAAAAAGTTTTCATTCAAAACAAATGAAAGCATTAATAACCTGTTCAATGGACCAGTGAGGTTGAAAAGTTCGTGCACGATTTTTTTTTTTTTTTTTTTCCTGTTGTTTTGTCATCAATTGAGGACCTCAAGGTAACGTCTTTTGTACATTCTCGAGCTTTTTCCTTGAAACCACTGGACTCAACCAAATTTGTTATGACTATATACAAATTTGGAGCAATATAAACCATGCATCTTCAAATCTCTAAACTGGACATTGAAGCAATATATTCTAGGATATGCAAATGCTTGCTAACATGATTGGAAAACCTAGTCAAACATTGGGCAAGTAGCAAGTTGCATATCTCGCGAATTGAATCAAAGTTCTATTGGGCTCTTCAAGGGTAACTTGCATCTGACTATGCATGCAGTAAGGTGAAGGTCAACATGAATATGCAATGGAAGAAAGATGTAGAGAACGCACATGATTGTCAAAATCCATTGGTTGCATGTTTAACTTTCTAATCAAACAAAACAAAAAATAAAAAACACAATAGAAAAGGGATGAGGAAATTTTACCCAAAATGGATGGTGCAATGAAGGTAATTTATTACCTAGATATATACAGTAATTAGTCTCTAACAGTCTAACTGCACATTTGGTCAGTAAAAGCTTGAGAATGCAGTTTCTTGAAAACAGTTTCAACAGAAGAGAATTCAATGTCAAAACTCTGTCCTCCATACTGCACATAAAGGAATTCTTTAGGAGATGAGGGAGGGGGCAAAATTTGACTAATCGCTGGTAAATTTGGGATGGGCGGTGAAGGCATATCTTTTCTCTTCATAGAGTAGTAAACATCAGCTAGAAGAAGCCATATAAGATCAGGGTCAATAGATGCAAGTCCAAGAAGGGCATTCACAGTTGCATCTTGAAGCCTAGCAAAACTGCTACAAGCTATCCCCACTACAATACCACTGACCTTCTTGAGAACTACTTCCAGTGCTGAAGCACTCTTCCTGTTTTTTGATAAATCAGCAATCATATTGAGCATTGCAATTTGGACTTTCAAATTGGTTAGTTCAGCCACCGACTCCTCCGGAGAAAAGGAAGTACTTCTATATGGAAGTTTTAATGGAGTTCTTTCTTGTTTTAGATTGAGGTTTTTCCAAAATGGGGACATAGTTAGAAATTTCCAGATGTGGTGCCCATCAGTATGGAATCGGCGTGAAAAGAAATCTCCACCACAGATTTGCACCACGTTGCTTATGACACTCAAACATCTCCTAACAGCCTGCAACATAACAAAGTCATAATCTTAGAAGAGTGGTAGCATAAAATGGAACTAGTCTCATGATTAGTTCATGTTTACTATCCAAGGATATGTATGATCACGCACCACTGGGTTTCTATTTCGAATACAAACAACCAAGAAGGGCCATATTTTATTCATCGCCGGAAGCAACCTGTTCTCATCAGTCCCTTCATCAGCAGCATCTAGAGTATCTTGAAGCTGATATAATGAGCATGACCGAATCACCTCTTCAATTGCTTCCTTAGTTTCCTTCTCATGCCTATAGGCTTCTTCCACTTTTGCCAGTGCCACTATGCCACCCTTAAAATAAGAAAAGCATTCATCATAAGTTGAGACAAGCAAGAATTTTTTTTTTTTTTTGGGTTAAGTATTGAAAGTTGACACAGGCAAGAGTTCTCATCTATCTTACAATGCAATCTTAGAACATGATCATGTGTGCCTTTTCCAACATACCATGAACTTAAATGATTCCACTTTGCTTTGCTTAGTATTTAGAGATATAATGCCATCAGCCAAGGAGTGATTGAGAAAAATGAAAATCATCAACTGTGGCACAAAATCATTTTCAAGTTCTAAATTCCCAATACAAAACTGAGCTTCTACTTTTTTTTAATTTCATTGATTATGAATTTATTTCTTAAAAAATAATCTGGATATAACTCCCATTTGGCAAAAAATACCTTTTTGGTCCTTATATTTTGGGGCTAATTTCATTTTGGTCCTCAAATTTTTAGAACTCTAAATTTGTTCCTTAATTTTTAGAGCCCATTTTTATTCTAGTCCTTGCCATCATCTCAGAGACTAAAAAGGCTTACATGGCTAATGGATTGCACAGTTGGCACAATTAAGGACGATGTGACTAATAAATTAATAATAAAATAATTTAATTGACATTAAAAAAAGCCAAAAACAAAATTTTAATTCCTCAATTTTTATTTTTTTTTTACTTAAAAAAAAAATTCTTGATCTACATTTTTTTTGTTCCTCACTTTCTTGGCAACCAAACACACAACACACCCAAAACAAATCAAATCATCAACCACTAATTTCATAAAATCTTCCAACCACAAATTCACACAATTTTTTATTATTGATTTTATAAGTAATGCAATCTTTATTGATATCAAAAAATATAATCGCCCACATATGCAGGGAGTATATAGCTGGGGACCATACACATGCAAATTACATGACTCAATCAAATCAATAACTGAACATAAATACAGACTATGTATAACTGACATCCAATCCGATAAGGTTCTAAAGAAAAATAACTTGAGTTCAGACATAGTCCTCTCACACAAAATTTCCACCACAAACCAAAATGGTGTTTTGATAGCTCTTTATATGAAATATGTGACCAAAACAAATGTCAGATTATGACACTAAGTTCACCAAAGAAAGATTCTCTCTTTTTCCCAAGTAAAATTTGGCAAGGATCCTGAGAAAAGCATCAGTAAAAAAAACTATCCACATATTTCTTTTTACAATTAAATTTTATTTTATCAAAGTTACCAAAAACAAAATCCATTCTACAGATTTTGACTTTGATTTCTAGAAACTAAATAACAACTCATTTTTTAACCTAAAAAACTAACTTTTTTTTTTTTTTTTTATCAAGCCTCCGCTCAATTGAATTTTGATTCAGAGGAACTCACTTAGATCGTCTTTTAAAAGATTATGCGGTATGATTGGTCTTATATCTAACATAACCACAAAATCTAAATATGCATTAAAGAGTTCATATTTCCTTCATCTGTAGGTCCTAAAAAGAGCACAAAGGAACTTTTGAATAGCACCTGATAAAGTTGCATCAATTAATAATTTTACCAAGGACAGAGAGCCCACTTATAAGAGTTGGTAAAGAGTGATTAGAAAGTGAAAAAAGTTGAAACAACGCTGATAATACTTAAAAAGAGTGCTTAGAAAGTAAATAATAATTATAATGATAATGATAATATTTTACATGTTAATACTTCTATAACATTATATAGATCACCAAAGCATGGACAGTAGCTGAAAAAACAACTTAGGCCGTAAATTACCTCAATTATATCTAGTGCAACCAAGCATGCTGCTTGCTTTGTTGAAGCCAATAGAGGAGTAGCAGCTGTTATACATGAACCTGCAATAGATCCAACTGTTCTTCTATATCTTTTGGAATCATTCAAGTTGAACGAAATGCTCTCCAATTGCTCTATATTCAAAATATTATTAAAATATGAGCCCACAGTTCAGCAGAATACCAAGATCTCAGAAGCTACTCATTTTGGCTATATAAAGAAAAATATAAAGTCCTTCCAAAACTAAGAACGAATAAAATTTTATACACGAGGGGCCAGACAGTGTAAAGGCATTAATAATTTAAAGCATACACACAGTTTTGTCTAGGGGTCCATCTGCCCACAAATAATCTGCTGTATACAAGTGACTGACATAGGACAATGAAACCAAGTCTGATTTGAAAGTTCTAGACAGCTAGGGTTTTTAAGAATTTGATCTAGGGTTTGCTTGAAAAAGGACTGGAAAATAGTAGGGAATATGGGGTTTCAAATAGGGAAAAGTAACAGTAGTATATGTGGATGAAATAAAGGGGTAAACCTAAAGTTTAGGTCCCCAGAACAGTAATTGGGTTGTTTGTAGGTTATTTGGGTCAATTTGATGAATGGGTGGTTTAGGAGCAGCGACTCCCCTTATAAATGATATGCAATAGTCAAAGTAGAATAAATAGCTGAAATATTTGTATGCATTGCCAACTAATAGACCTAAAACACCAGTTTATCTCAACATGAAGGTCATTGAATGGCAATTACAAGTTCAACCAAAAAAAAAAAAAAGAGAGGAGAAAAGAACAACCTGATTCCATCTGAGACATAAAAAAATCTTCATCAGAAGATGATATAGAGCATAGTTTGGATCCTACTCTTGCTTTCTTCCTCACATCGGAGATTATAGACTTCACATGCATAAAATAAGACTCTGCCTTAGTGGGCAATGAGCATGCCTCATGCTTTGATGCCTTGGCAAGTTCTGCTAGGGCCTAAAAATAACATTATAAACAGATTATGATATAGGCATTTCAGCCTAAGCAGAAAAAATAGACGGTTTACTAAATAAAAAGGGAAGCTCAAAATATCAAAGCGAGTAGCTATCCTATGAAGATTGCTCTTGGAATTTAGCACTGCAGAAATATAAATAAATAAACTGCAGTTACATTTCAATCATGAGCTTATCTAGATTTGACTTCCTAAAAAATTTGACAAATCTGTGGACAAGGGAGAAAAATGCAATTAAAACATACAAGATTCACCACTTTCCTCTAGCTAACATTTGAATGGCCATTAATTTAGTTGCCCTAGCACAACTGATGAAAAATAAAATAAAAATTGAATCCAACATTCTGATTATTTAGATACTAAACAAAACTTTTAAGCATTGTTCCTAGGACAAAAGAAAAGAAAGAAAAAGAAGAAAAAAGTTAATCAAGACTCTGTAATGATCTTTTTCAAGAATTGAAACATCTAAGATTCAATTTCACTGTTTCTTCTAAACAATTACAATTTACAAGTAGGACCAAACTCAAATATTTTTCTTTTTCTTTTTTATTCTAACCAAAGATGCACATTTGTAGTTAACATATTTTGAGGCCCATGTCCAATATGAACAATAAAATCAACCGTAAGTGTAAGCCGCTTGTAACTAGAAACTCTTATGTCTAAGCGCATTAGTTAAGTAAAAGTAACAAATGTCAATGCATTTTCTAGAAGCTTCATTCTTTTTAAAAATCCCTTTATAAAACTCAACAACTTCTATGATATTCTTTCTTGAAACTAATCTAAAAATAAATAAATAATGATTATGATATATCGATGAAGAACTGCATACAAAACAGCATCAAGTGTCATGACTTTAGCTTTATGCCATCGGTTTTACAATACAATAGGCATGTGTAAAGCATCTTTAATCAAATCAAACTAATAATAATGCCAATGAGCCCTAAAATAGCACTTTCTCTTCTTGCAAGAATGGGTGGAGGATAAGGTTATGGGTTCATGACCAGCGTGCATGTGTAACTTACCAATAAAAGATATAACAATAACAATGATGATGATGATGATGATGATGATTATATGGTTAAACATTCATACAACACTCAGAAACTGAATGCCCCCAAAACAGGTGCCATTCCAGTCCATCCAAACTTATGATTGGAAGCAAATCTTCCACCATCGCTCACAGCCATAATTTGCACACACACAGCCAAGTCAGTTTTACTGCATTCTCATTTGAGCCTTAATGTTCTCAAATATCATCTGAACTATGATTTGCCCTGGGTCTAAGCATGGCAATTCAGGTTATCAGCTTTTAAGCATCATCACTGTTGTTCATTTGGTTGCTAAGAAATAGATGGAGAATAAAAACAATACTATTACAGGTTCAATTCCTACACAAACCTGTCACAAGCTTCAAAATTTTTAACAATTTTCATTTGTTTCTCAGTAACCAGAACTTAAATGTTCTATTGAGGTCTATGTGCACACATATGATACATGTATAGTGGGGAGACTGTGGATCATCTCTTGATCCACTGTGGATCACCGTTGGATAGAAAATCCACTATTAGATATTGCACTTTTCTAGGAGGAAACCTGATTACTTAGAAAAGTAAGAAACAAATTGTTCTTGCTAGATCTAGTGCAAAGGCTAAGTATAGAGCCTTGGCACACAAATCATGTGAGCTTATGTGGATTAATCATTTACTTGAGGAATTAAAATTTGTTGTGAAGGTGCCTATGACTATGCATTGTGATAATCAAGCAACAATTCACATTGCCTCCACTCCTGTGTTCCATGAGTGAACTAAGCATATAGAAGCAGATTGTCATATTACTCGGCAAAAAGTAGAAGATGGTGTAATTGCTACTCCATATGTTTCTATAAGAGTCCAAATTGCTGATATGTTTACCAAAACTTTATGTAAGACTCATTTGGATTTATTATGTAATAAATTGGAATTGTATGATATATACTCTTCAGCTTGAGGGGGAGTCTTATGGGTATAAGCTAGGGGCAAAATAGTAATATCACTGTACTCCTTTATATATAAATAATATTTTGTGTTAGGGTCAACTTTTCAAACCCTAAACACTTTTACTGTAACAACATGTTATATTACTGATTGTCCCAAAAGTTTAAGCTATTGGGATATGATAAATTTAATCGTTTAACCACATATTTCTAACACTCTCCCTTAGGTGTAGGCTCAAACTCTCTTTTAATAGTCATTTAACTACATACTTCTAACAGTTCATAAACGCTTAAACCTTTTTGTTTTAATCAACTATGGACAGAAATGTTCCAGCACCTAAAAGCATAGATTATTTCATTATCTGGAATTCCCATGAAAAAAATGATAAAATAATAATTAAAAAAAAAAAAAAGAGAGAGAGAGACTTAACTTAACTAATCACATGAATATTTGGCCAAGTCAAGTTATCTTGTTGAAAATTTTATGACTAAATCACATTTCTTTTTATTTTCCACCAGTTCTCACAGTAGATAAAGCAGGCAAGTGCAGATGTAACATGAAGATATAAATTGTAAAAAAATTTACCTTTAAAAAGGGAATCGTTAAATCAGGATGTTGATGCCTGCCAAGAATCTCAAGCTCCACTGAAACAGAGCGCATCTGTTCAATTTAAAACATCATGCCAAAATATTACTTCCAAAAGTTGTAAATGACATTAGATTCAATTCTTTACATGATATAATAACACAATGAACAATACATAAGAAATGATAATTTAATATCTTGGGAGAAAACAAATTATGGTAAAAAACAAACAGCGCAAATGGTAAGATTTGGAGAAAAACAACACCCTAAGTAGAGCAAACTAATTGAAAAAAGATTTTCCAAGACGAGTACAGGAACACACTATCTTCATGACACATCAGAAAGATGAGGAAGTTAATTGCCCTAAATAGCTCTATGCCAAGGATATATTGTCATACCGGTTCTTCCAATAGAGGCAATATTCTCTGAGCTACTCCAATATAGGAAAGCATAGCAGCAAGCACATTTGGCACATGAGGATTAAGATCCAAATGGCGTAATTGTCGACATATGGAATCAATCACATAGTCTGCATTTTCCAAAACTAAGTGCCCAACCTACAACAAATATTTTGGAAACAGTCAAGCATCACATATGCCTTGGAAAAACATTGAGTTTGTGTCATACAAGCTTACCGTTGGATAGCCAGATGTAGTGGAAAAGACATGTAAGACAGCATCAGCAGCACTCCTAACCTCAAAATTTGAAGAAATCAGATTCTCAAGCAACAGATAAAGAGATGAATGAAGAAATCCACTGGAAGCAAAGTCTCTTCCAAGGCATGTATTAAAGATTCCTATTCCATCAACTATAACCTGTATGAGGAAAACAAAGCTACAATCAGTACCATGTAGATCTGCTAAGCAGAACCTGCTAAATTGATGCCAGATTAACTAATTATATATATCAGGTGAAGGAAAATGTAAATTTCCTGTTGTAGCATAGCAGTGTCACGGAAGAAGTGTAAACTAATATCTTCATCTTCACCATCAAGATGTATAAGAGAAGAGTTATGTTCTATTGGAAGATCCCACACTTCAGGAGATAGATACTCATGTAAGATTCTACCAACACAATCAATCAAATTACTCCTTACACCTTTATCCTGAGACACCTTCCAAACAGATTCATTAGGCAAAGAACATTCAGTTTTGTGATGTTGACCATTAGCAAGTCCTGCATCAAACTCCTGAGCCTCTTCCCTTTTTGCCCTAGACTTGTGAAACATCCTTGTGAAGATGTGAAATGCTTGATCTGATAGACCAAATATCATCTCATTTAGGATACATACTGCAGTGCTTGCCTGGCGCAGCAATTGTCCTGAACCAGTTCTATTATACCAAGACTGCCAGCTCTCATTATTGTACTCCTTCACACGAATCTCAGAAATCAATTTACGCAAGTAACCCAGCGGAACATCAATAATAAGTGACAAATGACCTTCACTCCTTATGTCTAGCAGCACAAAATGAAAGATACCCAGTGTAAGTACAGAGCAGAAAAGTCACATCTAAACAAAGAACTTGAATGCCAAAGAAATGGAATAGACCTGCTAATAAAGATAGACCTACAAGTCTAAGAATTCCTGCAAGAGCCTGGTATAGTTTTGGACTGCCAACATAAACAAACCATGGGGGCATTCGTGGAATCTCAAAACTTTTCTGTACATTTTCCAGGGGATATTCTACAACTTTTTCCTGAATATCTGTGCCCATTGGATTTTCAAATGGAGTTGCCCTCATGATAGTCAGGTAATTGCTGGTGAAGTTAGTTCCAGCTTTTAACTCAGCAATAGATGAAAGGTATCCAACTGAGGATTGCCTTGTAGAAATAAGCTTGTCAAGAGAACCAGCAAACAAAGAATTCTGGCTCAGACAGACAGCTAAGACATCCAAGAATTGAGCAGCTGAAACCTAGAATTCCACACACAAATTATTAACGTCTTGCATCCACACAAAAATATATATATATATATAAAACGAATCTCTATGCATTTGAGAAATGAGATTACAACTATAAAATTACATAAATAACGATGAACAGGGCAAGAGTGGTGGAGGGCAAGAATAATCCCATGCATCATCTCTCTCAGAACTCGTGGGTCCCACAGAGTTGTGGGGCTCACATGTGAGAGAGATGATTCATATACAGATGCACAAGATAGCTTCTTGAGCGGAGGGCGATTACAATATTAAAATCCTAATTTCACTAGATAGTACACTGTTCACAAGACAAGAAAAGAACTTTAATTGGTGACACTGGTGGATCTTGAATCCACAACTTCACCTCCACCACATTCTTACAAAGGGAAGAGGTGTCATTTGAGCTAGAGCTCATAGGGGAAACCACATAGAACATTATAAATAAATAAGGAACAGGACCGTGAATAGTAATTTTGAATTCAACCTTACAAACATTGAGTGCTACCAGATCTCAGTAATGAGTTTGTGTCTTTGCTTAGTTTGTCCTAAAAAAAATGTCATATAAAAATTTAAAGCATTAAAGTTGGTACTTTCCCATATTACTCCTTAATGTTTTTTAAAAAAAAAAGGAAAATGTTAACAGTATTGGCAAACTACAAAAACGCTTACAAACTGACATGGCAATAAACGTTAATGGTGCCACATCAACAACATAATAAATAAATTCTTTAATTTCTATTTTGTTTTGTGTTTAAAAGTCAACACATCAACTTGTAATGCTTATCTAGTAAAATTTTTAGTACCCCTAAACATCATTCTTCAAAAATTAATTATGTCCTTTCATGGGTTTGAACATCAAAGTAGACAGCTTATTTCAAAGCAATAGTAAAATATAGGGTGTTAATGCATTCTTTACTCTTCAAAAGTTTAGCTGCTTTCCAAAGTAAGACACTCAATTCAGAACCAGGGGAGTATCTCAATTTTTGAAGTCATGAAGCTTACCATCAAAGAGAATTAATTGAAACAAGTATATAAATAGAACTGGTGAGCAGCACAATTGATTTTAGGAATAAAAAATACACATATTCATACTCCAAGAAGAAAGGCCTTATAGTGCATAAGGAATTTAATTAGTATCATAAATCCTGTTTTTCCCCTAAACACGCACCAGACATGCTAAATATCTTAATGGCCCTAACTTAATACAATCCATGCATTACCTCATGTCATTAAAGTATTTCTTAAATGACCCCTGTCACTTTACCATGTTTTTTTTTTTATAAGTAATAAGACTTATATTCAACATGAAAGAACAAAAACAACAAATACAGGTGTTCATGATGGTGAACACAAAAAACAGCAAACAAAAACAACATAAAAAAGAAAAAGGAGGGCAGCTTAAGGGGCAATTCTAAGGGAAGAAAGAAACTCCAAAGCAGAAGAACAGTTTGAAGAACCCCAGCACCTAGCCCAATCAAAAAGAGTATTTTGGCTGAGAGCTTGTAATTGATCAAGCGTTCTCTCCAGATCCTCAAAAGAGCGCCGTTTTCTTTCCAACCAAACAACCCACATCAAACAGCCAGGAACCATATTCCATATGTCCGAAGAAAATTTCCCCAACCAATTACTCCAACAAGACACCAAACTCTCCACTGAACCTGGCATGACCCATTGGATCCCAAAAGCTTGTAACATAAGCACCCACAAAGAATAAGCTATAGGACAGTGAATGAGAAGATGGTCCACAGATTCTGCAGAACCGCGGCACATACAGCACCTATTCGCCAAAGGGAGGCCCCGGAGCATCAAATTATCCAAGGTAAGAATCCGACCATGGGTTAGAAGAATTTGTGCATTTTGGGTTTAAGATCTTCAAAGAAACAGTTAGGATTTCTAGAGTGAATTAGAGTTTGAAAAGTTTGAATTTTGGTAGCTATTTGGTAAGGACAATATGTGGGATTTTTGGGGTTTGATAGGGGAAGGAAATTGGAGTTGCAGGAGGAAGAAAAATGAGGAAAAAGATAGAGAAACACTCTACAGAAACAAGCCCTCCACAAACCAAAACACTCATATTTCCTATTAATCAAACCTCTGTATTCTTTTGAGTATATTTTGAGCAAAAATAAATAAGGACTCTTTCTTATACCAGTCACGTTAGGAATTCTAATTTGAATACAACAACAAAAACAACAAAGCCTTAGTCCCAAATTTTTGGGCCGACTATGAATCTCCACAGATTAAGTTAGGATTGGCCACATGTATTCTTTCCTACACTCTATTCTATCTTAAGTCAAACTATTTGTTACTTCCCTAATTGAATCAACTCACTCTTTCCTATTGGTGCATTAATCTCTTTCCTCTAAACATGACCAAACCATCTCAAGCAACTCTCCATTATCTTTTCATCAATAGGGGCTACCCCTATATTTAAGGGGATTTCCTTATTTCAAATTCTATCTTTCCATGTATTTCCACTTAGGAAATCTAATTTGAATAATAAGCTTATAAAATAATAACTAGGACTCAAAAGAAAGTAAAACCAAGACATTTAAAAGCTCCTCCAAAATTCTAGATGCAACCTACTCACAAAATACCCTAAAATTCAAAGGAGCTGCAAAAATTACAGATCTACTCTTGACTAGAAAATTAAACTAGATGTGGACAGTCTGGAGGGAACAGAATCGTCAAGTGCTGAGGGTTTAGAGAGGCCTTCTATGGAGCTGAAACGAGTTTTTCTGCGTGTTTTGTACAAGTGGATGGCTATATTGTCCACCCTTTCATCTCCTTTGCTTACTTTCATTGGTATTTCTTTTTCTTGACTGTTTTGGTTCTCTTAGCATATTTCTTGTATACTGAGGGTTTTTTTAATGAAATATTATTATTCATCGAAAAAATAAAACCCAAATTAAAAACTGTCTATAACTTGACTTTTAAAACCATATAAATGTAGTTTCAACCGGACTTCACACATCAACCCCATAAAATAAATCTTGAATGGACGAAATTGCAAAGTACAAAGTTTCCATTTTTATGTTTGGTGTGGACTATATGGCATCAAAAAAATAGAGTTGTGAAGGAGTTGAGCTCCCTATTGATCGGCTCCATTTTTTGTTCATGAGATTGCCGTTTCATTGGATGTCTATTGATGGCAATAACAAACCTCTTTGTTGTATTTTTTTTGGATTCTTTATACTTTTTTGGTAATTCTAGGGGGATACTTCAGTACACCAGCCTATGAACTTAGGTTATCACTCTCTTTCATTTTTCAATGAATCTAAATTGTTTGTTAAAAAAATAAGTAATGGAAAATGACCCCTGTGCTAGAATCCTATACAAATGACCTTGTGCTAGACATATTATGAGAACAACCATAATCAGTTCTCAGACAATTATATAAAAATGATTCCCCATGCTCAAGTTTTTCTATAATGACAAACAAACAATATTGAAAAGCTTAGGTACATTTTCACTAGAGCTTCCTTAAATCTGATTATTGTAATCTATTCATATTGCTCCTCCAAATATGTATTACACATGCAGTTGAAATCATCCATATTGCTCCAAATATGCATTACACTTGCAATTTAAGATTGGCCATGTTGAACTTGGAAAATGCATTTTAGTATGGGAAGTAGAACATAGCAAAACTCAATAATGAAGTCACAAGGACACAGCTATCATTTGTTTCTATGAATTTATAATATCAAGCATATGTATTTATTTGTATATGTACATAAGAACCGTAGAAAATAGAGCAATTATGAAAATAATAATTATGTATAAGTTTCTTGACAAAAGCATCCAAATAACTTTGCACTTTTATCAGTTATACAAACATAAAAATAATTGTTTGACATGGGTGAATGTAAGTGTTGCATCCTCAATTATTGGAATTATCAATACAGAAGTGTTATTGTAGGTTTGATATCATATTTTACAATACCGTCATTTACATAAATCTATAATTCATAATTATTATAATAATATCAACATAAAGCTCACTTGAGAACAGAAGAATAAAAGACTTTTACTTGTGGATATCACAATGGAAGTAACAACATACAGCAGAATGAAGGAGGTGATCCACCACAAGCTGAGGACCAGAGTAATATATTACTACAAGTAACTGCTGAGCATGTGATAGTGCAAGTGACTCTTCTCTCCCAAGCACCACTTTTGGGAGCTTTTCAATCTGCCTAGTTTTGGAAACAAAATATAGCTCTAGTAAGGTTCCTTTCAAAAGACCAATCACAGCCCAATGCTCAGATTAGTACCAGATATAGAACAAACCTTCTAAAGATCTCACCAACGTCATGCTCTAAATTATTTTTCCCACTTAACAAAAACAAATCATCAAGGAACTCTTGTGAAGCCGAAGACACCTCATCAGAATCATCAACGGCCAAAACACACAGGCACTCCTGCATGATTAGCAGCAAATAAATATATTAATAACTAATTTGGCACTAGAGGCTAACAATGCAATAGCTTCCTTATCAGCAAAATCAGAATGATTAATACACTAGAAGCAACTGAACTCCTTAACTTCAGATGGGGACCACACAAATATAAAGAACAGTACCAATAGCTTAGAGATAATACTATATAAGGCTCAAATATACAAGAACAGTACATGATTATCAAAAATATGCATGAAGTACCTGTTACAAAAATGGTTTAGCAAGAGAATATATAAAAGTAACCAACAAGCCTATTGTCAGACACATATTCAACCAGCATGTTTAACAAAAGAAAGAAGAAAGAAGAACCTGAAATCATTGGGAATTCTAAAGGATAATTTTCTTACTATGTTAATCCATATTAGATACATTGTCCTTTCTTTCGATAAGTAATAAAGAACTTTTACAAGAATAATGGAGAAATTTCATGTATGCATGATGCTCAAAAAGCTCTCCTAAATAAGTAGGAGTGAAAAGAAAGATAATCAATGAAATACAATAACAACAAAGCTTTAGTCCAAAATTTCTTTGGACAGATTATGAATCCTTAACATATTAGTTAGGGTCGGCCACAAGTATTCTTTTCCTTCATTTTATTCTATCTAAAGTAATACTCTCTGTTACTTCCTTAATGGACATGATATCTTTTACTACTACTAATGCTATTTTTTGTCTTCCTCTACCCTTTTTTTCCCTCAACTTGTTAAACTCATTCTTTCTTGTTGGTGCATTAGTAAATAAGAACTCCAACCGAGAGCTACACTAAATATAACAAAAGGTGATCCATAGTCTCCCCACAACAACACATACAACTCACTACTGAATAACCCCTTTTGATCAAGTTCTCACAAGTGAGAATTTTCCCCCAAGCTTCTGTCCATACAAAAAATGGAACTCTTTGAGGAGCCCTGACCCTCCATATGGCTTTCCGAGGGAAAGGCATAGAAAATGAGCCCCGTAATGTCTCATAAAAAGATTGCACAATGAAATCCCCATTAGTCTTGAACTTCCATCTCATCCTATCATTCCCCTCCCTAATGGGAATATGAGATTCTCATAGATGGAAAAATGAAGCCACCCCATCAATCTCCCAATCATTAAAGTTTCTCATGAATTCCATACCCCAACTCCTCCTTACCCCCTCCTCCTGTCTCTCCAATAATGATTCACAGAAGCATCCTTATCCATGGCAGTTTCAAACAACGTAGGAATCATCAACTTCAAAGGTTGATCCCCACATCAACAATCATGCCAGAATCGGATTTGACTCCCCCACTAATTTTTTCTTCTCTCTCTCTCCCCGCCACTGCATCCAATACACACCCAAAAGCTACCACAAGTCCAACAATGAGCTCAAACCTAACTCCTGGTGTGAGCCTTGACTCTTCTTGAGTAGCCAATAATGCCAATCCAAGCACAGGTGGCACACAAGCAATGGTGAAGGTAGCAGCTGAGATTGAAGCACCACAAAACTCCTCCTTCATTCCCATATCTTCTTCGTTGACTTAATTTTCTCCTTTCTTCATTGAATTAATTTTCCCCTTTCTTCGTTGAACTAATTTTCTTCTTATTCTTTGGATTCCAATTGTTGTGTTGTTTGGCAAAATTTGGAAGTTTCCTTTTATGGATTTTCTGCTTGAGTGGTTGTGGGTCCATGAGGGAGAGAGGTATTTAGGTTCGGATTTGAGTAGACGTTTTGTGGGTTTAGAATTTGGATTGCTAATTGGGGTTCGGTGGTGGCCAATTGTGGTTTGTAGTTTGCTTGGGGTGTATGCGGGCAGTCGAATGTCACTCTTCTTTTCTAACTGGAATTTCATTTGAATTTGGTATAAATTTGAGGATTTGGCAAGTTTTGTTTCTTTTCTTCTTCTTTTTTGTGTGGAAAATGACATGAAAATTGAAGTCAAAAACAGTTTTCAATATCAAACCCGATTTTAACTTATTATCAGGTTATGAGAGTCACTACTGGTTTTTGGGTTAGCTTCATAGATATGCTATACGCATGTATACCCATTTCTTTTGAGCAGCAATTTGTAGAACATTTTTTTTTAATAAATGAGCTTGCTGTTAAGTGGTGGATTTCTCAAGTAGCAGTGGTGGCATTTGTAGCCTGGGTTTGTCGACAGTGTTTGTGGCCGAGTGGGTCTGCCATGATTATTGAAGGCAGACAGTTTGGTTGCTCTTGGTGAGGAGAAGCAAAAGAAAACAGAAATAAATAAATAAATGACATTTTAAAAAAATTAATTAAATTTTAGTTTAAAAATATTTTTATTCTAAAATGAATTTTAATAAAAACAAAATGGAAGTCAGTAGGAAATTTTGACAGAAGGAGCAATTTGGGTATTTCTAAAAGTTCAAGGGCTTCTAATATCAAATTAGAAGATCAAGGGGCCCGTATGATTTTGATCAGGGAATGTTTTTGTATTTATCCCTATAAATATATTTCACAACCAAATTCAATAAAAGGCACTCCTACGTTATTCAAATTTATGTAAAGAGGATGCATGAGCATGAACTAAAACATAATGAAACCCAAACCAGGGAAGATACTGATTCTAATTCTCAGCTCACCAGAAGCATCAGCCTGCTCTTCTTCAGCGTGCGGCTGCACTCTGATAATAGCCCTCGTATGGCAGCTAGGAGTCCTTGTCTCACCTTTTTCGATGGATGAACACAAATCTGACAAAGATTTCAAACATTTCATCAACAAATAAAGAAATTAACAGTAGTTAGTGTAAAAGCTCTGAATAATGTGATGATGTAACATAACCTTGGGGAGTAACCACCATCAAATCAAAGACAATAACATACATGTGGAAAAGTTGCACCTAAAAGTTTATCAATGTGTGCTGAAGTATTCTCAATCCAATCTTTTGTACGATTCACTTGCAAAGATCCAATCCCCTTGCCAGAACCAGTGGTTCTCTCCTCTTTGAATTCAGATTTGGCAGTAACTATATTTATTGCTTTGCTGGAATCTTCTGCTACTATTTTCCCCTTCCCTTGAGCTTTATCTGGCAAACTGCGAAGCTCCTCCAGAAAAGATTGCGCAGATTTATACTTACTTGAATTAAATTCATCAATAAAATCTATTGATGTATCAAGGCCATCTAAATTAGCATCATCATGAAGGACAATCATCAGATACTCAGCTAACCCTCTAATAGCTTGGTTAATAGCTTCAACACTTCCAGCAGCCCCACTTATCATTGTTTTTGAGGCATGAAAAACTTTGGAAAATTGACTAACAACACCTGGTAAGAAGAATGCTAATGCATCTGCAGTACCCACCTGCAAAAAGAATGCCATTGGATAACACTAAGCCAAATTTTCATACATGAACAAGCACATTTTCACAAGAAAACCAGACACATGAATCTCTCAGCTCAAGGCAATCAATAACCAAGCCTTTTCCACTAGAACCTGTTCCTTTAAAAAGGTAATACGGCCAGTGAGCAGAAACAGAAAGAAAAGTAAATTATGAAAATAACTATGGTATTTAGAATAATAAATCAATACAGTCCAAAGATGTGTGCTTTGATTGACTTGACCAAATTTAGTCTTGAAGTACCAAAAATGATCTTCTTTAATAAATTTGGTTCCTCAGAAGATCATTGAGAATCCCTCATCAGTAATCCTACTAAAAGTAATCGTGTATATCAAAGACTGATTGACATAGCAACTTTAATGAGAAGATGCTAAAGCCAAAAAAGTGAAAGTCAACCTTGGAGAAACAGAGACCATGCTTTACATGAACAAAGTAAACAAGATGACAACCCAAAGCAGCATGCAATTTGGTTATTCCAGAGCATATAATTTCAATTAATAGAATTAATTTAGCAAAGGAAAACATATAAAAATAATTAAACCTCATTAAAGTTGTCTTTAAAAGAATTTGAGAACTTTGTGCCTCCATCTATAATTCAAACCACATGCATGCATTGAAGGTTCACATGCATTGACCAAAGAATTATATCTTGAAAAAATACTCTCTTTCTCTTAACATGAACAACTAATCAAGGCTATGTGCAATTTGATTAAGGAAGAACTAAGCACATGAATAAACAATAATTTACCTATAAGTATTAGAAAATAAAAGTGACAAGAACAACCTTAGCAACAAGCACACGTAAGGCTGTAAAGGCTTCAATGCGGAGCTTTGCGCTACCCCGATGTCCTTGTGTAGCCTCTGTATCTGCAGCCTTTGTATAAAATGATCTTGGGATTAGAAAACCTAAGACAAGACAAAGTACTCCAAAATAAATCAACTGTTAGGAACAAAAAATTTGATGTACTTTGAGAAGAAGCGACAGCCAATGTCCAACAGCAGCGGAAGCAGTTTGAGACCGCAGAAATAGAAGCAAGCATTCTTGTGATTCTGAATGATACTTCAAAGATCTACAGAGTGAAGTTTCCATAGACCTGCTTTCTAATAGTGTAGGCAAACCACAAATTTGTTTACATGCGCAACACATATCAGGGCATGGGAGTACGCTAGAAAGCAGAGCCCTAAAACACTTAATTACTCCTTCGCGGAACTCTTCTGAAGCCTCAAAAGGAGAAAGCAAAGCACCATAAGTCAATTTTTTTAGCACCACAACCATCTGCAAAAGCACATCATCGAACTTCATGAAAAAGCAAAACATAATTAACATTTATGCAAAACTACATAACAACATTTGCTAATAAAATGGCATCACATCCTATTCTCAGTTTCTCCTAAACCCGTAGCTCAAAAAGTAATGAACAATATAGTTGCAAGCAACATTTTATGGCTTTTGAGGTTATCGTCACTATTATTTACCACCAAATAGACATCTAAATGATTAGCCATTAAAAACATGTTTGATTGGGAGGATAAAGAATGGAGAGGGAGGGGAAGGTGAGAGGAAGAAAAAGGGTTTATCTAGTTGAAAAGATGAAAATGGAGAGAAGGGAGGAGGATGGAAAATCCTTCCAACCTATCAAAACCAGACCCTCAATGTTGGCAAATTAGGGCAGAGATAGAAGAATGTTTTTAAGACACTCTCCATTATTTTTTCTTTCCATACTACAAAACATACAAAGGTAGGGGAGGTGGACTCCTCTGAATGCCCCACAACCCCCCAACCCCCCTTCCATCAAACCTTCACATCATGTGTTCACAGAGCACTAAAAAATATTTACAAAAAGAGAAGAAAATACTTTTCTTTTCTCTTTTTTTAAATTCGATAGTTAAGGCTAGTGGGATTTGAACCTTGTCTATTAGAACCACCAAGAGGTGCCAACCAATTGAGCTATAAAGTTCTTGGTAAGAAGCAAATACTTAATATTTAAGAGTTCATAACTGTCTAATAAGAAAAGGCATAATAGTGAGACATTAGTTTAAGAATCCATAGAGAAGCTATTATATACTGAAGAAGTCAATATATCATAGAGAGTGGAAACCCCAATTTTGTCTTCGATTTTTGTATCTACACTGTCCTTACTTCAAAGGAAGTAAATTTCTTTCCAATGGTAATGAATAACATCTATTACCCTATTTAAAACTAGTTGCCTTGACACGACCGTATATACCAAAGATATCATCACTCTTCTATATTACATGGAATGGCATGGAAATCAGACCACCTGATCCACAGATCTGAGATGACACTTTTTCAGAAGTTCTTCCAAACATTGAAGTACACCTTCTGCCACATTATCGCTCACTTTATGAGGCATTTTTTGGACATCAGGCATAAAATTTTCTTTAGTATCATCCTTCTGTTGTGATCTGCAATCAACTGCTGCATCCAATAGAAGCAGCAACGGGAACAAACTATAGCTGAAAGAGAGATGAACAAATATCAAGAATATAAAATATATATATATATATATATATATAATAGATCCAAATAATGATTTTTTTTTCTTTTTTAATTCCACTACTGAAGTATTAGTTGAACCAAATACCAATTTTACCATCATAAACCTCAGAAACTACAATTTTGATATTAAAAAAAAAAGTTTTGACATTTATAAATAATGTAATTATCGTCACATATATAGCAGAGAAATCATTAAGAAGAAAATATACAACAACCAAGCCTTAGTCCCAAATTTTTTGGCGTCGGCTATGGATCCTAAATAGATTTGTCAGAGTTGGTCACATGTATTCTTTTCCACCATTATATTATATCCAAAGTCATATTCTGTTACTTTCATAATTAACATGTCCTTTTTTACTACTACTAATGTTATTTTCAATCTTCCTATTAAGAAGAAAATATGGACCTCAAAAAAGTGCAGTTTTTTTAAGGGGGAAAATCACTTTTCATTAATGAAGTTTAGATATCAGACCTTCCCCCTTTTTCATGATGTAAGAATTAAGATTCATAAAATTGTGGTCCTAGTTAACATTTTATGATTCAATGCATGGCCTGACTATTAGAGGTTTAATATGTTTTTGTTCATGCTAAATACAACAAAACATCCATGATCAGTACCATAACCAACACAGCTTTTTCCCTCAGTTATCTATTTTTATACCCAGTATAAAGCAAGGTCTGACACTACCGCTACATGAACAGATAACTAGGACCCTATTATTTGAGGGTTGGGGTGGAGGGGTGATTAAATACACTAACATGGTTTGAGATAGAAACACAACACAAGAAACATATGTAAACGGTTCAAACAAACCAGCATGGTGGTTTCAATATATCAAGAGAAGACAAGAAGAGAAAAAATCAATATAAACACAGCACCCATATACATCTTCTTCGAATGCCTCCTACCCTCCTGCTACTACTACTACCCCCCACCTCACCTTACCCCCTTCTACTCCCTGATACTATTTATCTCTCTTCTTCCATCCCTTTTCCCTAGAAGTGCATTTGGAGAACAAAGGTACCTAAAAGGGTGTCTTTCTTTTTATGGACAGCAGCTAGGGGTAGTATTCTCACCATTGATAATCTAGTTCTTAGGCGGTTACCACTGGTTAATTGGTGTTGCATGTGCCAGTGTGATGAGGAAACTATGGATCATCTTCTACTCCATTGTAAGTTTGCTTATGCCTTGTGAAGTGAAGTTTTTTTGATATTTGGAATCCAGTGGGTGATGCCAAAGACAGTAGCCTCCCTTCTTTTAAGCTGGTGGAATTAGCCAAGGAAGCATTCCTCTAATATTTGGAATATGGTTCCAGCTTGTTTGATGTGGTTAATTTGGCAAGAACGTAATAATCGTACTTTTGAAGATATTGTGAGATCAACAGATCTTTTGAAGCCTATACTAGTTGGGACCTTATTTAAGTGGGGTAAAATTTGGGGTTTTACACAATGTATTTCCATTTCTAAATTTCTTCTTTCTATTCGTACCTCTTCCTAAGGTACTTGTATTCATTTTAAGTTCTGAGTGTTCACCATCGTGAACACGATATTCTTTTTTATGAAATAAATCTTTGATTACCTATCAAAAAAAAAAATCTCTCTTCTATTTTGCTCTCTTTGTACATTAAAGAGAAAAGAAAAAGTTCTACTCCAACATGTCCCATGTGACCTCATTTCATTCGCACATGTACTATCAAAACAGTTCATTTCAAAAATTTTGGAAACGTAGAGCATGAGGTCATAAGGTTTGACCCATTGGTTGTGTGTAACAATCAAAAGCAAATTGGAATGGCTCAGGACATATCCAACACAGTATTCAACACACAAGGATTTTCTTAACAGGTACTACTGCTGCTTCCATTTGCAAGGACCGACTGTTTGAAGGTGTCAGTGACTTCACAGTTAGAAGATGAAGAAATCGTTCATAATGAAACCTCTCTTTCCGAAGGTTTGCATTCATAGGCTTTCATCTTAAAAACACCCATTATCTATATCATAGCTTTGGCCTCTCTTTTTTTTTTTTTTTTTTGAGGAATTCCGTTCAACAGGGTCTACGGCATGCATGTCTTTGAGTATCTCACTTTGGACCCCAGGTTCAATCAGATTTTTAACACGGCAATGCTCAACTACACTAATATTGTTATTAAGCATATTGTTGAGTCTTACAAAGGCTTTGAGCAACTCAGGCAACTTGTTGATGTTGGCGGTAGCCTAGGAGTTACTCTAAAACCTCATCACTTCCAAATACCCCCACATCAAAGGCATTAGTTTCGACTTGCATCATGTTATACAACATGCCCCGCCTTATCCCGGTATTATTTAAATTCGTAAGTCTCCTTTCTTTCACAATGTTGTCATGTCAAGGCATTTTCTTATTTCACTACTTTGAAATTTGACGAATATACAATTTTTGTGGAAAAATAATGCTAATAACATAATTTTAAGGGCCTGGATCGCATAGGGTTTATAAATACACAATTTGTGCAGATAAAGAGAGGTGCAAAAAAAAACTTATGTTGCAGGTGTGGAACATTTGGGAGGAGATATGTTCGAAAGCGTTCCTAAAGGGGACAACATTTTTATGAAGGTAACTTTTAGATTTAATTTGTAGGTATTTTGTTTTGATTAACCTAAAGCCATGGGTTTTTTTTTTTCATACAAATTTGTAGGTATTTTGTTTTGACTTTTGATTAACCTAGAGCCATGGTTTTTTTTTAATTTATACAAGATAGAAATTTTACTCTAGCATAATCTAAGACTTGAACTTCAGCTCTTACCCCCTACACCCCACAAGCATTTATACTTATGGAATGACAATCACACCAAGGGTACGTGGTGGTCCTAAAGCCATGGTTTTAATTCCAAATTTGATATAGGAAATGCTTTTATTTCCATCTGATTGTCTTAAACTCTTAATTAGACTTCATCAAAAAAATCTTAAGGGATTGGTCTAGTGGTTCTTAAAGTTCCATGAGATCGATGAGATCTTGGATTTGAAACCTCTAATCAACATCTTATGGTCACTCTCAAGGAATTTCTCTTTATAATTATGTGGTGTGTGTGGGGTGGAAAGTATATAGTACACACACCGGTGAAATAGTCAAGTGTTCAAAAATCTTTGTCACCCTCAACAATAATAAATAAATTAATAAATTATATCATTTCCAATTGATGTGGCAATGGCATTCTTAGGAGAAATGGGACCAAATTACAAGAACTCAATAGCCACATCAGTTGGGATAGGGATTAAGTTATGACATATAATCTTGCTTTATTAGCATTATAAACAATTTTATATATATATATATATATAAATATATATAAATATAATTATGGACGATTTCTTTGAATTTGTTTTTGTGTGACAGTAATGTCCTTTAAAATTAAATGTTTCGCGCAAAAAAGAAAAAGAAAAAAAGATTTCAAGACAAATAATATCATAATTGGTTAATTTTGTAGTATATGATTGGGATGATGAACATTGCCTAAAGCTGTTGAAAAACTGCTACAATGCTACTCCACATGATGGAAAGGTAATAGTCGTCGAGGCAATTCTTCCAATTACGCCAAAGATTAGCAGTTCTACAAAGAGCACCTCACAAATGGATTTGATTATGATGACTCAAACCCCAGCAGGGAAGGAAAGGACCCAACAAGAATTCATGGCCTTGGCAACCAAAGTTGGATTTAGTGGCATTAGATATGAATGTTTTATCTGTAATGTTTGTGTTATGGAGTTTTTTAAGTAAGGCAGCTGGCTTGTAGTATTAAAAAATGCATGGGCATCATTCAGTTCTCTGAACCTTAAAATAAAGATGCTTGCAAAATAAAATTGCCCCTAAATTTCTTAATTCAGGTTAATTATGTCGTAAAATGAAAGCCCATCATTTAGAAATGCCTAAATTTGAACCTGCCAAAGGCATGAAAAATCAATGCTGTACTTCTCATGGAAGAGCTTATTCCACACATTATGATGAGCTTTAACATAAACATAAGTCCCATTTTTTGGGAAAAGTCCTCATTTCTTGGTTGATGAAGATGCTTAGAAACATATATCACTATCTTCATATGACTCCATTACATTTTAATCTGGCTCATTGAAGTTGGATCTTCTTCTGGATTCTCTAAGCCAAACAAAAAGGAAGTTACATCATTAGCCTTACCATTGAGCATCTAAGTAGACATATTATTTTTTCCTCAAAAAAAGAAAAAAAAAAAGAAAAAAAAAAGTAGACATTATTTGACCCATTGATAAAATCCATGTGCCCGACGTACTTCACATTCTCTGGATGAATGATACAGCCACATTTTTTTTTATAGGAACTGATACAGCCACTTTGAGGCAGAATTTTTTTCTAGGGTTCATTGCAAAGAAATTGGAATACAAGTATATAAGTCGGAAGAGAGACAACTCTAATTAAAAATTTTATTTATTTATTTATTATTATTATTTTAACTTTTGAAAAAGGAGGTAACTAAACTCTTTCGAATATTCTTAAAATTTAAAAATGACATTATCTTCAATTTTTCCTGTAGTTCTCCTCCCATTCTCTCCACTCACTCAATCTCCCATTTATACAGGATAAAAGGATTCCTTCAAGTTTGCTTATGGAGGATTTACCTCCACATTTTATGGCTGTAATAGCATCTTGATTATCTTATAGTGTTCTTTAATCTTTATCAATAAAACTTTCTAAAATCTTATTTTAAAAAGTTTTCAAAAAAAAAATCTTATTTAAGAAATATAAATAAATAAAAGGACACCTTGTTGTGCAAGGCAACTTAAATGATGAGTAGATATTTTACATCCTTTTAGATTTTATCTAGCTTAAACTACCTTCTTCTGTTTCCATTTTTCATGTTATTTTCATATAAAACAAATTGTTTACATTGGAATGTAAGCAAGAGCAACCAGGGTCTGGCAGCAAAGGATGCATAGGAATACGAAGTGTATTGCAGGATAAAGCACTGTTTTCTAGTTTGAGAGGAAGGAAAGCAATGCAATTTAAGATAGAAATGAATGAAAAATAATAATTTTATAATATTCTTTTCACTTTTTTATTTTGAAGTTTTAATGGAGAAAATGTAAAAAAATGAAATCAACTTTCTATTTTTTTATGATTATTTTATTTTATTTCTTTATACGAAGCCTTAAATACTTAAAAATAAGCTATATTTACTGATCAATGCTAAAAATTAAAATTCAAACTCTTTATTTTTATTTTTTTTTGGCGAAAACACCATTTTGGTTCCTACATTTTTAGGTTATAGTCAATTTAGTCCTTATATTTTAGTAGCAATCAATTTGATCCCTGTTATTTTTAACTTACAACTAATTTGGTTCCTACCATCAACTCACTAACGAAAAATGCTTACATGGCTAACGGTGTGTATAGTTGGCACACTTCACGCCTACATTGCTTATAAAATATTATTAAAAAATGAAATGTAAGCAATTAAATTGAAGAAAAAAAAAATCAAAAACAAAAAAAAAATTGAATTAAAAAGATAGAAAAACAAAAATGAAAGATCATTTTTCAGATTTTCTTGTACTTTCTTGTCAACCAAACACAAAAACACAAAACTCAAACCCAGATTTGAACAAACAGCAAACCCAAAGGTCTCGTTTTCCTCCTCTCACCGTCTGTTTCTCTTTCTTTATCTCACTAATCTCCCTTCCTCACTTGCAAACCCAAAGCTCTCACTCTATAATCCACAACTGAACCCTCCTATGGCTGAAGCACAGACCGGCCTCCATAGCCAAAGTCCTTACTCTCTTCCCATCTCTGTTTCTCACCCTCTTAGTCTTGATCTCTACATGGTCCAGAACTCACCAAGCAAGTTAAAGATTTGAACCCAACAGTGGTGGGATGTCATCCGTTTTAAAATATATAACTTTTACAAAAGCTTTGAGAGAGATACATTGGAGGGAAGCCATCTATGCTTATGCCGAAGAAAGAAGAAGACAAACTTTTTTTTTACCCTAGGTAAAGACAAACCTAGTTGGATAGATATGGCTTTGTTCAAAATTGCTTGTGTTTTTGGTAAATTTGATTTAGTTGCTGGTTGATTTTCGTGTCTGAGATTTATAAATTTAATTTGTTTTAGTGTTAAATTTTATTGGTTGTGTATTTGTATGAGCAAAACATACGAGAGTCATTGTTAATTGCTGAGTTTGTTAGATCTAGTCCAAATATCAGTTTGAGTTTTTTGTTTTTGTGTTTGGTTAGCAAGGAAGTGTAAGAAAAATTGGGTTTGATATTTCATTTTTGTTTTTCTATCTTTTAAATACATAAATTAAATTTTTTATTTTTTATTTTTGTTATTCTTTTCAATTTAAATGCTTGTGTGGATTTTTTAATGTTTATTAAAACATTTTAATAATATTTTATAAGCCACATAGGCATGAAGTGTACTAATTATACACACCGTTAGCCACGTAAGTATTTTTCGTTAGTGAGTTGACGGTAAGGACCAAATTAATTGTAAGTTAAAAATAACATGAACCAAATTGACTGCTACCAAAATATAAGGACTAAATTAATTATGACTCCAAAATGTAGAGACCAATAGTATTTTCGTCTCTCTTTCTTTTTTTTACTTTTTTTTCTTTTTTTTCAACTTTCTCAACTGACACGGTCACGCTACACGTACACACACTCACCCATTTTTCCCGATGATTTGAAAAAAGGCATATACCTTGTTGTGCAAGGCTACTCAAATGATAATGAGATCTTTGACAGCCTTTTAGACTTCCTCTGAGACAAAATATTAGATCTTTTTTCTCACCAAAAGCAACAACAAAAAAAAGAGTAAAAAGTAAAAACCAATGGACAAGAAGCACAAACAGCAGAAGCCAAACCAAAAGCAAGCAGAAATGGCTTCTTCACCTTCAAGACAAACCCCAACAACAACCATGGCCAACCAAGACTACAAAAAGAAAGAACAAGAAGAAGAAGCATTCTCTCAGGCCATGGAACTGGTGTACGGGTCAGTCCTACCCATGACCATACACGCAGCCATGGAGCTTGGTGTCTTTGACATCTTGGGAAATGCGGGTCCAGATGCTACTCTCTCCGCTGAGCAGATCGTGACCCAAGTGCCCACTACAAACCCAGACGCACCGGCCATGATTGACCGCATCTGTAGCCTACTGGTTCAACACGGCGTGCTTGGTGTCTCTGTGGATGATAATGTTAAAAGGCTTCCTTTTCGCAGAAACTACTGCCTGAATAGCGTGTCCAAGTACTTTGCGCGTTGTAACCAAGATGGGGTTTCCTTGGCACCATTGATGACCTTGCTTCATGACAAGGTTTACATGGATAGTTGGTCAGTCATTACTCCACTCCTCTTTTCTTTCTTTCTTTCCTTTTCTTTAATCATAAGTATCCCTTTTATTTGTATATTCGTTTTAGTTAGTTTTGCTTTGCAATCTTTATGTCCATAGTATGAGAGTTTCTTTGAGATTTTCTTGAATCCACAGTAATAAAGGAGAGGAAAACCTATGAACCAAATCATCAAAGCTTACTGCTGCTTTGACTAGGGCGGACTTCTTTTTGATATAGCTTGTTGATTTATCAATTATTTATGTTATTTTTGCCACCCAAATCTTTCTTTAATCGACCCCACTGCTGGTCATGTTTGTTAAATATTTGAACTTTCAATAAATAGTTGTACTTGTTGGAGTATTTTTGCATCAACAGTATTGTAGAAACTGTGGAATGATAACGACAATGACAAACATGCATACGGACAAAGTGTTGTTTTTTATTTCTATTTTGTTTATATATATATATATATATAAACAAAATACATGAGAAATTTAATATCTAGAAACACATGAGATGCTAGTTGAGTTACAAGCCAAAGTGTTGTTAAATCAATACTTAGATTTATTATTATTATTATTATTATTATTATTACTTTGATTTTTGGGGAGGCGGGTTGACCCGCAACATGGTAGACGGGAGGCCTTGGTACCATCTGACTACAACTCACTTGGGTACTTAGATTTATTTTCATTGTTGTTATTATCATCATTGTTACCTGTGAGCAGATGTAGTTGTGGCCGATTGTTTGGCATGTTGGGAAAGTTATGCAAATGGTCAAGTGGTCATAATCTGGTTGTCTAACGCCCAGCTCAAAGGGATACCTGGATGCCTCATTCTAACCCTATATGAGAAGTCTTTCCCAGATTTTATAAGAAGTTTGTAATGGTGGCTAACTTTATTGCTAAATTGAATGGATGTTAGGTCTCAACTGAAGAATGCCGTTCTTGAAGGCGGACTTCCCTTTAACAGGGTCCATGGAACTCATGCCTATGAGTACGCTGGCAGGGACGGCAGGTTCAGTCAAGTTTTCAACACAGGAATGTTCAACCACACTACCATACTTGTTAAGAAGATGCTCGAGTCCTACAAAGGTTTTCAGAACCTCAAGCAGCTGGTTGTTGTTGGTGGTGGCATTGGAGTGGCTCTTAGCTTAATCACTTCCAAATTCCCCAATATAAAGGGCATTAATTTTGACTTGCCTCATGTTATACAACATGCCCCACCCTATCCTGGTATGATGTCTCCCCATTATGTAACTTCTTTAAATAGTATTGTGGAGTTAGTTGTTCATTGAAGGTAATTTTCAATTTGATGAGCTTATTGGCTTATAAGAATGAAATGATCAACAAAATGGTTGGTGATACATTGCATCTTATATTTCATCACTTGAGTGGATTTAGATGCAGGTTCACCTGGTATCTGCTGCTGTACTCTCTGCAACCTTCATATTATCAATTTCTTTGTGCCACATCTTTCCAAAACTGCATGAGAGAGAGAGAGAGAGAGAGTAATTCCAATTAATCTGTTATTTGTGGTTGTTAATGTATAACTGAGTGTTTAGGAGCCTAGATGGTCTTCATCTATCATTTGTGGTCGTTAATGTATGGTTGAGTGCCCTAGATGGTCTTCAGTGATTAGTTCATTGAGTGCCTCGATTAAAGGGTGAGTTAATTTATCTTGCAGGTGTGAAACATGTAGCTGGAGATATGTTTGAAAGCATTCCAAAAGGAGATGCCATACTTTTGATGGTGAGTTTTGACTTTTGAGTATGTTGGGTATTCTTTCCTGATTTTCTTTGGTCTTATGCTTTTTCTTTTCTTTTCTTTTTTTGAAATTTAGTACTTGTACTGATGACGTAAACATTATATGCTGTGTCAGTAAATAATCCATTTTTGAAATTCAGTAAAAAGTTATGCATTTTTTTTTCCTGAATGAAAAATTATGAGATTGTTGATGTTATGTAGGGGATACTTCATGATTGGAGTGATGATCGCTGCTTGAAATTGTTGGAGAACTGCTACAATTCTCTTCCAAATGATGGAAAGGTGATTGTTGTGGAGCAAATTCTTCCAATTTATCCAGAGATTTCCACTTTTGCAAGGAGCAAATCCCTACTTGATATGCTTTTGATGACTCAAAAACCGGGAGGAAAGGAGCGGAAGCAACATGAATTTGATTCATTGGCATTTGGATCTGGTTTTATGAGTTTTGCTCTTCCATGCTATTTCTGTAATTCGCATGTGATGGAGTTCTACAAGAAGGGTTTGAAATCCGTATCAATTGTGGTGTAGGTTGAACACTTCTTTTGTAGGAGCTGACAGTCTAAATGTTTTGCCTAATCACTGAGACTTAAGGATCTGTTTCTGATGATATTATTATCTCAATATGGGATGTTTGTGACTCATTCTATGAGAATGGAATTAGCTTCCTATTTTTCATTGCTCTAGGATTTTGTTCTGGATTTGGTAATTGCTAATTTACTATATATCTGATAAGTGAGTCTATTATCACTGTTGAAGTGCACCTGTTTGGAAGTGTTTGATATATGGTCAGAGTCAAATTTTGGGACCAAAGGGAATCATTCTTCTTGAGAAATATGTGGAAAGGTTTGAATGTTTATAAGCTTTGTTTCAAGCTCTTTTTGGGTTTAAATCCCTTTGTTTTGGTAAGTCAGTTTGAAAATTCGTGAAAATCAAGATTAATGAGCTTGCTATCATGAAGAGCTGTTTATAGCTCCACTGTGATTGATGAACTCTCTCTTTTATACCTATAATCCTTGTGTTTTCTGCCATGAAACCCTGAGTGGTAAATTTTATTTGCTTAGAATTCACAACCCTGTTTTCCAGTTTCAGACTGCAGTATAAGAATTCCCTAGATGCTAAAAATTATCTCAACATTCATGTGGTGTTGCTGCTCCTCATGGTGACTTTAATCCTAGTCTACACTCTTACCATTGGAAAAGTGGTTCAAACCCACTAATTTTATGTGGCTCGAAACGGAAATTCTTTGTTTGTGGATGTCTCTCCATACCCTTCAGATTTTTTCACTTCCTATTAGCTATTGCAATTAATTGTGCTGAATATCTTACTCAAATTCGTTATTAATCAAATGCCTCCCTTGCTTCCTCAAAATCAAGTGAATTATTTCTAAAGCTTAAATTTCCAAGCAAGCAAATTATATGCTAGATGTATACTATATTTGTAGTCAGTGAAGTTCTTCTAGCTCTTCGAAAGTAACAGAAAATGGCGATCATGGGATTCAATTGGTGCTAAAGGTAAAGGGGAAATAAAATATAATGGTTTCATATATCGTCAAGATGGAGTACATATTAAATGGGTTAGAAGCTTATGCCAAGAAAACGAACTATGGTTACATTTTCATGACAATGCTGCAAGATATTTGCTTCAAAAACCAGAGGTCCACCTAATCTCAGCAGCATTCCCTATTGAGTTCCTCTAGCTGCTCCCAATTATATCCTTGTATGTAACTTTTATCTTCTCTAACAAAGCTTCCCTGAAATTTATTTGATGACGCATTGTGAAAAAATTGTACAAAACAATTCTTCAAAATGATGGTAGTTATCATGAAAATTGGAACTAAGTTTTTGATGGTAGAGTCCAATTTGACACTAACCTGTCTGGTTTGAAAACCAGGTTCTTGTATGCAAACCACTGCAAAGAAAGACAATGAAGATGGATGCATAAGAAATAGACAAAAGCACAAAAATTCCAAATTAAGCACTCCAGAAAATGATTTTCTTCTAAGAATGTCCCTTAGAATAACGGTTATATAATTTATTTTATCACTTTTTAATAGCTTAAGTTTTTTAAGACTAATAATAATTTAACATAGAATTAAAACAACTTAGAATAATGATTAAAATGATCAATTTCATAATAGTTTAAACTTTTGTGACAAGTATGATTTTATCAATATGTCTTTGATCAAATAAATTTTAGTCCATGAGATTGGGGGATCAAGGGTGTAAAATTTTGCATGCTGTTATTTGCATTAGACTTCATCCAAGTCATAGAAATTGATTATCAAGACGAAACTAGATTATTTGGCTAAGATAGTAATTGTGTGATTAAAACACAAGGATTGTCTTGGATCATCCACCTAATAGTTAGTAGGAAATTCCTAGAATTGATCTGGAGGAAAATTTTAATTTCCATTCAGGAATTCATTCCTGAGATGCAAACAGTCAATGAATGTTGACAACCACATACTTGGAACAATTCAAATTGTTCAGCAGGGAAGACAATGAAACGGCCCCCTAGGTTCTTACCAGTTTTATATTTGTATAAAAGTTGTAAAAGAATAAAGCAATAAAGCAAATTCAACTTACCCCAGAATAGCCAATGCCCACAAGCTCAAGAACACCAGGAATTAAAGGAAGCCTATCAATTGCCTGGAAAAGTAATACCCATCTCTCAAAAACCTTCTTACTAATCATGTTAAATTATATTTTGAAGAAAGATTAACAAATGCAATAATAATTTATTAACTAGCAATTGGAGAACCTCACCGAGATCATCCCAGTGGAGCCCCACAGTGCAACCACACCAGCTACTGCAAGTGAACTCACTGCATACTTATCTTCAACTTTGTCCCACTGTGCATCCAAGGGAATCAATTTTCATGAATTCATGTCTACAATTACCGAATTCTCTTACAACACTAGAGAATATTGATTAGATCATTCATAATAATGTCAAATCCTTACGGCTTCTTGAACTGTCTTCACAATCTCTGGCAGCTCAGCTACTGCAACTTCTGCTGGCGCCTCTCCAGTGGCCATGGCCATGACATTGCGAGCTAGCTTACGGCCTGAAACCAGGAAGATAAATAACTATTATCATGGCCATCCATATCTATAAACACTAGTAGCAACATGGATAAAGCAGGTTTAATTTGAAGGGTGCTCTTGTATGTGTATGTGTATGTGATGGACTCACAATAAGCTGTGGTCTTCCAAGGTTTGTTTTGAGATTGCTGCACAGGAGGAGGGGGCAGTGTGGGGAGTGACACACACTGTGGTGATGAAGCAGCTGATTGGCGAGGAGCCTTGACATCAACAAGGGTGGATGAGGAGGAGATTGTGAGTGTGGAGGAGGAGGTTGAGGCCATTATTACTGAACCCCTACAGATTATACTTTGTGAGAGATCCTGAGGCCACTAGAGAGAGAAGAGTTTGGAGAAAGGATTAATAGGTAAGCTTTCTTTGTTTGTCTGGGTTTATTACTTTGGTTTTTGGGGAGGTGATAATTTGCGATGAAAAGTGGAGATCCCTGTTCTTCCAAGTCGAAGATGGACAACCACTCATTACTTTTTATCAGGATAGTGTGCTGACATGGCTGTAGGATAAGGTATTTTATGGTGTTTTATTGGATAGGAGGCTCCAGGTTGGACCTTTGTTCTTCAAAATCCTTCATTATGTTATCTCTCTCTCTAGAGGACTAAAATATCTCTACATATAATCTCATGGGGTTTGTAGCTAATAAATTATATCTCCTGCATCTAAAGCTAGTGCTTAGGTTGGAAATTGCATAGATGTATCTGTCTCTATGTTTGTGTATACTATGTACATAATTTGCATATCCAAACATCAAAATATCTCTTCAATTTCCTCCTGTGCATTTACCACTAGTACCATTTTTTTCTGCTAAAATTACTTCCTTGTATCTGCCTGCCCAAATAAAATCTCTTTTAGTTGAAGGAAAAAAAAAAACCCGCACGCTGCTGAATCAGATAAGATTATCACAACCACCCGACTCCACTGCTATATTAAACATCTTAATAAATGTTGATAGCTCCAAGATAATTGTCTACTCTGGTTTTTGATGTTCTGTACCAAAAAAATTAGGCAATGAAAAGAGGGGGCCAAAAAATAATCAACAAGTGTTTGGTGCTGGTAGTTATCACGAAATGAATGGACGAAGTCTATGCTTTCATTAATTAGCAAACAAAGATTACAAAACCTTATATACAATGAGTAAAGCAAGCTAACCAACTAACTGCTACTAACAGAACAGAAAAACTAACTTTACACGTGTGTCTACAGTAATAACTAACATTCTCGCATGCCATCACTTAAAGGAATTAATTCAGCTACTAAACTACAAGCCATATCTACAGTATATAACTATCTTGTGTCGTTTATGCACTATTGTTCTTCTGATCAAACTCCACTGCTCTTATTGCTCCGCTCTTGCTACTTCCTTGTGCTCATTACTGTCTACGCTCTGATACTCCCCCTCAAGAGCAGATGGTGTGTGTATGTTTATCATTCCCATCTTGCAAGCAAGATTAGAAAATTGATTGTAACTCAATGCTTTGGTAAGCATATCTGCTAATTGACAATAAGTCCTAACATGATTTACCTTGATAACCCTTTCCAAAACTTTGTCCCTGACCACATGACAGTCTATTTCAATATGCTTTGTCCTCTCATGGAAGACTGGATTGGAGCCAATGTGCAATGCTGTCTAACTGTCACAAAACAACAAAGCCTCTCTATCATGTTTGACCCCAATGTCTTTAAGAAAGTATAAAATTCATACAATCTCACATGTTGCAACTGCCATGGCACTGTACTCAGTTTCTGCTGACGATCTTGATATTGTAGACTGCTTCTTTGACTTCCAAGACACCAAAGAGTCCCCAATGAAGATACTATAACTTGTCACAGACCTCCTTGTGTCAGGGCATGAGGCCCAATCTGTTGGGGTTTATGCCCTAAAATCCAATTTATTGGCATGTCACAAATAATTAAATTGTTTAATTATATGAAACTATTTATAAATGAACTAATGGGATATTATCTTAGTCCATGAGATGCATAGTATGTGATTTATATAAAAAGTCACAGAAGATATAAATTACTAATTCTTTGTAAACTCAGAATTTTAGTTCATAGTCGGTGATGAAAATTGGGCATTTCATCTGCGAAAACTATAACATATCAACTACGATGATTTGTCTTGATCATAGAAGTGAAGACTTCTAGTTGATATGTTGATATGTTTTAAGAGTTAAGACATATTGAACTGGACCACTGTGAGATTTATTATTCTCCTAACGACTGTCAAATGAATAATAAATCTCACGACTTCTATTTACATCAACTCTAAATCCTGAGAGAATAATGAACATGATCATGAGGTGTAGGTTGCTTTGATATATCAGGAGTGAGATCTATAAGTTACGGTCAAAACCTCAGTATGTTGGGCAGCCGCATTTAATGTTGATGGAACATATATTCTCAAGATGGAATTCATAATCTCTTAACGGAGATATAAAATATTCTCTTGAGATAAGTTTAATGGATTTGGTTATTCAGAGTGTTGGGCCCAACCACTTTAATAAGGAGTTACTAAAGTATATATTTATGAAATTGGATTTCATAAATATATGATAAATAATATAAAGGATTAAACCAAGTACTCAAGAATTAAGATGTAGTAATCTTCAAAGTGGAAGTCAACATTCATGATTTTGTACTACTACGAATATTTTAATGAAGAGGTTGCATGTATAATAAAGTCTTGGGATATAATTTATTAATAAGGCCTAGAGTGCAATTATATTCTTATAATGGTATTGAATATAATTAATGGTAACTTTGGACTTGTCAAGAGTTGATAGAAAAGCCCAAAGCCCATTAGAGCTAGAGTCTTATTTGTTCCCTTTGGTCTCATCTCAAGCCACAAACTAAAACCCAATTAGGTAGGCCCAAAAGGCTAACCCAATTAGATAATCAGTTTTTATTTAATAAGAGTTATTAAATAAAGAAACTACCAAGGTAGTTATTATGTACGTATGATGAAAAGAAAAGAAATCAGTTTTTCTCTACAAGGAGAAGAAGAATGATTTTTCTTTGAGAATCTATGTACAAAAGGACTGATTGAGAGACCATACATCTTGGGCACCATGTGGAATTGAGATGAAGAATAAAGGTATTCTCAAGTCTTGGTTTTGAATTTCACTGCATCAAGGTACGCTCTCTATTCTTTTTTCTAGAATTCAAAGTTACATGTTATCTTTCATGAATGAAGTAGATCCGTGTTTGTTGCTTCCGCTGTGTGTTTTGTATGAGATGCAAAACCAGATTTTCCAACAAATGGTATCAGAGCGGTCTTCAATATCATGCTTGTATAACATGTGATTGGGTTTTAGAATTAAAGAAATAGTTTTCTTGGTGTTTCAAAATTCTGCAATAAAATTTTCTGCATACTTGTTGCACGTATGGTCTGATATAGATACATGTTGGGTTTTATTAATTTATTGTTAGATTAATAATTGAACATGCTTCTATATGTTTTGATAAAAGATAGCAAGAAGGGAACTGTATGAAATCGTTTTTGCTTTCTGCACTAGGCGCCCATGTTCATTCTTGATTAAAGAATGAGGAAAGCCAAAATGTTTGTCTTTGTTTCGGTGTCCGAATCAAAGAGTTAACTGTTTTTTGGTTTTCGGTAGTGCGTGGGAAACTTGCTATTTATCGTGATCTACGATGTGGATTCATAGTTGTGAAAATTTTGCAGTCATTTTTCTGCATATTATAGTTTTTGAAACTATTGTTTAATTAAAACTGATTTTGATGTTATGATGTTGTTTAAGTTTGATTTTAACCATGTAAAATTGAATTTTAACACTTTAACATCAATGAAATTCAAGTTTTAATCTTAATCTCATCGTTTTTTATCATTAAGAATGTGTTTTGTTCATTGGAAACGTAAAAAACGGTTAACAGAAAAAATGGCTGTTTTTGGGCGTTTTCACGACTGGCGAGTCGCGAGTGAGTTGCCAGAGCTTCTAAATGAACTCGCAACTGGGCGAGTCGCCAAAACGAGTCTCCAAAACTCGCGATTGGAGTCTCACGGCTGGGCGAGTCGCCAAAACGAGTAGCCAAAACTCGCTACTCGCGTGAGTAGCCAGAATGAGTAGCCAAAAATTTTGACACCTATTTATTGATTTTTCACTTGTTTTTTACTAAGTGTTAAAACTTTGATTAAAAGCAAAGCTTTGTGATTAATTTTATAGTCCTTAAAAGTTTAGGACATTTATTGATCATTATCTAACTAAAAGACCTAATGAGATCAAAGATGTTAGTTAAATAGAACTCTTAGTCCTAAATTGTTTTATGATTAAAAGTCCTTAATTTATTTTAATTAGAGGTTTTTAATGAGATTAAAATTCTAATTAAAAGGTATATAGTTTCTAATGAGATTAGAATACTTTATCTAGTAAATTAAGAATAGAGTTCTATAGGTTTTGAATTTCACTGCATCAAGGTACGCTCTCTATTCTTTTTTCTAGAATTCAAGGTTACATGTTATCTTTCATGAATGAAGTAGATCCGTGTTTGTTGCTTCCGCTGTGTGTTTTGTATGAGATGCAAAACCAGATTTTCCAACACAATCAGCATCTGCAAACCCCTTCAAGTGTAAATCTGTGTTAGAGGAGAACATAAGACCCTTTCCTGGTTCACTTTTCAGGTATTGCAAGACTCTATATGCTGCATCCAGGTGTGGTTTTCTTGGTCTAGACATGTATTGACTAAGTTTATGGAAAACAAAAGTGATATCTAGTCTTGTGATTGTCAAATACAATAGCCTGCCTATTAACCTTCTGTAGCTACTTGGATCTTTAAGCTCTTCTCCCTCCAACTTACTTAATTTGAGATTTTGTTCCATAGGTGTCTTAGCTGGCTTACATCTAAGCATACCAGCATCATTAAGAACTTCAAGTGTGTACTTTCTTTGACAAAAAGCAATCCTTTTGTCTGATATGGCAACCTCCAGCCCAAGAAAGTACTTCAAGTCACCTAGATCCTTTAGCTTGAACTTGTCATCTAACATAACCTTGAACTTGTCTATCTCAGTTTTATCATTACAAGCTATTAAGACATCATCCACATACACTAAAAGAACCATGAAAACATCACCTTGCCTTCTAGTAAATAAGGAATAATCAGCTTTGGACTGAGTGAAACCAAGCTGAAGCAAAGTACTAGAAAACTTGGCAAACCATTGCCTAGAAGCTTGTTTAAGGCCATATAAGGATTTATTGAGCTTACAAACTACCTCGCCCTGGCTATGAAACCCTTGTAGAAAAGCCATATACACCTCTTCATCTAAATCACCATGAAGAAAGGTATTATTCACATCCAATTGACTAAGAAACCAACCCTGAATTGCAGCCACAGCAAGAAGAATTTTGACAGAAACCATCTTTGCCACAGGGGAAAAGGTTTCAAAGTAATCCACACCTTTCTGTGTAAATCCCTTAGCAACTAACCTAGCCTTGTACCTTTCAATTGAACCATCAACCTTGTACTTAATCTTGTATACCCATTTACATCCTATGGGTTTCTTACCAGCAGGCAGTAGGGTCAATGTCTAGGTATTATTAGCCTCAAGTGCAACTATTTCAGCAAACAGAAAGACTTGTAAGAAGGAGAGAGGTGGTGATAAGAAACATGTGAAGAAAGAGGATGGGAAGTACCTGAATGAGGAGGATTGGCATCAAGAACAAAATATACCTGATTGCAATGATAAGCCTGTAAATAAGAAGGTTGTTTGTCTGCTCTAAAAGACCTTCTAAGAGGGACAGGATCAACAACAGGTTCAGGAGGTTCTGCAGGTACCTCATCAAGCAAATCATCATCAAGGGAATGATGAATTTGGATGATTGAATCATGAGGAACAGCAGAAGAAGAGGGTTTGGACTGAAGGATGTTATCAAAAAGAGGATCAACAGCAGGAACACAAGGTAAAGGTAAAGCAGACTGAGGGACAGAACCACAAGAAGTAGAAACAAAAGGGAAAACAGTTTCATGGAAAATGACATCCCTGGAGACAAAAACAGTATGAGACTCAAGATCAAATACTTTATACCTTTTGACATTGTAAGGATAACCAAGAAAAACACATTTTCTTGCTCTTGGAGAGAACTTGGTCCTTGTATGAGCAATGGTTGAGGCAAAACACAAGCAACCAAAGACCTTGAGATGAGCATAATCTAGAAGTTTGTGAAAAAGGAGTTCAAAAGGAGTTTTATCATGCAATAAAGGAGATGGCAGCCTGTTAATGAGATAGGCAGCAATTAAAACACAGTCACCCCAAAATTGGATGGGAATTTGTGATTGAATTTGCAAAGCTTTAGCTATGGAAAGAAGGTGTTGATGTTTCCTCTCCACAACAGAATTTTGTTGTGGAGTGTAAACACAGCTATGTTGATGAATAATTCCATGAGAATTAAGAAAGTCAAACATATCAAACTCTTTAGCATTATCAGTCCTTATAGCTTTGATTTTTAGGCCAAACTGAGTATGAACCATAGTATAGAAAGAGTAAAATAACTGCCTAACTTCATATTTAGACTTCATCAAAAATAACCATGTTGCACTTGTAGCATCATCCACAACAGTTAAAAAATACTTGAAGCCATCCAAAGTAGGAGTTGAATATGGTCCCCATACATCCATATGAACCAAATCAAAAGCACAACTACTAAGTTTATTATGAAAAGGAAAAGGCAATCTCTTAAGTTTTGCCATAGGACAGATTTGACAATCTTTATTACATGAAGGTTGTAAATAAGGAATAACATGACACAAAGTATTGAGTTTGATGTCAGAGGGGTGACCTAATCTTGCATGCCAAGTGGAAGAAGATTGAGTATGAACACGTGTGGAAGTTGCTGCAATGAAATGACTAAAAACATCATTGATGTTGTGAGCAGCTAAGAAAGCAGCAAGGGAAGAACTAGATGAATGTTGAAGGCTGTCAGACTACAACAGATACAATCCATCAAGTGCCTTGCCTACCCCAATCGTTTTCCAGGAGGTAAGGTCCTAAACAAAACAATAAGCAAAGAGAAAAACAAGACAATATGGCTGAGATTGAGTCAAAGCACTAACAGATAATAGATTAAAAGTAAAAGATGGGACACAAAGGACATTCTTGAGAATAGGAGAAGAATATAGAACAAAAGTCCCAATGTGAGTTACTTGTACTGATTCCCCATTAGGCAATTGAACCAAAGACTGTTTAGTAGCAATAATTGAGGTTAACAAATCAACTGAATAGACAAAATGATCAATGACACTCTACCATAAGCCCTTTTATTGACCACTTGTGCTGCAAAGACACTATGAGAAAAATCAATACCTGCCATTGTCACATTAGTAGACTTAGAAGAAGATGCTACATTGGCCATTAAGGCTTCTGATGCTTGAGGTGTTGCTACAAGAGAGGAATTGGATGCACCAAACAAAGCAAGTAGCTTCTAACACTGCTCAAGTGTGAAGGCAGAAGGTTGATGCATTGGAGAAACAAATGACAAGCATTCTGAACTAGAACCTAAGGATACTTGATGTGCCATGGAAGATTTATTCTTGAACTTAAACCCTAGTGGAAAACCATGCAATTTGTAGCACTTATCCACAGTGTGACCAATCTTACCACAATGAGTACAAACTGGTCTATACTTACCCTTCCCACCAAAATTAGCAAGATTGGAACCATGAGTAACATGATCATTGGGCATTTTAGCATCTAAAACAGTAGAATCAACCTTAACAACAGAAGCATTTGGGATTGATCTTTGTGTTTCTTCTTGAATTAGCAAAGAATAAACCTTGCTGAGAGATGGAATTGGATCCATAAGCAACACTTGAGTCCTAACTTGTGAGAAAAAATCATTCAATCCCATTAGGAACTTCATCACAGACTCTCTGACTTGTAAATCAGTAAGAGCTCCACGCAGTAGGGTTTTAGCTCTGCAAACACGCTGCTTCTTCTTGCGTCTTCTTCTTCATCGGTGAACTCGCCTATAGTTTTATCGGTTTCGTCCATTGGATTTGGGAGGTTCTGATGAGAGAGAGAACTGAGAAGAAGAACCGCGAACGTAGTAGAAGAACCAAATGGGTCGGTTAGTCGGGTTCGTAAGTGGGTTGATGGAACGGGTCGACTAAACCCTTCTTTTTTCTTTTCTTTTTTATTGGATAAAATATTTTTTATTTTTTATTTTTTTAGAATTGCAACATATAACGTCCGTTCCTAATAATAGCTTTTTATCATCAAACAAAGACACCAATCAATTTTTTGGTATAGGCGGGGATTGAACTCCATATCTCTTATACAACTATCAAAGACTTTACCAGTTGATCTAACTGGAACCCACGATAAAATATTATTTTAGTTCTTAAACTTTAATAAAAGTTTTTTTTTGTCCCTAAACTTTTTTAAAAAAAAAATTTCATCCATAAATTTTGTAAAGAGTTTTTTCAATAATTTAAAGATAAAAATATGGATGAAATAAAAACTTTTTTCAATAATTTAAGGATGAAAAACAAATTTTTAGTAAAGTTTAGGGATATAAATAAAACATTTTCAATAATTTAGGAACGAAATATGAATTTTTTAATAGTTTAGGGGCAAAAAACAAATTTTTAAAATTTAAAAATAAAAAATAAACTTTTGGTAAAATTTAGAGACCAAAATAATATTTTACCATTTTTTTTTTTTTTTAAAGGGGTCACTGGCCAATGCTAGTAGCCAACATTTTCGTGAAACTTTTGCAACAAATTTTATGCAATTTTATTGTTATTGATGGTAAAATAATTATTTCAATGGTAAGTTTTAATTTTAAATTTTTTTGAGGGAATTTTAAAATTTAAATTAAGCACTTCTCTAGCAAACTTGAGAATTAATTATGGGAAGTGTTTATTACAGACAAGTCACTATTTCAGTTATTTATATAAAAAAAAAAAAAAAAAAAAAAACAACAACAACAACAACAAACTTGTGTGTTTATTATGTGCAATAAAGAGTATACGCTAACAATTAGCCTTAATTTATAATTTAGGCTTTATTTTTGTTTTTTGGATAATTCAATAATTTTTAATTTTATTTTAGAAAAATGTTATTAATTCATTAAGAAAGAGCCAAATTAGCTTGAATCAAGTGTGAATAAATATTTTTCATCCACATAATAAGACTTGTGACATGCCTCGTAATGAGATTTGAATATAGTTAGAAATACCAAAAAGTACTAACTAGTTGAAGTACAAATCTTTTTACTTAAAAGTTCAATTTAGTTACACGGTCAAAGTAGTAGTTCAATTTTGTTTTATTAGTGACCATTTTGATTCTTAACTTTCTCCTTAACTACTAGAGGTCTATAGAGTATTGATTGTGATATGTTTTTATTTGTAGGGGAGGTGTGAATCTTAATGTTGCTTGCAAATGTTCAATAGTTTTTAAGAGATAGTAATTCATACTTGGATCTTAAGAATTGTAATTATTGGTAGGCAAAAACAATGTCTTAAGTTCAAGGAACTCTTAACCATTATTTATTAGCAACATTAGATGCTTAAACTCCTCAAATGCTTCCCATAATCTTCTAAATAATAAACACATGAATGCTAATTTTTAAAAGACAAAGCAACTGACTTTCATATTAGAAAAACCAAATATTTCTATTACTCTCCAATTACATGCCACATTCTAAAATTTTTCTTTGATGAAACTATATTGTTACATTAGGTTCATTTTACTGGATGTTATTGTTTATATTATTTTCATTACATTTCTAAGTATTTTTGTGATTGGAAAATGTAGTAAGCCTGAATTAGAATTTTTAATTATACAATAGACATGTGGTAAGTTTTTATTGGTGGACTTTAAAGTATGTTCACTAGTATATTCATTTATTATTTTGTTTATCAATATAACTAGGAGTGTTCGTGGTGTGGTGCAATGAAGTTATCTAAAACCATACATTGCACATTATTTTTGCAGTCGCATATGCGATGTGGTTTAGAGTTTGCCAAAACTATAACTACACCGCATCTCATTTTTGTGGTCAATCTGCGGTGCGGTGTATAAGATGCGGTTTGAACGGTCTAAATTTGGTATATTTTTCAAATTTTGGGTTTTTTCTACCCAGCCAAAAACTAATTTTTCCTTTTGTTTTGGGCCAAATTTTAAACTATTGAGCTTTTTTTTTTTTTTTTGGGCTAGCTTCCCTAGTTAACACTTGTTAGGATTATCAAAGTGCTTAGGGGTCTAGGGGGGAAAGGGTTCGAGTTGCAGGGTTAACAGCATGTTGTAA
The DNA here is from genome assembly GCA_030021035.2 of Notholithocarpus densiflorus. Lineage (NCBI taxonomy): Eukaryota > Viridiplantae > Streptophyta > Magnoliopsida > Fagales > Fagaceae > Notholithocarpus > Notholithocarpus densiflorus. The sequence goes on from JARYZH020000002.1 coordinate 73,038, forward strand.
TTATTTATAAAAAAAAAAAAACTATTATTTTTTTTTTAAACTAGGGTTATTAAACTATTAATAGTATATTTATTATTAAAAATAAATAAAGATATTAATATATAGAGAGGGTGCGGTGTAGTGCGATGCAGTGTTACATGCGGTTCGGTGTAGTTATACCATTTTGTGGGAGATTTTGGTGTGACTTTTACGATTTGTGCGGTTTGGTATAACCCTTATCTTTGTTGAAAATTTAAAAGTAAAGACTAAAAAGTTGAAAATTTTAATATAAAATAAAATGAATTCTTAAAATTGTTTGAATGTTGAGAATTTCTTTTTCCAAGAAAGAAAGAATTCACAAAGTCGTCTAGTAAGCTCAATTTGAAAAGTCCATAATAGTTGAATAAAAAAAAGCAAACCCCATAACTTCAAACTCCCTTTTAAAAAAATCACAAACTCCACTAAAAAAACAATTATTTATGTTGTTATTGTTGTGACCATGTTTATGTGTTGGATCCGGACTGAACAAAAAATTATAATGAAGCAAAAAAAAAAATGACAAGTTCATAATATTTTCAAGCTTGAAATATTTAGGGGGTGTTTGGTAGAAGAGTTTGAGTAATGTTGTTTGAGTGTTTTTAATATACATGTGGGTGAAAAAATATATGAAAATGTGTGAAATGTTGTTTAAAATGCTAAGAAATGTGTTCAAAATAAGTTACCAACAGGTCCTTAGAATTTAAATTCTCGAGGTATTAAATTAAAAAATAAAAAATTAAATTAAATAAGGTATTAATTATATAACCCTACTAGTATTTTCATTTGTGTTGTACGTGAGTAAAAGAGGAGGGGAGAGGAGTCAGCAGCAGCAGGCAGCCCCAGCAAGCAGGGTTCCAAGTACCAACCCCAAGATGGTGAAGAGGAGCAAAAGTAAGCTCTAACAAACAAAAACAATCCCCCAACTTGGGGAAAATTTATCTTTTTCTCTCTTTGAAACCATTGATTCATCTTTTCAGAAAGCAAGAGCAAGAGGGTCCCTCTAAAGAAGAAGCACAAGATCATAAGGAAGGTGAAGGAGCACCACAGGAAGAAGGCGAAGGAGGCGAAGAAGCTCGGCCTCAACCGCAAGAACAAGCCCGAGAAAGACCCCGGTATCCCCAACGACTGGCCTTTCAAGGAACAGGAGCTCAAGGCTCTCGAAGCCCGCCGTGCCCGTGCTATCGACGAATTAGAACTCAAGAAAGCCGAACGCAAAGAAAGGGTATATATATATTATTTCCTAAACTTCGTTGATATTTTTGCTTACTCATTATTGTGTCTTGTACTTTTATTCTATGGAGAAAGTTGGATTTTTTTTTAATGTTAACACTCTAATCCCCTTGTGTTGTGTGGTATTGTTTGTTGTGAAAATGCATCTCTAAATGCGTGATTGCTTACTGATTGTGTGCTATTTGTGGTATTGTTTTATGTCTAAACTGCAACACTTAAACCCTTTGCAGTGATTTTCTATGCAAAAAATGCACAAAACCCCGCTTTTTTTTTTCTTCGTAAAACACGGAAACCCCAGGAAGTTTTGAATGCAACAATCCCTAGTGGTATTGTTTTATGTCTGAACTGTAATACTTAACCCCTTTGCAGTTTTTAATTGTAACACAAAACATCCTATTGTTTTATGTGAAAATGCAACTCTAAATATGGATACATGTAGTGCACTGGTTATTTTCACTGGGGTTTAGGTTGTGATAAATTTTACTGTCCTGGTAGATACTATTCTCTAATGTATATGCAAAAAGTTATCACTTTAAATTCATAGTGGTACTCTACTCTGCACTCTTCCAGGCTCGAAAGAGGAAGTTGGGTTTACTAGAGGATGATGATAGCTCCCAATTGGATAAATCAGCTTCTTCAGCAGATAATTCTACTGCAGCTGGGAAGAACCGGGGTATGTTAATTCTGAATGTTTTATTAAGAGATGTATTCTTGGTGGAAGAATTATTTTTCATTGGATCTACTACCTTGTCTTTTTGCTACTTTTAATACCTATTATTTTCATACAGATAACTCAGATAGGGCTTTCTACAAGGAGTTGGTGAAAGTCATTGAAGCATCAGATGTCATTTTGGAAGTTCTTGATGCTCGTGATCCCCTAGGTACTAGATGCGTTGATATGGAGAAGTTGGTGATGAAAGCCGGTCCTAACAAGCATCTAGTGTTGCTTCTGAATAAAATTGGTAATCTTTGCTCTCTCTATCTCCCTCTCTTTTGCATTTTTAAGGTGATTAAAGTTGTGTCATGATTCTTATGTTATTCCATAGAAAATTTTGGAGAAGCTAGAAAGTGAAAACAATTACGAAGCATATTATGATTAAGTAGGATTTAGATTAGATGTTTAATGGAATGGCTTGACCAAAATATCAGAGGACCTTCTAAGAGTACACAGATATAACTCTGAGTGTGCTCTAGATGTTACGTTTTCACTATCAAACAATAATAAATCATATATTGGCTGCCATTTAAGTTCATGACTATCTCACTATGTATCTCACATATAGATGATTGAGAAATGTTTCACCTATTTTTCTTGTCCATATGGTTTCAGCTTGTTTATTTGTCCTTGTTACTCGTGTCTCAGATCTTGTTCCTCGTGAAGCTGTTGAGAAGTGGCTCAAGTATCTTAGGGAAGAATTACCAGCTGTTGCATTTAAGTGCAGTACCCAAGAGCAAAGATCAAACTTAGGGTGGAAATCAAGCTCAAAGGCAGCGAAATCAAGCTCAAAGGCAGCAAAACCAAGCAATCTTCTACAAACTAGTGATTGTCTAGGAGCTGATACTCTTATTAAATTGCTGAAGAATTACTCAAGAAGCCACGAGGTAAGTCTATCACTTGTCTTCTGCAATGACCACATATTTCATCTACAATGACTTCTCTGAAGCTTTATAAGATTTTCAGTGGGATATGCTGTTTGTTCTTGGGGTTTCTTTTGCCAATATAGTTTATAATGTGCATTGTGTGCATGAGCATAAACATGTGTCCCATTGGTGATATACTTTATGTTTTTTATTGTACATGCACTTGTATGGTCTTCATTTGATTTTTTTTTTTTTTGGATAAATTAATTTATATGTTAGCATGTGGAGTTTGCTTGACTTGCTATTCTCACTGTACTTGGTTGGAAATTAGTTATTGTTATAAAGAGTCTTTGTGCAGTGGTTTGTAAAGTAAATTTTCTGGATGAGGTGAAATAGGTTTGAAAAGTTCATGATTAATCAGTTGATATGAGCAACTTGGCTCATTGTATGTGTGATTCTTATTTCTTATATTCTGGTGAATATCAGGAAAATATATGCCTTGTTGACCAAAACCTAATATTCTCTTTTAGGGAAGTTTTGTTCTCAAAGTGGGTCTCAAAGTATGCCTTTCAAGACCTGTATTAGTGTTCTTTTTAATCTACACATCAAAGCTTCTCAATTAGGAACCATGGTGAAGATTGTTTTACCTTGTACCACTTCTATACCAAGTTCATGTATCTACTGATCATAGTTATAATCTAAGCAGGAGCTCTTTTGAGGTTTTAATTGATTCTAGGAATTTTGGTTGTTTTGTGCTCCTATTGGCAAAGCCTTGGCTTTTAGGTTTTGTTTATTATCTTAGTGGTCTCATATCTCCCAACATTATTTATTAGGCATTTGTGGCAGAAATTTTGTTTTTCTTTGATATAAGAATGACTGCTATAGATTTTAGCAGAGTGATTCTTTCTATTAATAACACTAGCCCCACTCATTTCATACCTGTGTGATTGATAGTGACATGGTACTGTGAGGAAAAGGTAAAAGGAAGTATTAATAGTGATGGTTGGCTCCAGCTTCTGTGAGGTTTAAGAGAGGTGGTTGGTTACTGGTAAGCAATCTTATTCCCAAATTTGGGTGAAATGAACTATAAATGGTGAATTAGAAATTTATTAAAAATTTGGCTTGAAACTGAACTTCTCCTTTGGAGGATAAATGGGCCATTCTGGTCTTGAAGTGAACTCTTCAAAGAGCCCAATTCATATCCAGGAGAATTGAAGTGCTGGACATAAGAAAGTAAGCCTATGTAGTACCTTAGGATGATTTGAGTCAAACTTATCTTCAGTGGGGAAGAACTGATAATTATTTTGCTCGTATTTCCCTTTTATATTGTCGGTGCCATTTCTAAATTGATAAGGAAATTAATTTGAATTGAGTTATGTTGAGGAAGAACTGATAATTATTTTGCAAACTAATCTTCAGTGGGGAAGAACTGTATTATTTTCACATATTTTGCTTTTAGACTGTCAGTGCTTTTTCTAAATTGTTAAGAAAATTAATTTGAATGAGTTCCCTAGCTTCTCGATTGGATGTTGGGTACAAGGATTCTTTGTCTGATTTTATGCAGCATAAATTTTATTGTCCATCAAGTGAAACTTCCATCTTGGAAAGGCATCTTAAACTGAAAATAGCACTACATGCTATTTGAAATACTTGTAGGAATAAACATTTTGCCGGGTGAGTTCATAGACGTGAGAACCTTCAACTAAAAAATTACTTAACTTTCCTTTACCTGGTGATTTATGCACTATCTAGTACATGCGTGTTGTACTTTGTGTGTTGAACACAAAATCCTTTTGGGAAAAAATGGAACGAAGAATGATGTCTTGTTTTGCTAATTGGATGTTCCATGGTTTGGTGAATAGTGTTTGGCCTTATCAAAATTGTATTAAACTAGGAAATTGTATTAATTTAAATAATAATAAAAAAAAAAATTAAAGCAAATAGTCAATGATAATGACTATGATGATGGTATCGTAGAAGCTGGAATGTTCATTTTATTTGGAGACCAAATGATTGGGAAATGGGTGGTGTGGATGACTTTCTCCGTACTTTGGGTTCAAATCTACCTCCCACTGTGAATGGAGATCGTATGCGATGGAAGTTGACAAAGAATGAGGTTTTTGATATCCGTTCGTTTTACAATAAGTTGAGAAGCCCCTTGCCCATTATTTTTCCTTGGAAAGGTGTTTGGAAGGTTAAGGCTCCTCGGCGTGTTTCCTTCTTTGTGTGGACTGCTGTATGTGATAGGATCCTTACAGGTGACAATTTGAGGGGTAGAAGGATGGCTTTTGTTGACTGGTGTTACTTCATTGTGATAAGGCTTATCGGCTGTGGAGTTTGGTGTTTAGATCTTTTGGGTCTTGCCAAGATCGGTTGCGGATACACTATTTGGTTGGTGGAACTGGCCTGGAAACCATGTGTCTAGCATTTGGAACTTAGCTCCATTATGCTTAATGTGGTGTCTTTGGAGGGAGCGAAACAGGAGGACTTTTGAGGACATGGAAAGTTCGGATGACCAGTTATTGGCCTCTTTCAGTGGCTCTCTGTTTGACTGGTCTAGGGCTTGGGGACTCATCTCTAGTGATTCCCTCTCTTTGTTCCTTAGCTCTCTCTTGTGTAATTAGTATCCTTTCCTTTCCCACTTTTTTTGTTCTTTTTTCTCTTTCTTTCCCATTGTACTTTTCTCTCTGCCTTATGTTTTTTTGCATAAGGTAGTTTCTTGAATATATATCTTTGTTACTTATCAAAAAAAAAGACTATGATGATGGTATCGTGCCGATGGTAATGTATTTTGATAATAGCAATAGTAATGATGATAATGCTCATGTATGACATAGTTTGGAGGCATCTGATGTGTTTGATGTTGCTGGATTTCTACCATATTTGTTTTTACTACTTAATGGTTCTAGTTATGCCATATTTTTGAATTTGGATAAAAAATTCCAGCCATATTAATCTATTGTCCTCTGTATTTATGGCAGATCAAGAAATCAATTACAGTGGGTGTTATTGGCCTGCCCAATGTTGGTAAGAGTAGTCTCATTAATAGTTTAAAGAGATCCCATGTTGTCAATGTTGGTTCTACTCCTGGCTTAACAAGATCTATGCAAGAGGTTCAGTTAGACAAGAATGTCAAATTGTTAGACTGCCCTGGTGTTGTGATGCTTAGATCTGGAGCAAATGATGCATCTATAACTCTTCGAAATTGCAAAAGAATTGAGAAGTTGGATGATCCAATTGGTCCAGGTGAGTGAATTCATTTTATGTTTTTGGCTGTTTATTTGCTATTCTGCTTGATTTCCTTTTCATGTGGCTAAAGAAATACAATGCTTTGTCCCGTTATCAGTTTACATTGTCTCTCCATTTTGTCTTCATATAAAAGGAAATTGCATATATGGAATCAAAGACAATGAATGTTAATTAAAGACATTACAGTGACATCAAATTCTGTTACATGTATTGCACCAGAAGATGAATCATTTATTTAAAAATAATAAATAATTTTTGTGGATTTTGTGTGTTATTATATTAGGTTCTATAACTAGACTTTGATATCATACTGTCCCTGCTCCATTTGTGCAGTGAAGGAGATTCTAAAGCTTTGCCCGGCCAGTATGTTGGTAACTTTGTTTAAGGTCCCTAGCTTTGACTCGGTTGATGACTTCCTTCAGAAAGTGGCTTCTGTTAGGGGTAAGCTGAAAAAGGGTGGTGTTGTGGATGTTGAAGCTGCCGCAAGAATTGTTCTGCATGACTGGAATCAGGGTATGTATTAGTCATTTATGGTTTATGTGCCCTGGGAATACACAATCAAAACAAAGAGAGAACAAGAAAGGCAAATTGTAATATATAAAGATTCAAAGTGGTGATAATAATATGGGTGTGAGAGGTCCTGAGTTCGATTCTTAGAAAGCCCCTAATTATCTAATGTTATACTTATAAAAAATAAGTGATGTTAATAATTTCATTTTGTTGTAGGTAAGATTCCATATTACACTATGCCCCCAATTAGGAATCAAGGAGAACCTTCAGAGGCCAACATTGTTTCTGAGCTTGGGAAAGAGTTTAACATTGATGAGGTTTATAACACTGAATCTTCGTTCATTGGAAGCCTCAAGTCTGTTGATGATCTCAATCCTGTGGAAGTTCCTCCAAGTTGCCCCCTCAATTTTGACGAGGATATACTTGAGGTTTGTGATCTCTCTTGGTTTTAAGCATCTATTTATAGTCTTAGGATGTGAACTTGTGAAGTGACTTTATTAGTGCTTGAAATCTCCATCCCTGAGAGGAGCACACCTCCTCATTGTTTGCCTGTGGTTCTTTTAAAATAATTTGAACAAGTTAAAAAGATTTTTGGGTAAGTGAATGGGAAAAATACTTAATTGAAATGGAATTTAAATCAAAGTGGAACTAAAATTTCATTATATGCAGTTTTTAAAATTTATGAAACTAATTCCTCAATGGCCAATTCTTTTTTTTGCATTTTATAATTAGAATGAAGAACCAAAACTATCAATCCAAGTTGATGAAGGCCCCGAAGACATGGCTAATGATGAAGATGATGTGTCCATGGCATGTGAAGAAGATGAAGAAGGCAGGAACAAGGGAAAAACTGCTACTAGCAGGCAGAATGAGAAGTTATATGCAGTTGAAGGTATGCTTAATACAAAGATGAAGAAAGCAGAGAAGAAGAGAAGGAAAAAAGCTGAAAAGTCAATCCCAGAAGATGCCATGGACGATGACTACGATTTCAAATTGGATTATTTCAAGAAGGGATCTGCCATGGATGTTGGTGATAAGGACAACGAAAATCAAATAATTGGTAAGGTGCCTATGTCAGGTATTGAGTTCCCTGATGAGTGATGTAAGGGATAAACCATTAGTTAAAAATGGCATGCCTTCTCCTTAAAATGGACTGCATGCTTTTATTTTATTTTATTTCTTTTGGTAGAGTCATCAAATTTTGGTTATGATATTTTATGTCATCCTTTTGGACAACATTTACACCGAAATGTGAAATGAAATATTGAATTGTAATAGAGAAAGTTCATGAGAAATTTGATATCAGGCTAATCCAATGCCATTTCTGTTCAATCTCTCTCTCTCTATCTCTCATGCATTGGCTCGTGTACATACAAGATGGTGTAGAAAACATACGAGCTCCATATGCTTCAATCCATGACTATGAGCCATTTTCACTGGAAAATCGTCTTCAATTCTCCTTATTCTGTGAGGCTGTGGTCTGTGGAGCATGAACTTGGATCCTTGTCTTTGCCTCTATACGACTATACCTTCTTCTTCTTCCTTCTTTTATTTATTTATTTTTATTAATATAAATTTATAAATTTTTATAATTATACCTCTTTGCCCACAATTACAAAATATTGAGTTTCCCAACCTTGTGATCAGAAACGGAGTAGACCAAAAATTGTTTGTGTTTAAAAAATCCAAATTTCAGAATTTTGTAACCCTTTTATTAATCCACAACCGACTTCTGCCAAGCCAAGAATACCAAGTGGGTATCCTTTATTAAAAACTTAAATAAATTACATAATTTGCAAACTACAGACTACACAATTTCCCTATAATATGGTATAGTTTCAAATTAACCCTAAAATATTATAATTTTATAATTAAAATTATGCACTTTTTAAATGGTTTCAATTCACACCCTCATTGTATCTTTCTATTAACTATCTAGAACATTTGAAATTCCGAAGAAATTTTTCCTCAAGAACATTCAAAAAGAATTTATTATAATATTTTTTCCAACCCTTGAAGTTCTAATAGAATCATTCTTTCATAAATGCAAATTTATACTTTTTTTTAATCCATTTCATATTTTTTCCAAACTTACGATTTTGTGTTTACATATGTTATTAAAAAAAATTATTTTTTAGCTTACACATGATAATTGATTAATAATATATAAAACGAAATCCTTTAACTTTTGTTAACTTTTTCTAATATTTGCTTTCATATTTTTGCCTATCATCATTTTAACATAAGCAATACTAGAGATAATATTTTCATAATTATTAACACGATTTATAATTTATTGTGTTTGAAGTAATATCATTTTCACTTGGGTCTGGGACACTCATTTCAATGCACTAATCATAATAAGACATGCAAAAATTTTGAAAAAAAGTTGTGCCCTTAGATATAATTATTCAAATATTTTTTTTTAATAAAGATCGTATCTCATGCGCCTAACGCATATGAAAAATTTTCATTTTTAATAAATTAGTAATAAGTTTTTAAAATTACAAAAAGTATTACATTGTCATATTCACTAAATTTATTTATAAATTTGTATTAATTAAATATATATATCCTATTTAAATATTATTTACAATCACAAATATATATAATATTTGGGGAAGAAATAATTGGCGGGAAGAAGGAGAGAGAGAGAGAGAGAGAGAGAGATGAGTTCAGAAGGCCCTGATCTAGTGTGCGAGGTGGACAACGTCCAAGGCATCGTTGATGCCCTAACCGCCGTCCGATGGAAACGGCAGCAGGACGCGGTGGTGGAATTATCGGAGCACGGCGTGGTTTTGATCGTGGAGGAAAGCAGTTGTCTTCAGGCCAAAGTTTATCTTCAGCGCGAGGTACTGTCAACTATCAAAAGTTTCAACTAAATTATTGTGACAATTAAAAATTCAGTTGGAATTTGAATTTATATGAATAATAATAATGAATGAATGAATGTTTGGTATAAAAATGATGAAGCTTTTCATTAAATATGAGTACGGTGGTGCACAAGGGCGGCCTCGATTCGGAGTGAGCTTGGGCCTCTTGGTCAATTGCTTGAACACATTTTCGGTTCCGGCGGGTGGGCGTTCCTCTTCCACCATCGAAATTCGATATCCAGGCCCTGATATGCAGCTCCTTCTCAAGTATGCATCACTATCTTGGCCAAATAGCACAATTTTAGCAAAATTTTAGGAAAAAAAGCACATGACAAAGTTATTTAGTTATGTTCCAAGCAGTATGAGCTCCACTACTTGGCGTGCCACGCGAGCTGCTCAAACTCGAGTTCCAAAAATGTGCTACATAACTAAATAACTTTGTTTGGATGCGTTTCTACTAAAATTTTACTAAAATTGTGCTATTTGGCCCACTATCTTACTTTATATGCTGCTGCTCCTACATTTTTCTTTCTTTCTTTCTTTCTGAGGCTCAACTCTGTTGTCGAGGTTCATTGTATCCACTCTTACTTGATCTGCAAGCAAACTAATCCTAATCTTACTTTTATTGTTTCAACTGTTGTAGTTTAATCAATGTATGGGGTAGTCTGTCGTTTAGCTTACTATAAATACCTTACTATGGGTTGATTGTTAAATACATTGCTTGATAAGAAAGATGTAGCTATCAATGGTTTTCTGTAGTCAACATAGGCCATAATACCGAACCACGCTTAATATCTCACTTTTGTACACTTTATCATGGCGTCAAAACTATGTTTAATCTTTTCTAACATATAGTATCGTAGTCATGTTTTTATCTTTTCTAATATGGTATCAGAGCCATGTTTCAACAATTTTAATATAAGTAGTGGATAACTCCAGCTTTAGACTTTCATTTTCCTTTCCTTTTCAAATCTTTGGGAGGAGTATGGTGGATTTTGCACTTTGACATACTTGCCTAGTGTTTGTTTTTTTGAAGCCTTGTTGGTTTTTACTGCATTTTTGTTAGATTGTTGGTTAGTGTTTCATATCTGGATATTGTGAATTTACAACTTTTTCTGAAGTTTAACCTTTTTTTTTTTTGTCCTTGCCGAAATAGTTATTGGTAATTAAGAATCGAGAAAATAGAAAGGCCAGTGGTCATGTTTAATTTCTAAATTTAAATTTTTGATGCCCCAGTGGTCGGACAATTATAGCTCACATGATGATGCTTTTTAATATGATTTGCAGTTTGTATTTGTTTGCCAATTCCATAAATCAGATTGAGATTCGATGCTATATTGTCTTTTATATCTTAAGGTCTGTTGATTCACTGGACGCTTGCATTTATGCGGAGATCAGGACAAGAATCCCAGAAACAATTTCATGGGACTATAATTTTGAACCTGCAGGAATCACCCCACTAAGTTTTACTGTTAAGGTATACTCTTATTATATGTACTCTTTAGCCACTGAATTAACCACCCCTTTATCTTCCATTATTCCATTGCATGATAGTGGTAGTTTTGTAGCTGCATCCTGATGTACAATTGCTTTGCATCTGTCTCTCTCTCTCTCTTGCGCTAAATTCTGCTTTTCTGAATGATAATGCATGCATATTATGCTTGTGTAATTTTACTCTCTTTTGAACATCACCTACACTGGGTGGGTCCTTAAAGTTACAATTTACAAACATAAGTAAATATTTTTTTCTCCACTAGTAGTTGACTATTTCTAGTGGTTTTAACTAATATTTTTTTTATGCATCAGTAATATTTTAAGAACATCTCATTTAATTATTTGATGTGAGAATTTATTCATTCACGTTGATGCAAAATGTCATCATTTTAAAGTGCTTGGCGGTGAGACAGAATTTCAGTTGTCTGCCCCCATTAGTTGGATACAAGGCTTTGTTGAGGTTACTAGGGTATATGATATTTTGGAGGTGCTGTAGTGCTAAATTTCAACCACTCTCTTTTACCATGACAAATTACATTAGGTACTGGTGTTCTTTAGATCTTCAATGTAATGATTTTTGTGAAGGAACAAGTCATTTATCAAATAAATTACAAAAACTATTGAGGAAAAGCTTCTGAACATGAAAATTTTACTGTAATAGATAAATATGCATGGTTTTCTGCTCATGTATTATCTATCTTGGAGCCAGTGCCTACCACTAACAATTCAAACTGTGATATTTAAACCACAGTCTGCAGCATTGAAGGAAGCTATTGATGATCTTGAATGGCCTGGATCAAGTGTACAGATCATACTACAACCAGATCCTCCTTCTGTCACCTTTAAAGGTGAAGGCCATGGAGACTTACAGGTGAGGTTTTATTTTAAACTAAAAATAAAGTACCCACTTTGTCTGGATTTTAATATTTTCACAGGTTTAATCCTTGCCTTCTCTTGCAGATAGACTTCATGTATTATGTGAATACTGATCTCTTGATTGCATTTAGTTGTGATCGTCAGGTTTCTTATAGGTACTTTTCAAATATTTTTTATTACCTTCGTGTAATGCACCACTTTCATGAAAATTGACTGTGTGGGTTCTCACCTTGATTTCAACAGGTATAAATACAAGTTCCTCCAGGCAACAACTTCAAATATACCCAGCAGCGTTATTAGAGATAACAGAGGAAGCAAGTTGACTATTGGGCGAGGTGGAATGCTGAAAGTTCAGCACCTGGTTTCAGTTGCAAGACCATCCATTCCTCACCCACACGTTGATTCTGCTGGCTACCAGCAGCCTAGTCGGATTGCGTACATTGAGTTTTTTGTGAAACCTGAGGAAGATGAAAGCACCATAAATGATTAACATTTGCTATCAAGTTTGTGGCTACTGGTTACCAATTAAAAAAAATTGTGGCAACTGGTTGCATATTATACCTTATCAATGAATCTCACTGCCTCCCAGCATTCCCCTTTTTTGCTAATATTTGCATATATTTTCATGCATAAGAAGGGAACGACGACAACTGTATTGTAGCTCATACTGCTTTCTCTAATTTCAAAATCCAGTTTTCTGTTGGATTCCTATCCTTTTTAATTTGTAACCTACCTATTTCAATTTGGTAGCTCAAATCTATCTTCCTGCAGGTGTTATTCTTGAGATATACTGATTCTTGCAAATTGTAGATGAAACACAGGACCTGTTTTTCTTTTCCTGTAGTTAATTTGTATGCACAGGACCTGTTGACTTGGTTTAAATCTGTAGCGGATATTAACAAATCAGTTTCCACTTGGTTTAAATCTGCTATTTCTTTTGTTTTGCCCGAAGAAAATTCTAAAAACATAAAAGCCATCCCCTTCTCATTCAACCCCAACTCTGAAGATACTACTTGTTGGGCTTTCTCTAAAGATGGTTCTTTTTCCCTTATATCAGCATGCATAATAGCTAAAGGGTTAAATCCCTTGAACCTAAGCCCTTCACCCCATAAGTGGATCTGGAATGTTTTAACTACTCCTAGAATCCTCTATTTCATTTGGTTATGCAGTCATAATAGTGTACCTTTGTGAAGTGTTGGGTTCAAAAGGTTTTATTACTCTTGGTATTCAGTGTTCTGTGTAACAGTACGTAGCAACGAATAACTGATTCATATTTAATAGTGTACCTTTGTGAAGTGTTGGGTTCAAAAGGTTTTATTACTCTTGGTAGTCAGTGTTCTGAGTAACAGTACGTAGCAACGAATAACTGATTCATATTTAGCTTGAGTGTTCCTTTGCAAATTCATTCTGGCAGGAGCTTTTAATGTCCCACATGAGCTGCGGAGCTCCTTCTTTACAACCCTCATGGATTGGATGCATTCTAATTCCTTCTCTAACAGTCTTACCAGCAAATGTGGGCTTGCCTTGGAATATTCTTTTTCCTATGGACTTATGGCATCTGTGGCTGCACAGAAACTCTGTTGTTTTTTGAAATGGGGTCGTTGATTTAAATACCCACAAGCTGTGCATTAACAAAATCTGCTGAGTTCTTTGCTTTAACATTGGAGTCAAAAGATTAATAAATGGCTAAAGATTGGGCTGCTATTGGTTGGCAGAAACCAGTCTTTGTTAATCTGAATGATTGATGGTTTTTGTTATCCTTTGGAGTAAAATGTCAAATGAATATCAAATATAAAATAAAGGACAAATTACACTTTTTCACCCCCAAACTATTACCTTAATTACACTTAACCCCTTGAATTATCAAAATGCACGATTAACCCCCCAATTTTAAAATTATGTTACACTTAATCTCCTGTCATATGTTTGGTGTTAAATCTAATGAAATTTAGAATTTGAAGACTAATTTATCATCAACTATATCTTTTGGAGGGTAAAAATTGGCCTTTTAATACTAAATTTCATTATACTTAATACCAAAATAGACAGCAAGAGGGGTCATTCATGGGTTTCAATAGTTTAGAGGGTTAAGTGTAATCTAAGTAATAGTTTAGGGCGGAAAAAGTGTAATTTATCCTAAATAAAAATGAAAAGAAAAGAAAACTTTTGCTTATGAGGTTAGTTGGCTCATGTTAACATCAGGCTGGGTATTATCATGCGAGTCTTAGATGCAAATCCAGGTATTAGGTTTGGATGTTGACAGTTCAACTCTAGTACCCGCTTCATATGTTGTGAATTGGGAGAATCAAATGATTTTTGATAATAACTGATAGGGCAAGATTTATGTACAGTACTTATGTGCTCTTTCTTAAGTTTCTCTTTTAAGATTCTATCATGTGGATTTTTTTTCATGGGATGAAAGTGTATTTTTTAGTTAAGTAGCCACATGACATAACTGAATCTTAAGAGGAGGACCTAAATAACAACACCTAAAGTACTATACCTAAATTTTTTCCTAACTAATAAACATAACAGCAATATCTTCCTCATTTGTTTGTCTCTTAAGGCCACTAATTAATGGTAATTTCAGCGTTGCCTTTGTGTATCCCTTCCATGGGAAAAATGTGAGTATTCTTGTCACCCTCTTGCAAAGCAGCCATGTTATATGGGATCTTTGTCCCCACATTCTCTTTTCTTTGCTAAGCAAATCAGATACTTGTCAAAATCCTCACCTGTTCATGCCCTTACCCTCTTATTGAACCCGTTTCTGCTTGCTTAAGGAGGTTTTTTTTCTTTTTGGCCAAATCTTTCCTGACCCAGCCAAACTGATTTTTGTTCCATCTATTTAGTCGTGTTTTACAGTTCTTCAACTTTTTAACCACCACAAACATAGAGGGTACTTGAGACTACATTACCCCAAGCTCCTTCAACTGTTGTTTCACAACTTGTGTAAGCCAGCCTCCACGATTCCATCAAGATAACGAAAACAAACCTCCAAATTGCAATCTACATCAAAATCTTTGGGCAGATTTTCATACTCAATGTCATTTTTCTAATTACAATGTCAAAAAAATTCTATGCCTAATGGTAATCCATAAAAATTGCATCGGCAAACATTGTTGATCATAATGCTGAATACTAATGCTAGTTTTGGAACATTATTTGTTCCTCTAAAATGAAACACCTAAGAAAATTAATTTCCATCCACAAACCATCTCAGAAGCTTTTGGCATACACAACAAATGCTTATATTAGATAATTGAAACTATCAAAATCTTATGAGTTAACTCATGATCCGTTTGGATTGAGGAGGAAGGAGGAGGGTGGAGGAAAGTAGAGTAGAATTTGCCAAAAATTAGGCTAATTTTCTGCCAACTCTACTCTATTCCCCCTCAATCCAAACGGACACTCAATGTTGTAGTTTTATTGTTCATCTCTTATTTCTTGGAACACTCCCAAGCACACCTCCAAAACGGAAAGAGAATGCTAAGTACATGAAAGAACACTCTATCTACAGCCGGCATCCAGCTTAAAATTAGAGAGAAGTTACTACTTACAATCAACAAAACCAAAAAGAAAAGAATGTAGCGCCAAAGAGCCAAAGCAAACTGAAAAACATATACTTTAGAGCACCATGACAAAATTGCAAGGACAACGTCCTTTAATTCAATCATGAATAAGATGGGGTGGCAATTAATTTCCTCACAGTAGTACCTTCCGCTGGAATTGTATATAAATCACCACGAGGCTCAATATATTAGGTCCTATTGCACAGCTATTATTACCAAATGTCTGGTTTGCTCCTTCAAATAGGCTATGTCAGACGGTTGTGTTCACAACTACCCCACTGTGTGCTGTTTGCAACCCTTGGGTCCAAAATGCTGAGCGCTACGCCTGACAATCTGTTTGCATAAATAGCAATAATGATTTTGGCATGCCCAGCAGAACATATGATTGTTATTGTTAACCTGTTGGTGCATGCCAAGAAAAGGTGAAAACAGAAGGATATATCAGTCTAGTGTGACTCTAAAGTTCAAATGAAAATAATATTATCTTCAAAATGGCTGTCACTAGAACAAGTTACTATCTAAAATTATTTTATTTAGGAGGGGAATTTTTATATATTTAAATTTTAGTCAGTATTTATCAATAATTTAACTGAAGTAGATCCTCTTTATGTTAGGTTTAACTTACATATCATAGACATTGCTCTAGGCCCTGGTGAGATCAACTCAAGCTTGACAGGGACATGGCCAGTTGTTTGATTTTCAGTAATATGAATAGATTCAAGTATTTTCTTCATATTGGGATACACAGCTGACACATCTAGAATAATATGGCTTTCTCTTTCCTTTTTTCCTTTCATTCTTTTTTAAATTTTATTATCTTTCTTAAATATTAAAGGTTGGGACATCATTTCAAGAAAGGTTAATAACTGCCTTAATGCAAACAAAAAAAAAAAATTTTTTTGATTGTTCACAAATAAAAGAAACATGTTATCATAAGAGGATTTCAATTCAATAAAATTGTCATTTGGAATCTCAGGCTCTAAGCCAACAAAGAGAAGAAGATGAAGAAAAAAGCACAGTTTTTGCAGCATAAAAACTTAAATCCCATGGTTTTTTAAATATCAGCTGATATGAACAATCTTTTAGTCTTGTTATTCAGGGTTTGATGTAATCTTCATCAATTTGATTGCTTTAGTGAGGCTTTTCTTCTCTAGAAATACGAAGATTTTTGAGTTTATATTTCATTTATAACACATTTATTAGTGTATTTGACAATACCAGTATTAAGATGTACCAAGACAAATTCGAATACTGGAAAATTGTTTAAATCAGACAAATGCAAAAAGAACAGTGACTGCATAAAGAAGCAACTTTGATAGAATTGTCCCATCACATATGAACTTTCAGAGACACCGATTCTTCACCTTGGCATTGAATTGACGACAATTAGGGCATGGTAAACCATGTTGAGCATGCTCAGCTTGAATCTGACCCAACACTTGGCGAGGATTTATGCGCTCTATCCACTCCCGAATAACTTCTTGTGGGAACAGATCGCACCTCCCATCCCTTGAATGAGTAAAAGTTATAAGTCCATATAAAGACAATAAATACAAATATATAAACACCACAAGCATAATTAATCAATTTTAAACAAGTTGTAAATTACATACTTGAAATGATCATATCCATCAATCGCCTGGTTACACTGGTAGCAGAAATACTGCCCACAGTTCTCACACACCATCTTGTTGCAACCTTCAGTTTTGGAAATTGCCATCTTACAAGACGGGCATTGCTTAGCATCACTGAGTATTTTCTTGACACTAAGGATTTCATTTATCATTTCACGTTCTTTACGCTTTTGATCCTCCTTTAGTTGAGATGAAGTTTGGCGCTCCTGCAGGCAAAAGTAAAGACATTGAATTCTTAGTAATCTGGCAAGTTTTCTATATTAAGAGGAAGTTTCCCGAAAAACAAGGACAAGCAGGAGAATAAACATGAAGGTAATTATTAAAAAAAACCATCAAAGCTCAAACTAACAAAAGACATAATTATGAATAGAGTGGATTTGCAAAATATTTTTTTATTTTTTTAGTAAGTAAGAATGATATATATGCAAAAAGGCTGCTCTATGCATGAAAAGCACAGAGCAAACCAACAATTACAAGAAAAGGAAAAAGAGAAAAGAAACAGAAAAAACAACAGCAAATTAGTTACAAAAGAGAAGAGAACTATGAAATGAACTCTAATAATTGATTGATCCATGGGATTTTTTGGGTAATGGGATTAATCACGCTGGACTATGGAAGGATGTTAAATTGTCACTCTCTAGTATCTAGCTATCTTGTTAGGCCTTAAACTAATAGGTAGAATACAGTCTATATAAACGTTTGTTTCCTTAACTTCCAATGTAAATGATTGTTATGAGTATAAGAAAGTTTTATAGTAGAGGATCAGTTATTGAAGTACAAATGACATTTAGAAATTTGCAGCTTTAAACAGATGAGTAGGTTGTACCCAAGGAGAATGACATTTGGTCGTATACTTAAAGGTTGAAAATTATAATTAGCATAAGAAGAATCATGTTTTGGAGCCACTTCAGCAATTAAAAACATTTAGTCAACATGTTCACAAAATTAGCATAGCTGAAATGATAGTGTCAAGATAAATAAATGGAAATACACGGAGAGATAGGGTATTAGGATATTGGGGGTGGATGATAATCGGCCCAAACCGAGTATCGGGCCGATGTCCCAGGAACTAATGGCCCAATGTGCAACCTATGAGAGGCCCCAAGCAGGCTCACCACGTGAGCAACCATGCTGGGGGCCCACCAGTTTGCATTACCCCTCCCGAGGAGGGATAATAGTGCCGAGGAGATATGATGCCTTGGGGGAGTCTGCAATCCGAGCATGGATCTCAATGCATGGCACAAGTTACAAAGGAATGATCACAGTGACGGTACCAGGAGGGCCCACCTCCTGGTAACAGATTTGATATGCTGGAACAGTAGACCAGACTCAAGGAACCACCCCGAATCTGCAAGCAGTGGGACCCATGCAAAGGTGGAAGATTCCCATCATTACTGACCCACTAACTGGAGAATATAAAGAGGGTAAAATTTAAAGAGAGAGGGGTTGAGCATTTTTGGGTGAGAGAAACAGGAGAGAAAAGGAGTATAAAACAGGGTTTTTGGGTAAGGGAAAAAACCTAGTAGAAACTGTCTTAGGGTACCTCGGCCATCAGAGAACCTCCTTGGGTGGCCCAATAAACAGTCCTAAATAGTCTTAGGGAAGTATCTGCCTATCAGCCATTAGACCAATCCTTTCTGGGACCTCCCATTGTGAGCTATATTCCCAGTTACCCACAAATTAATTGTGGTTCAAGCCCAGGATCAGTTTTTCTTTGGGCCTGGTCCTCCACATATATGAAATGAAGAAATTCATTTAAAGATAGTGATGACTCCTATTGATGAAAATATCAAGTAGAGTTACTTAGGATTTGTTTGGTTATGTCAAAGAAGAGTGAATGATGCAACAACGAGAAATAGTGATTTGATTCAAGTAAAGGAAATGAAAGAGGTAGAGGAAAACCTAAAATAACATTGGTAGAAGTAGTTAAAAAGGATATGTTACTCAAGGAGATGACAGAGAGTATGAATTTGGATAGGATAGGCTGACCTCAATTACGCTATTGAGGATCTATAGTGAATCCAAAATTTTTGACTAAAGGTTTGTTGTTATAGTTATTGTTGTTGTATGGTAAGGGAGAGGCCATTAAAACAATTATCAGGCGAAGTCCCTCAGAACATGGGATGAGATTTAGAAGGAAGAATGATGAACAATCAAATCCTAGTTTGGACCTTCTCTATGAGTATGCCATTGAGAGAGTGCAAGCAAGAGATAAGCATTTGGATGATTTGACTCAAATTTGCTGCAAGTTATCCTATCACATAACTTGAAAGTCACGCTTCACAGATGCACTTGTATCCCCTAAAAAAAAAATATAATAATCAACATGGTTACAGTAAAACTCTCTAGAATGTTATTCAATTATTGAAATTATAAGGAGTACGTGTATGCATATTCTTTACTTATTTTGACCAGGGGAGAAGTGGGGGGAATTAAATCACGCAGCCTGAATTATATATTCTAGGTATTAGTAGATCCTCTCCTCAAGGCTCAAGTGAAAGCACCATCTCCTTACCAAACTCAAAAGTTAAACAAGCAAGGGACTGCAAGAAAAACTGCATCCAAGGTTAGCTAGCCATAAGCAGAGCTTAATTTATGAGATATATATATATATATATATATTTATATATAATTGGGAAAATATTACCTCTTCTATATGTTTAGGATTCAGTTGATTCATTATCGTTGTATATCACCAGCCTCATACAAGGCATAAGACCATAATTCCACTAAAAATAAGTTGACAAACTAAATTATCCCGCTCTGAAGAAAATGATAAGCATGCCCCATAACACAGAGGGGCCAAAAAAGCTGCAATAAAAAAAGGCCAGGATGAACTGCAAAGTTTACCTGCAAAATACGAAGTGTCATTTCTGGTGACATACATGCTATGCCTACATGGCGTCGCTCCCTACAAAGTGTACAAAAGCTAAAGAAGCACTTTGAGCATTGAGCATGCTGGTCCTCATCCTCTATGCAGGGTGTTTCACATCTTGGGCAATAGGCAACATCAGACATTGACTCGAGCGTTTTTTGTAACATTAAGGACTCCCAATGTTCATACTCCTTGTCACCAAGCACTCGTTTCAACAAAGGGGGTGGGACCATACCCCCACATTTTGCATCAGGACAGTGGAGTTTGCTTATGGTACCTTCCTTGATATGCATCTCAGAAAAAGTCTTCATGCATTTCCAACAGAAGAAATGTTGGCATGGCAGCCTGATGAACTCGGTACCTGGGAATACAAATTTACAAATGAAAAATAGTATAGCAAGAAGTTTGGATTTTTAATTAATGAAAAACTTACAAATGGAGGACAGAAATATCAAGTGTTAACACCCATGCAGATATGGATAAAAAAAGACATTAGTCCAGAGAAGAAGTCAATGTGATTAAGAAACTCTATCCTGGAACCAGCTACAAAATGAAAGTGGACAAGGGGAATGTAGCTATGCCTAGATCACTGCAGGATGTACACTAATGTCTTATAATAAAAAGCACTTATATGGATTTGCATTTAAATGAACATAAGCACCACCCTGAGAATTTGGAAATTGTGCAGTTGGAAAGAAGACGATGCAAGTCTATTACCTAACATGAAGAAAAAATAAATACAATATAAAGAAAGGGTATTGCATAAGTGATGAACAACTATGTTTGGATTAGGCTTACACATAATAAACCTATCAGGAGGTAGTAAACATAATTAAAGTGATAAACTATCAAGTTCTTGTCAGTCCAATCAAAACAAGGCACTATATCAACATTGGTGGGGTCTCCTTTTCAGCTTCAACTATGGGAAAATCACCCACTAGCATATGAAAAAGTTTATGAAATGAAGGCTGGGTTTGTTTCAATGTAAAATATTTTCAGGAAAATAATTTTTTCCCTGTGTTTGATTACATTCCTGAAAATTCTCCAAAAAGTATTGTCAATTGTTTGGCCGATATGAAAATTTTTAAAAGAAAAAAAAAATTGAACACAAAATTTACCATACCAACAGTTTAATCCCACAAATCCTCAACACCAACAAATCCACAATACCGAAATACAATGTGGTTACACAAAATATATCTAAAATCATCTGAAAATCGAAAAAAGAAAAAATTAAAAATATCCTGGCGGAGCAATGGAGCTTGATTTGAGAGTCCCAGCAGGCAGCAGCTGAGAGTCCCAATCTAGCCATGGGTTCATCCTCAGAGCAAGGGAGCTTGATTGGCATTAGCTCCTTCCCTCAATCTGTGAGAGAGAGAGGGAGAGAGAGAGAGAGAGAGAGACCAGTGAGTTTGTCATCAGTCAGAAAGGGTCACTGCCAGTTGCAGTGGTGGTTGGGGTAGATGAGTGACTCAAGGTGAGGTGGGTTTGGGGAGAGGGGTATGGTCTGTGTGAGAGACGTAAAAAAATTTATGTCTCTTGAGGGCTTAAACCATTTTAGCCTCGTGAGGCAAAATTACTGAGGCAAGATTATTTTCAGGTTAACCAACATTTTCAGCCACATCAAACACCTGAAATTGGAGAAAATAATTTACGTCGAAACCAACACTGGCAAAGAGTATTTATAACTTTTATGACATTCTCTAGAAGGGGTATATCTTCTGAACTCTTAAATGCCATCCTTATATTTTATTTTACTTTTTAAGTTTTGATGCATTTATTTATGCTTTTAAGCTGATGAGAGTCTGCCTTTTGTTTTTTTTTTTGGGTGTATGTGTTTTCTCTTAATCAATTCATTGGTGCTTGGGTACTTACACACCTCTAGCACAAATTCTCGTAATGCTTAAATGCACACACCTAGGCAACAGATATTAAGGAGCTGAAAAGATCTATCATACTAGTTTCTTCTCTTAATAGATAAATACAACTCATGCACTCATACGGGATTAAACTTGTTATGTCCACCTCTGATTTATGGGGTGAGGAGATGCCAATTGGTCCAACATCATTGATAATTTTCAAAGTTAGGAGCTCAAGTGTTTCCTAAGAAGCTTAAAATGAACTACATGGAGGACAATTCACCAAATTTCCCAAGGCAGAAATGTATTTTGAAAACTTAGATTCGATAAAATGCATGTCAAGCAAAGGTAGAGAGTTACCAGCATAATCCGTAAAACAGATGCAGCATTCATGCAAGTTCTTCTGAAAGTTCTCATGTTGTCTCTCATCATTGTAACTTTTCATTAAAGGAACATCAACATCAAGGGAAACAATTCCAGAAAATGCACGCCTATCCCCTGCTTGCCTTATGCCATAAGGACCAAGAAAAATTTCTTTATCAAACCCAAGATGAGAAAGAGAAAAACAGTGTAGCCATTCCACCCACTGGTATATGACTTCCTGTCCTGGCTGTTCCATCCATATAGAGTCCAGCTTGGAGCAGAGATTAGAAATCCTACTGGAATCCAACCACTTAACAGATATTGTAAAATAAGGCGGTAGTTGGCTTGGGTATGATTTAGGTAACAAACAAGTCAATATAATTGGTGGAAGATACTGGACTTTGAAAGAGTATGAGAAATCATCTGAACTGTTATTTTCAGTCTTAAGATCACCAGATAAATTTAGCTTTGCAGTCAAAGCAATTTCACTAGGTGCTTCAATGTGTATATGAATCTGCAAAATAATAAACAGGTGTCAACTATTCATTTATTTACAGATATTGAAGTTAGATGTTAAGTTATTGGGTTTTTGCAAAACCTGAAAACATCTTAAGCCTTTCTGTCTGTCAAGGATGAAAACATTGTCCCCATAAATGGATTCCATAGCAAGTAACTGCAAAAGAAAAACTCAAGGATGATAAAGGGAAGGAAAATCAGGACTCTTAAAGTTCCTAGCTTGTAAAGCCACGATTCTCCTACCCCATAGGAATGGTTTAAATTTAAGAAATTTTCTTTTCAGACCTTCATATTCATTCTACTTGCAAAAAAAATCTAAATAATTGGCATTTCGAAAATTTCAACCATCTCTCAAACAACAAATTTATCAAATTCAACAAAATTCTGAGTAAAAGGTTTATATGTCAAGTTGTATACCAATTCCAACCATATTTAATTAGGAAGTTATAAATAAATTTCAAATAATTGATAATAAAAAAAACTAATAAAATATTCCAAAATATTTGCGTGAATGGAATCCCTAAACTAGGTTTCTATAAGTAATAAACAATTTTTTTTTAATAAATATTCTACCTAGTACAGGGGGCAATCATTTGGTAGCTTGAGGGCTTAGTTAAGCTATCATACTTAAACAGAATCATTAAAACCTAAAAATCTTTATCCTTTTTGTCTGCTGCATTGTGTTTATATAATTTCACCCATTTAGGATTTACCTTCTTTAATGGCCTCAGGAGTTTCACGCAGCACCTCAACCAGCTCTCCCTAAGCTTCTACTTACTAAAGAGTAAAGATTTATTTTTCTAAAATGATACTAATTTCCTTTTTCTATTTATGGGTTCACCATTGTATACTTCACAAATACTAGGGATGCACCTCTTTTTGCGCTTTTTTTGATAGGTAGATAGGGGGGGAGGTGGGGTTCAAACTATAGACATAGGGCATCACAAAGGATGTCATTACCACTGGCTATGACTTGAACCCACCCACGGATTTCACTACTTAAGCATCTCATATAAGACTCTTATATTTTCCAAAGCATAATCCATTTCAGCCACAAGCTCTTATCTGAAAAGAACTTCCTCCTATTTCTCATTAAGAAATGAGTGCAAAGATAAGAATATTTTCCTACAGAGACCAAGAAAATCAGATTTTCTGCACTGGTACATCAGGTCCTAAATAATGTAGTGAATACATGTTCTTGTAATATTTGAATTTACCCCTAATTCTCATTAATAAGGAAAATCAGCTGAACATGTACCAGTTGACCTAGTATATATATGAGCAATTCATCAAGGGCAGAAAAAAGTTTATTTAGAGTATGCTCACTTTAAATAGGAATTCTCTCTCTCCAAATTATAGCCAATGCCCAACAGGCCAAAAGAGTTCTGCTTACTGAAAAACTTGCCTCATCATCAGCTTAGTCTGAAGCAAATATGCACTTCAAGCTAGGCCCAATAAACCCGGGGCACATTCATCCATCAATTATCAAGACTGTAATCTATACTTTATTTTTTTCACAATTGATAAATTTCTATTTTTGAAACATTATATGATTATATGCAACTGAGCCTTACTTGAAAGAAGCATCCAACGAAATTAACAGAACAATTTTTTCTTCAAGTACTTTACTAGTGGAAATCACTAGCCAAGATCCTTATACTCCGTCCTTGTCACACATTCATGCACAAACACAACCATGAAAGTAATTAAAAGGCAGAATGAGGCAGCAACATGAAGCATACATGTCATGAGATCCAAAATCTGAAATATGTTGAATTAATGTATTGTAGGGTTGGAAGTTTATCACTTCTTGAAGCCAACATATTTGGCAAAGGCAAAAGCAAATAGAAACCATCAAAGGCCTATTTGAAGTCTAGGATAACTTGGGATTCTATCCACCTCATTCTCCATCTAATTATCATATTTACGGCTGGAGATCAATAGGAAGTTTTCCTTAGCTTAATACACTATTGAAAAGACTAGCAAGATCTTTAATTTCCATATGACTTACTTTTAAGCAAGGAATTGTTGCAGTGTCAAACTATCACAGGTTCAACATCTCAAAGTCCAGAGCAAGTTCACTTTAGCAGGAATATGGCTGCACCTGAATGCAATTAACACTAACTACTTAAGATAATCTATTTCTAAGCTAAGAAATACATAAATGAGCCTCTTCCAAGTTGATGCAGCTCTACTTATTTCAACCCACTTTCCACCGATTGTTCTCAAGCCTGGCTTAGTCTTTATACATGAACTTAGTTACAAGAATATTATTTTCCTTGATGATTAGACTCTACCTCAATATCTATCATGTGAAATTCTTCCTTACTTTATATGTCTAGCAAAAAAGCATTGTTGGCTCATTTCACAGCCAGTGTGATGAAACTTATTTCATTACACCACCGCTTGTATTAGATTATCATTATTGTTATTATTATTTTGTTCCCTACTCTCCTAAAATTTTTGAATTTGAAACATAGATTCAGAATTCAATCTTGATGTCAATCCATTTGCCTTTAACTTTTAGTTTTTATGTACAACTTTTTAAAACCTCACTTTTTTCAAAGTACAAGTATACTTTAACACACTTTCAAGAAAAAGAAATTAGCGAAAAGCTAAATAAGTTGATGCCAAATGCACATCACACTCATCAAATATAAATCCTTGATCATTTCTTTTTTTTTTGATGACATAGGAGAACTTCACCCAGATTAGTTGCATGTCGCAGAGCATACTGTACAACAATTCTCAAAGTTAATCAAACTCCTACGGATAATTGACCCCACCCGCTTGAACCAGTTACCAAGTAATTCATGGGCTTTTCAGCCTGACCATTTTACCTTCGTAAAAGGTAGTTTAAAAACCAAAATGGTTGCATTATGTAACACTATTCATTGTACTTCCAACAAATAGTTCATTAATACCTATAATTTTCCAGACAATATCACTGACCAAGAACTAAGCTATGCATTTTTATAATCCCGTGAAACACCATCTCATTAAGCTTATTTTACTTTAGCCAGGCAGCCACTTTATCGTGCATATATGTTATCAAATATAGGTAAATAATAATTAACCTCATCCTCCTGCAGCTGATCATTGATCCTCAGCTGCTGCTCCGACAATTCGGGCTCCTGTACGCCCAACTGCAGCTCTTCCCATCTACTTAAAACACCATCCACACCCTGATCACTTGACTCAGACACTTCAGTTCTATCTTCATCTTGTTCTTCTTCTTCTTCTTCTTTCTCCTCCTCTTTCTCATTGACTTTCTCAGCAATACTCAAAGACCCCAGCTGAGAATCCAAAGAATTCAGAGAACCCACCTCGGATTTGTTCACAGACATGGGTTTGGGTCGACGGGCACGCCGATTCTTAGACACCCACCTGGAATTCTGACGCATTCCTATTGTGGGAACACTGGCGATGGTGGGTGCAGGTGCAGGTGCAGGTGCAGTTGCAGTTGCACTTGAATCATCAGAAGGAGGACTACAAGGCGGTGAGAGGTGGTGGTGATCGGTGAGAGGCTTGACGGTCCAGACCTCTTCATCAATTTGAAGAGGCCGGCGGTGGCGATGGTACTGACCTCTTCTGCCGCTCCTATTACTCATTGCGATTTTTTGTTAAACCAACATAACATACCGATTAAAAAAAACATAACATAACATAATGGTGTTTTATTCACGTAATTGTTTGTTTATATGAAACTCAAAACACCTGACGATATTAAATATTAATAGGACAAATCGATTGAGAGTTAGAGTTTCTGTTGGATTTAACCCAAAAAAAAGAAGAAGAGCTTCTGTTGGCGTAGGATTGCCGGATCATCGTATCCAAAAAAAAAAAAAAAAAAAAAAAAAAAAAAAAAGAAAAAAGAAAAAAGAAAAAAAAGAAAAGTGTCGACAGTAAATAAGAAATACTAAATAATCCTTCCGTTTCAATTTATTTGTTCGGTTTAAAAAGTCGAATTTTTTTAGAAAATATCATTTTATTATTTTGTCAAAATGTATAAGTTTACAAATTTACTTTTAAATAAATTTATCAATTTATTTTTAAAAAAGAGTTATTTTTAATGAGGCAACTAAAAATGTGTCTCAATTAGATTAATTTTTTAAATATTTGTTAGATTTATTTTTAAATAATTTTGAAAATAAAGTAGAAGTATAATAAAAAAATTAGTAAATTAATGATTTTTATTTTTAGAAATAAAGTAATATTTTGAGATATCTCAAAATAGAATAAAGGACAAATAAACTGAGACGGAGGAGGTAATAAAGGAACTGCACACGTACTGCTGTGGTAAGTAACTGTAATAGAGTGTGTAATAAATCTTATCTTATAAAAAAAAAAGAGTGTGTGATAAAAATATAAAATAAACATTACTCAGCAATAAGTATTCAATAAATTATGTTCATCAAAAAAAAAAAAAAAAAAATTCAATAAATTACATAAACGTGAGTTCTCTTCTATTCTATGTCTGTATGCATCACCTTCCTGTGCCGTGAAGTCTCTCTGGCTTACTGAATAATTTCAAGAAAATACAAAGACCTTGTTAAGAAATAATAAAATTTCTAGGCCTATTTGGTAAGAGAATTTAAATACATTTTTTTGTTTTTAAAACTATAAAATGGTGAGGTTGCATACTTGAATCTCTAGTTTGTTTGAGGTTTTCTAAATATAGTTGTCTAAAAATTATTTTCTATTTTTCCAATTCAAAATAAGATTTTGAAAAAATAGTGAGAGGATGTTTTCAAAATACAAAAAATGTTTTTAATGGCATAGTTATAAATAAATTGAATACAGTGGACCCTACAAATTTGCCTAAAATTTCTATCTCTTAAATTAAAGAGTTTATTTTTATCACAAAGAAATTCTCACCTTGAAGCTTATCATTTTAAGGAAAGAAGAGTACATTAATTCTACTCTCACACTTCAATTTTGAAGCTTTTCATTATCCAAAAAAAGAAAAAAAAAGTAATCTATACATTACTTTTTGTAGATTAAATTTTTTTTTAAAAAAATCTCAAAGTAAAAATAGTCTTCCAAACATCATTTTTTTTCTTCAATATTTTGAAAGTTGTTCTTAAAAGTGGGAGTTAAGTGCATATAGTGTAAAAATTATTCTCTGAAAACTAGATTCACATTCAATTTTTTGAAAATTATTTTCATACTATTTTAAAAACAAAAGTGCAAATTCTCCTACCAAATAGGCCCTCAATATGTAAAATACAAAAATTACTCTTAAGATTTGGGCCATTATTGGGAGGCAAGGCCTGGGGTTCAAGTCTCCAAGAGGGAGTTTCACACACATATACACTTAGATTAGGCTAGATTAGAAATTCTATCTTGTATAAAAAAAATATATATATTTAGTTTGTTACACATTTTTGCTTAAAATTACCCACATCAGTCCATCTATAATACTGTACATATACATTATTGCAACAAAGTAAATATACATTGTTACTGTAGCTTTCTATTTTATTATTTTAATATGATTTTCTTTCTCCTTTCTCACCCGACTCTCTCTCTTTTTCCTTGACTCTCTTTAGGATGTGTTTATTTGGAGGTGAAATAGGATGAATGGAAAACTTTGGAGAGAAAATAGGAAAGAAAACTTTTTTGGAGTGTATTTGGAGTGTGTTCTCTCCATTTTCTCTCTTGATGGGGCACAGATGTTTTCTCCCTGGCTCATCAAAAAGTTTTCTCCAGAGAAAATATTTGGACCAAAAACTTTCCTATGCTAACATGTCAGGTACTGTTCACAGTTTTTTTTTTTCCTACTTTCTTTTCCGTTTTGTCATATTTTTTTTACATGTTTTGTCTTTTTTTTTACGTGTCAGCTGTTTCTTTTTTTTTTCTTTTTTTTTTTAATAAATTTCCTTCTCTACTTTTTTTGTCCTTTTCCTTTTTTTAATGTCCTTTATTTTTTTTGTCCTTTTCCTTTTTATTTATTTATTTATAAATTACCTTCTTTAGTTTTTTTTTTGTCCTTCTCTGTACACTTTTGGTACTTTTATTTTTTGTTCATCTGTTTTTTTTTTCTTATTTGTTATTTTTTTATCTATTAAGGACATGAAAGTAAATTTATACAAACTATATTTTCTATTCCTGCACTTTTATACTCTCAAACCAAACACCACAAGGGAAAACTAAAAACTTTTCTATCCTCTCCCCATTTTCTATCCTTCCACTTTTCCATTTCTCCAATCAAATGGACCCTAATATCCAGAAAAGAGAGAGAGAGAGTGTGTGTTGGTAGTGAAATAATAATAATAATAATAATAACTATAATTTAAAGAAAATATAATGTATAATAGATAATATGAGGTGGATGTTTTTGCAAAGTGTTTGTGTAAAATAAAAAAAGTAGGTTCTTATGCTAAAATAGATGAAAAATTTTAGACGAGCTGATGCGAATGCTCTAAGTACAAACAACACTTTATACTATTTGTGCTCATTTTTCCAAAAATTAATTTGTGGTTAGATTAATTGCCACAATACAGTCTCACAATAATTGTATTTTGGCAATTATATGCACAAGGAAGCATTTAGGTGGTAAATTTTAGATAAATAACTATCAGAAATGGATATTAAAGCAGAGAGAGAGAGAGCATGGAAACTTTCAAATAGTATTAAGTGTCATATGTGCTTAGGGAGCAAATTGAATATTTTTGAAAAAGTTTATGTAGTACTTAGTATTAGCCCAAGTCTTAAAGGTAATTTTTGTATTTTACGAGCATTCAATAATGAGTTTTAAAACATGAACTATTTAAAAAAAAAATACATTTGTTAGTTTGTAGGCACAAATTTATTATGGTTATATACGCTAATGTATAAAAATATAATTTAATAGAGTAATAAATGCACATTAACTTATGTCCTTATAACACTCATTCGCAAAAATTGAAAAATAAATTTAATTTGATTTTTTATAAAATTTTTTAAAAAATTACTAAGGATTAAATTCAATTCGAACCTAGTGTAAAAGGTCTTGTTTGCACCCTCCAATATAGTAATATGCTATGTCAGGCTTTTATACTTGGAAAAATAAAGCATAACACACACAACAATCACACCCTCATAAATAGGAAAAATTTGTTGAATAGTACCATTTTAAAATTTTTTTTGGTGAATAGTATGTAGTTGAAGTTAATTAGTTAAGTAGACTGTTTTTGGAACTCGAGTTTGGGCTAGAACTCGAATTTGACAAACTCGAGTTCCAAAAACAGTCTACTTAACTAATTAACTTTCCTAAATTTTTTCTAAACTTGTGCTATTTGGCAAATTTTGCCCTCATAAATACCTAATATAAAATAAAATAAAAAAATCGAAACCCAAATCAAAGAAAATCAAAACTCGATCTCCACATAAGCCTAGTTGCTAAAATCATCACGGACGAGTGCATCACCACCTCCATCGCTGCTCTTAATGTTAGCTTGAAGAAACAAAATCCATATGGTCCGCCATTGTTACCAGTGGAAGACAGTTTCTTCTTTCTTCATAATAGTAACGGAAGAACTGTCGCCAACACAAGATTGTTGGTGGTTGTTTTATCATCAACGAGACTTGGTATTTTTCATAATAAATAATGGAAGAATTAGTATTTTCATAATGATACTTGTTTTTCATGGTGCCTCTTCTCGTTGATGCTATTATTGTCCACCAGTGATGATGGTAAATTGGTAACACATGGATATTGTTTGATGAAATAACAGGAACGGAGGCAACAGAGGTGGCAGCACACTCGGAGGTGACGACTTTGGCGATTGGGCTTTGACGAAGATTGAGTTTTAATTTTTTTGTTGATTTTGGGTTTTAAAATTTTATTATATTATGTATTTAGAGGGTGTGATTGTGTGTGTCATGAATGCTCTATTTTAATTTCATGTGCAAAAGTTTGATGTGTCACATGACTAGAAAGTGCAAACAAGGCCTTTTACATGAAGTCCGGATTGAATTTAACAAAAAATATATTTTTTATTATAAAATTTGATCATTTCTATAATTATTAACAACCATTTATATATGGTGATTGTCTTTTTATATGGAACTATGTATTTTACCATTTAAAGAAAATATGAGGTGATAAGATTGTAATGGAGGGTTTAAATATAAAATAAAAATTTAAACCAATTAAAAATATATCTTAGATTAATGACATGTAAAAATTGCGAGACCTCCAAAATTCATATGTCACAAATCACAATGACAGTAACCCATAAAATGCACAAGAAAGTTTAACAAAATATTATTTTTTTATCTTTTATTTTTTGTTTAAATATAAAATTTAATAATTATGGTAATTGTTAATAGACATTTATTATGATTTTTTATAATTAATATGCATTTATTATAATCATGTTTGTATATAGAACTTATTCTACCTTTAAAAAAATGATTTGGTAAGATTTTAATGATGGTTTGAAATATAGAATAGAATTTAAAATTAGTTTATATATATATATATATTTATATACACCATAGAGGGGAAAGTGCACAATGTATATATTAAGTTAAGGGCGAAACTTAGATACAGTTCCTTAGGTACTGTTCCTTAGACTTTCCTCTTAAATATTTGACATTTGTCCATTTTAACAGCTCAGCAAATGGCATTAACAAAATCCCATCTCTTTATGTTTTAATATTATTTTTTTCTTCCCTTGGCTCGTGAGAAAAGAAAGGTCTTTTTCTTCAATTAAGATATCTCCAACTTCTCCCAATCCCACATGTTCTCTCTCTCTCTCTCTCTCTCTAAATTCTCCTTCTTATTATTGTTTCTTTTTTACCCTCTCCCAGAACAATCGTTCACGCTCTGGTACAACAACCTCTAGTTCAAAACTTTGTTTGGTTCCCAAGAAAACAAAGGAAAAAAAATAGCTCAAGGATTGTAGTTTTTAGTTTCACTGAATCTAGATTTCTTCTTATGAGATTTAATGGGAGAAGTTAGAGAGATCTATTGGAGCCATTTGGCTTTCTTTTTCAAAGATTTAGTGGATGAAATTTAAGATCTTTTGAGTAATTTTCTGAATTTGCAATTTCCATTTGATTTTCTTTTGTCTCAAGCTTTGATTTATTTGCAAATCAAAATCTGGTTCAAAACTTTGTTTGGTTCCCTAGAAAACGGAGGGGAAAAAAAAGAGAAAATGTTGAAGGATTGTAGTTTTTAGTTTCACTGAATCTAGATTTCTTCTTCTGAGATTGGGAGAAGTCATAGAGATCTACTAAACCATCTAGTTTTCTTCTTCAAAGAGTCAGCGGCTGAAATTTAAGATTTTCTACTTCTTAAATTTACGCGGAATAATGTTTGCCAAGGAGAAAAAAGAAAAGTTAACAGAAAGACAGAGGCGTTATTCCCATTTTGCTGAGTTTTTAAAATAGACAGATGTCAAAATTTAAAAAAGGGAATCTAAGGAACAGTACCTAAGGTACTGTATCTAAGTTTTGCCCTTAAGTTAAAACAGTGCAAACAGTGTAATACATAAAAGAGTAAAGTAAAAGATAAACTAGAGATAAAAGAGTAAAGTAAAAGCAATTAAGATTTCAAGAAATATAGCTTTGATAACAGATTAAAACACTTACAGGATAATAGTAGTTACAATGCTTGAAAAGGATAGTAGTCACAAGGGTTGGAACTAGAAAAGGAAAGGTTACAAGCTTGGATAGCAATCTAGAAACTAAAAGGGATTTTTAATCTAGTAAAATTTTCCAATGATCCCTTACGAAAGGGACATCCCCCCTTTATAGGAAAAATAAAATACTATTTAAACAGTGAATAGTGAATAGTAAAATTGACTTTTTTATTATTTCTCGCAGGCCAGCAGGATTCTCCTCATGTGCTTTCTGGAGGGAATTTATTCTCCGTGGGGAGCAGTTAGAGCAGGAACCATACCTCCAACAGGGAATCAAAGTAACTTTAACTTTAGCAAGGAATCTGAAGCTTTGGTGCAGTTTTAGCAGGAGCATTATTTTAGTAGTTTTGGCTACTTGTGCCGACAGTGCTAATTTTCTCCTAAATCTGGTGTGGAAGCTTCATCATGGCCAAATAACTCCTGATTGTAGGGGTAATAAGGATTAGTATTAGCAATAGAGGCTTCTGAGGATGCCTTTGAGTTTTGGCCTTCTTCTTCCTCTTTTGAGTCAGCATTTGCAACAGCTTCTTCTTCATCCTTCCACTGCTGTTTTAGTAGGGCAATTAGGGTCGTTTTGCTGAGACCATCAAAATAAGACTTCTTCTTTTTGGTCTTAGCAGAAGACTTAGCAGTGGATGTGGTAGCGGGTGTATTTGCCGTGGGTTGAGGCACAGTTGTTTACATAAGGGGGGTAAACAGGGACTTGGGCTTTATCATGGATGGTGTTAACAGCAGGGAATTCCCGAGTTACATTATCAATAACATCTTGAGTGTGGGAAAACTTATCCCACCATTTAACAAACCATTGCCGAGTAAGAACATCTCCTTCCTTTACATACATCCATTTCAAGATCCAGGGGACCTTATATTTTTTAACAAAGTGAAGTGTCGCAGGAAACTTAGCACCATGTGAATCTGTCTTGTAAGCACTTGTAAAATACTTGAGGGAGCTAGTCAGAGGTCCTAGAAATATATCAATAATGGGGCCAAATTGTGTCCACCAGCGGGCGAACCAAAAAGGAAGGTGGGAACTGAAATTTTTATCAAAATTAACAAACCAAGAATGAGTCATATTTTCATCTTGGTGTAGCATGAATTTGAACCAAGCATGGGTGTAATCATGGTAAGAATGAGGGGTTGTCCAGCCAGGTAAAGGCTTTGTAGAAGCAAGACTGAGTCCCCATTTTTCTTTAGTGACAATATCAAGTAAGATAACACTATGGTAAATAATTTTGGATTTATCAACTTTATCAGAGATGGGTTTGATAAATATTGACTTTTCATGGAACAGGATAGCAGAATAATATCTTAAATCTTTACCAATGTGTTCAGGAATCTAGTGGAAGTTCCGAGGAAAATAACCTGTAGCAAGTTTAAGGGGATCTTTGATCATGGCCCTATTGGGCTCAATAGAGAACAGGTTTTGGCGGTATTGTTTTGAAATATATTGGGAAGCATTGGGGTTTCTGGAGAAGTTGATTTTAACAGGTTGGTTAACAGGGACAATAGCATATGGGTTATAAAAGGATGCTAACACAGAAAAGTAGTTTTGTTTAGGGATTGTACCTAAGGTAGTAAACCGGTTAGCAATGTCAACAGGGGAAGCAGGTTCTTGTTTAACAAGTGGTTTAGGAGTAACTGTAGTAGGGTGTTTGTCTTTCAACCTTCTACTTGCCATTGTGGCACTGTAGGAATTCACGGGTAAGGAAATCAGAGATAGCATTTTGAGAGCCTTTAATATATTCAATATCAAAATCAAAAACACTTAAAATAGCTTGCCATCTGGCAAAAATATGTTTTGAAGCAATATTTTCAACATCCTTTTCCATAACATATTTAGCACTTTTGCAATCAATTTGTAATAAAAATTTTTGATTTAGCAAATCACTTTGAAATTTGGAAATACATAATACTGCAGATAATATTTCTTTTTTAATAGTACTATAATTTATTTGTGCATTATTCCAAACTCCTGAATGGAAACGAACAATTTGTTTAGATGAGTCTGGTGAAACACGTTGTTTCAGAATACCTCCATAGCCAATGTCAGAGGCATCAGTTTCAACAATTTTGAAAGCATTAACAGTAGGGATACCAAGACAAGGCAGGGTTTTAACATGAGACTTGATTTGTTTGACAGGAAAAGTATGAGTATCAGTCCAAGGCGGAGGATTATTCTGTAAACAATCAAATAGAGGCTTACATTGCTTTCTCAAGTCCTTATAGAAGTCATCAATGTAGTTTAGGGACCCAAGGAATCTTTGTAGTTGAGTTTTATTGATAATGACATTGGGCAACTTATCAGCAAACTGAATGGCTCTGTCAATGGGACGGATTTGTCCTTTAGAAATGTCATAGCCAAGGAAACGAACTTTTGTTTGGTATAGTTTTATTTTCTTAGCAGAGACAACAAGACCATTTCGTTTGATGGTTTCAAGAAACGAATACAAATGTTTCCAGTGTTCATCAATGGAGTTAGAATAAATAAGAACATCATCAATGTAAACAATGGTGAAATGACTGAATGAATTGAAGATGTCATTCATAATATTTTGGAATTCACTAGGGCTATTCTTTAGACCAAAAGGCATAACATTCCACTCATAATGTCCAAAATGAGTGGTGAAAGCAGTTTTGTACTTATCCTCTTCACTAATTTGGACTTGCCAAAATCTAGATTTCATATCAAACTTAGAAAATATTACAACATTACTCAACCTATGAACTAGGTCATTCTTATTTGGAATAGGATATCTAATCCACTCTAAAACTTTGTTCAGGGGTTTGTAATTGATAACTAGGCGAGGGGTTCCTCTTTCAATCTTAGCATTTTTCTGGACATAAAAAGCAGCACAAGACCAGGGGGACTTACTATTCCTGATTAGTTTTTTCTCAATCAAATCATGGATTTCTTTTTTACAAAATTCAACAATTTCCACATTCATTTGAAGGGGACGAGCCTTAGTAGGGATGTTTTTCTCATTGAAGTCTTTAACATAAGGTAGATTAACAATATGTCTTTTCCTATGCCAAAAGGAATTAGGTATATCAGAGCAAACATCATTAATTAATATCTTCAGAAAGTTGTCAATTTTAGATTGCAGTAATTTATCAGAAAGTTGTTCAACAATCATTTTATATCTAACTTCTTGTTTTAGAAACTTTAGATGTTTGGTTTTAGCATGGATTAAGTTTAAAGAATCATCAGTATCAATTTCAAACTTTGAAGCGGATTTAAATTTAACTTTCTGCCCAAAAGGGTCAGTAGTTATACCATCATGTTCAGAAAGAAAAGGATATAAAGAGTTTATGAAGGGAAGACCAAGGATCACTTTACCAGTCATGTTTTTAATAAGAACATAGGGTATTTTAAAACAAATATTTTCATGGCATACATAGGCATTGTTTAATTCATACTAATTTTCATTTGAGTACCATTAGCAGAAAATAGTTTTTCAGTTGATTTTTCATAATACTTGGAAGGAATCATTCCTTCCTGAATGCAATTTATATCAGCACCAGAATCAATCATAGCAATAACATTGAATTCATATTCATGGCAAACAACAATTTTAACTCTTGAAAACCATTTTGGGGGAAGCAATTTTTTAATAAGACTAAGTTTATTATTAGCAAAAGCATTACCAGAAAGAGGAGGCTGTTGGCTGGAGTCATCATCATCTCCTTGCTTATCCGGTTCACTATCAGATTGTTGGTAATCAAGTTGTTTGTCAATTTTTTGAAGTAACAGTTCTTGTTTTAGATTAAAGTTATCATTTTTAATGTTTTTGAATTCATTTTTTAGCTCAATGATCTCTTCTTTAATAATAGCAATTTCATGTTGTAATTCGTTAACAGTTAATTCTTTGGACTTCTTTTTATTAAATCTTTCCAAAGTTTCATCAAGACTTATCTTGGATCTTGGTTTTTTGTCATTTTCTTCTTTAATCAAAGTTTTCTTGAGTTTTTTAAGATATTCTTCTTTTAGCTCAGTGTTATCAATTTGACTTATCAGAGTTATTAACAAATTTTATTGTTCTTCTCATTTGGTTAGAGTATTAATAGTTTTGTTGCTTTGGAGAGAACATTAATAGTGTTGCAGCAAGAATCTCTACAACCAATTTTAATATTAGGAGAACTAGAGGTAGATGTTTCACTGTTAGAGTGATAACCTGAATCAAATGAGGAAGAAAAATCCTCTTCCAAAGAATCAG
The DNA here is from genome assembly GCA_030021035.2 of Notholithocarpus densiflorus. Lineage (NCBI taxonomy): Eukaryota > Viridiplantae > Streptophyta > Magnoliopsida > Fagales > Fagaceae > Notholithocarpus > Notholithocarpus densiflorus. The sequence goes on from JARYZH020000002.1 coordinate 109,531, forward strand.
ACAAAGTAGTAGATTCAAGGATCTGAAACAATTCTGCTTGATCATTATCATTAATATTTAGCATATTAAGCTTATTCTTTAAATTACCAGGTTTTAGTTTACAATATTTACTAAAGTGACCAGATTTTCCACAATTGAAGCATTTTCCTTTTCCAAATTTCTGGTTATCACATTTTTTAAAAGCATGTTTCTTTTTATCATGAAATTTATTAGGTTTAGTAAAACTTGTTCTATATCTTTTATGATCTTTATAGATCTTATCATGTTTCTTTTTCCCTTTTTGCCTAGAGGGCGCAATAGGGGGTAAACCATATTGTTCACAAAAATTACCCATTTCATATATAGCTTTTTTACTATTTTTCAATTGTTGTTTTAACATTTTTTGGTCATTACACATGTTAATACCAAGTTTTTTAATAGTGCTAAAAATGTCACCATAAGTTAAATTATCATAATCAATAGTATCATTTTTACCAATTAATTCTTCTTTTACCTTATGAGCAAAGAGAGGAGGCAAACCAGCAATAAACTTTTCTTTCCAATAAGGCTTTAAGCAATCTTTCCGAAGCATGACTCTGGAAATAAAAACATCTTGGTACCATCTGTAATCAGACATAGTAGGACATCTCAAATTGTTTAAATAATCACTGATTCGGGACAAAATATTAGAAGGAGTACCAAAAAGTGTTTGATAATAGTATAGATTAGAGTATTGACTCCATCAGGAATACCTCGACCAATACTTTCATCAAAGATGGGTAAACCGTTATCATCTTTTTTAACAGCCTTTTTAATGGATTCTCTAGATTCTTTAGTGAAAATTTTTCCCACCACCCACGAAAAGTTCCAGAAAAACCAGTAGTAAGAAGATCAACAATCTCAACATGGTCAAGATTATGATTGGTAAAATAAGCATTGGCAACCATAGACATGTGACCCATTTTATTAATAATTTCTTGTTCAGATAAACCATCAATGTTCCATTCATAGAGTTTATCAGCAGAAATAGAAAACTAAGTTTGGAAAATTCTTTCTTCAAACTGTATGTCAGGAGGAGTAGGTTTTGAATACCAATTTTTTGTAAATGACATAGGATTGGGTTTTCCAACAAATCTTTTAATTTCTGATAGTTCGGAAACAGTTTTATTCGAAGCAAAGGATGAAGAGTCAAAGTCTGTGTTTTCTTCAAAAACGATTTCTTTCTCTTTTCTTGAAATAGCCCGAGCAGTACTGGTAGAAGTACCTTGCTCAGTTTTTACTCTTAAATCAGAAAGCGTTTGTTCAACTTTTTCAATGGTTTTAGCCTGAGGGGTTTTAAGACTCAATCTTTTTCTTTGACTGGGTAAATCAATCAAAGGTTTCTCAGGTTTTGAAGAAGTAGGTTTTTCAACTTTTTCTTCTATACGATCAAGTTGTTGACCAATAATATGTAAAGAGTTATTAACAAAATTGTTTTGTTCAATAATCTTTTTTGTTTCATTAGAAACAGGATTATTGGCATCAATAAGTTCAGCAAATTTAAAAGGAGAGGCCTTTATCTCAGTCCCTTTACAGTTAATAATAACTGTATCTAGGAGCGGATGACTAGACCGAACAATGGTTTTGTCTTCTTTAACAAAATATGATTTCTTTACCATATTCAAACTATTTTTTGAAGCATTTTTGGAAACATAGTGATTTTCAAGGAAATCAAAAAACAAAATACGCTTTTGTAATTGATTCATTTTTTCTTTCCACTTTCTTTTAACACGATCTTTTTCTTTTTGATCAAAAGTAGTTTGGTAGGTTTTTCTTTTGTCTTTGTTTTTAGCAGATTTAAATTCATTAAACAAAGCAATCATGTCAATTTCAAAACTTTTGTTTAAAACTCGTAATTGACTATGAATAATAGGGATTTGAAAATCAGAAGCAGTTGGAGACTCGGATTCGGTCTCTTCTTCTTCTTTAATAGCTTGTTTGCTATGTGTAGAAGGAGGTTTTGTTTTTGTGGAGTAAAAAACAGTGCTAACTTGGGAATTGTTACTTGAAACTCCTTTTAGCTTTAAATCGGGATTTTCAAAATTCTTTTGTAGAAATTCATAAAGATCTTGATATCTTTTTGAAATATCTTCAGATCTAGCAAAGGAATGCCTTCCTTCGTTGATCATCAGGGGTTTGTTGTTATTAAAACTTATTTTAACAGTTCCATCAAGATATTGTTGGATGTGAACAAGGTTTAATTCATCAAAAACAGGTTTAGCAGGTGGAGATTCTTGTTCCAACAACCATTCTTTGGAAGATTAATATCTTGCAATTGAATCATTTTTGGGACTTGAACCTTAGCATCAGGGTCTTTCATCAGGGTCTTTCATCCTGGCATGAGGGTTAAGTTGAGTACCCAGAAGTCTATAATAAATTCGATAAATAAGAGCAAAAGGCTTGTTGCCCTCATCCATATCACATCTAGATGTTAAAATATTTAAGGTTAAAGCCTTAACAATATTAGGATTATCCAAAGCAAGAGAAATATTTGGATAACAGTTAAAATAAATGGACCATCATACAAAGATGCAGTAATCATGCCAAGAATGCTGTCATAAAAGTTTTTAAATCTAGCATCTCTTAAACACATGAGAATAGAAGCATTAATACCTTTTCTAGTAAGTGGTTTAATAGCAACTTGAACAAGACCAATATGTAAATAACTGAGTTTTTTAGCAAGGAAATCATTAATATTTCTTTTAGAAAACCGGCAGCATTTTCATGAGTTTTTGAAATAGAATATGTTTGTTCAACAGTTCTAACTCCGTATTGAGAACAAACGGTATTTTCAGTCCAACTAGTCCTATAGATGGACTTAGGTTCAACTTTAGGAATATTCCATTTCTGGAAATCAGGAAGATCAGTTTCTTCAACAGTGTTATCATCTTCATTTATAATATCAGGGGGGATACTAGTCCTTGAGCTAACAGAGGAGCTAGATCTAAATAATCTATCCATACTATCCAAGGTTCAACACTCAATTATCATATTTTTTCTATCACTGTTGCATTTCGTAACACATACCCTAATCAACCCTATACCTCTCATGCCCTAACGCTTTCCTAGCAAACGGGCCTTACTGTTCGGTTTTGGGACTTCACTTTACAACTAAGGTGGCGCCAACGATGGTAAAAAAGGAACACAACAAGGGAGTACCAAAATATGGACGGACCAAGACAGGATTATCAAGAACACAACACTACTATCACCAACTAGAAAAGAATGGCTCTGAGGATCGCTACAAGGATTCTCTTTGCAATGACCCACATAAATAAGATACAAATAAGCAATAGAGAATATACACTCTACAACGAGAAATACAAACAGTGGATTTCATTGACCATTTATATGCTACCATCACTATTACAAAAGGTGATTCTAGGAAGCTTTTATCTTGGCTTCCGTGGTATTTCACTCAATATCTTTCACTCTCACTTTCTTTTTCTTCTCAGACTGATTTTTTTCCTCTCCCACTTCTTGGATCTCCTTCAACTTTTTTCCTTTCCTTCTCTTATAGCCTCAGCCTTTGCTCTTATCCCTCCAGCTGTCATGTTCCTTTTTAGAGTCTCAGGGATATTTTTCTTACTTTATCAGTTTCCTCTCCTTCTTATCTTGGAATTCTGACTGCCCAGAGGTTGCGTGTACTGTTCAGGCTGTCTTTTGCGCAATTAATGCAGCAAAGGTTAGGTAAGAACCCCTTCTTTTATGCAGAGGTAAAAGATCTTCTTTCTTCTTGCGTATTCCAAAAGTTTCTCGTGATCACCAATGTCTCTTGGAGATCGTACATTGATTATTTGTGCTCCAAACAAGCTAGTGCATTCTTTTTCCATAGGAATGGGTTGACCGTGTGGTATCCAACTCTGTCTTCAACATGATGACCCAACTTTCAACTCTTTCACGGAATGCCTCCTTCCGAGCTTTTGCCTCAGCCTAAAGGCCAAGCCCAACTACTTTCCCGTGGCCTATTAACTTCTTGGGCTCTAGGTCTGAATAGAGACTATTCCACTCCCCACATATATATAATGAAGACAACATTACATTATTCACTACATTTACAAAACTATACAAAACAGACATCCTCATTCCTCAGCCATATGGTTGACAATGGGTGGTAGAATTTCTTCCATTGAGTTCAAAAGTACTAGATTGGCCTATGGTAGTTAATGAAAAAGCATGTTTGTCATATCTTGCTTCTAAAAGGGTGAAAATAGCATATCTTAATATCAGAGCTAAATCCCTTGCTTCCTTTAAACAAGTGGCCCATGTTGGAAATTGCATCAAGTTGTTAATTTGATTTTTTTTATTTTTTATTATTTATGGGGGTTGATTTTCTAGGAGTAGAATGAAAGATATATATATATATATATAAATATATATATATATTTTTTTTAATGAAGAAAAATATTCTCCTTAATATGGAATGAAAGCTCTTTATTGAAGAAGTAATCTATATTCCTTATCCAACAAAGAATAAAAACGAAGCCTTATAGAAAGGTATTTTTGCAAGGGGTATGGTAGCTTGTGAAGAGTAGTTTGAGCGTTTGTGTGTTATTGTGTAAGTGTTGTGTTATTGGATTTATTGGGGTTTTGGGATTGTGAGTTTATGTTTGTGAGAGCACTCACAGCAGTGGTGCTATATAGGAATAATGGTATTTTTTAGCTCTCAAACACCAAAAAACCATATGCAGCAGTGGAGCTAAATCTAAAAGATTTAGATCCTCAGCTACAGTGCACATCTATCTTTAGATGTGCACTGTAGCTCAAAGCTAAAAAAAAAAAAAAAAATTTTATTACACTTCTTTCTCCTCTCTCATTAAAATAAACCTTTCCTTTTCTCTCTCTCTCTCTCTCTCCGGCTTCTCTTCTTTCTTCTTTCTTCCTCATATTTTTTTTTTCTCTCTAGCTCCATCGGCCAGCTCCCTCATCGCCGACCTGTTTTGCTGACCCAGCTCGCCGACCCACGCCAAGCCCTATCGCTGATCTCCCCAAGCCCCATCGCCCAGTCCGTGCCCCTCCGCCGGCCTCAACGTCACCGACCCAAGCCCCAAGTCGCCGATCCACGCCTCCGCCCAGTCCTCTGATCAGACCCACGCCACCCAGTCCTCCCCACTTCGCCGATCCACGCCTCCGACCCACGCCTCCGCCCAGTCCTCTGATCAGACCCACGCCATCTCTCTATTCTCTTTGTTGTGATTGAGTTTGTTTGTTTTTTTTTTTAATGTATTTTCATATGGGTTTGGTGGCTGTGGTGGTGGTGGTTGATTTTGGCTATGGTAATGATGGTGGATGATTTTGACAGTGGGTTTGTGGATTTTGGTTGTGGTGACTGGTGGTGATGGGGTTGTGATTGTGGTTGTGGTTTTGTTTTTTTGTTTTTTTCTATGTTGTGTTGTGGTTGCCAGTGGTTGTGGTGGTGGTGGGGGTGGCTGTGGCTGATGGTAGAGGTGGTTGGTGCTGTGTATGTATTTTTTGGATAGTGGGAAATATTATTTTATTGTAGTGGTTATATTATTTTATTGTGATGTTTATATTATTTTATTGTTTTGAAAGCTAAAATAGATCCACTGCTGTAGCATGTGTATAGGTAAAATAGATAAAGTAACTTTTATTGGTGCTAAATAGATAAAATTATAGATCCACTGCTGTGGATGCTCTGAGTGTTGTTTTTGTGAGGTTGTAATCCATATTGTTGATAGTGGATTTTGGTTGGCATTTCTTGTGGACGTAGGCTTGGACTTAGCTGGCCCACACTAAATATTGTTGTCTTATATGAATGTTTTATATTTTTGTTTGTGTGAATGAGCTTCTACTAGTACCAAATCACAATACCCTTAAAGCTCTTTGTAGCAGAGGACATTTTAAAAATATGATTTCGGTTTATTCCTTAAAAAAATACATGTTGAATGTCCAATTATACAAACTGAACTACTCGAACCATAGCTAGGCACCTGGGCTTCCTCACGATTCTATCCTTTAACACACCTTGATGCCATCGCAACTATGTCTAACCCTTCGAATCATGAATCAGGGCCCTAATTCCCATCAAACCCATGTGTGCAACAATAGTTCCATCAAAGTTCACCTTGAAACCTTGCTCTCTATTTGGTGTCCATCGACATATTTGGGTCATAGATTGGTTCTCATGTCTGTGAGTTTCTTACACATTCACCACCATGAAGGAACTAACTCATATGACCACCTCCATTATTGAACATCTTGATTGTCGATGATAAATTTCATTCTAATGCAACCACCATTCCATGCAATGATATAAAACTATAGCTACCTCCCTCATGTCTCTGACTCTCTATGTTCCATTACATACTCAACAATTTCAATAAAATGAGAAAGTTGTTTATGCCTTTTGAGGACAGAGACCTCCATAGCTTCCCAAACTTTGGCTTCGAAGAATTAAGATCATAGGAAGTGCAGCACTAATTCTACTTCCTCCATGTAAACTTCACACTCTAGTTGAGATCTAATCTTTCTCATGTACAAAGACTCATTTGAGGGTTGTATATTCAATATAAGCCACCACTAAATCGATGTTGCAACTTTTCAAAATCTACGCCATAATTGGGTTCTTTGATTCTTCAATGAGCTCTCCTCCTCTTTATATCTCTGTATATCTTCCATTGGGAGATTGAAATCACTCTTTACAGAACATATTCATGTCCCAATATGGGTCCATATAAGCACATCACGGGATCATCCTCTTCAAAGATGGATACATGTTATGAGTTTAGCTTCAAAAGGCGGAAAGATCGTGTGGACCAACTAAGTGTTCTAGCTCCTACTTTTTTTGTATGATCAACTATTGGACCCATGCCTCCTCTGAAAGGGATTTTTTTTTTTCCAAAATAACACTAAAACTCAAACAATTTCGTTAGTTAGCATGTTTTCAAAATTATTTAGCAAAATAACATCTCAAGTGTAAGAGACTCGATTTTGTTGTGCTAAATCGAGTATAATGAAGTCGAGTTCCATGAATGGAACTCGAGCTTTAAAGACTCGACTTCCATAAAGAGATCAAACAAAACCACAAAGAAGAAACCCAGACAGAAACACGAACAAGAAGAACAAACTAGAAGATGAAGAGAAAACCCAAACCAGAAAATATGAAGAAGAAACCCAAACAAAAACACAAAGAAACAACAAACCGTGAAGAAGGAACAAACTGGAGAGATCAAACCCAAACAGAAACCACGAAGAAGGTGCCCACGAACCTAAATCTCCCCAACCCAAACCGTTCGGCTCAAACACCCAAGTAACGACAGCGAAGGTTCCAGAGGTGGCGGCAGCGACGCTCCAAGCAAAGGTTTGCCGAATTCCTTCATTTTCTTCTCTGGGTCTTTGGGTTTGATGATGTTTCGTTGTTTTTTCTTTTCTGAGTCTTTGGTTTGATGATGTTTCGTTGTTTCTCTTTTTGGGTTTGTTGGAAATCGAGTCTTAAAGACTCGAGTTCCATGGAAAACGAGTTTATTACACTCGATTTAGCACAACAAAATCGAGTCTCATACTCTCATGTACTCGAGATGTTAATTTGCTAAATAGTTTTGAATACGTGATAACTAATGAAATTGTTTGAGTTTTAGTGTTATTTTGAAAAAAAATCCCCTTTCACAAGACATTCTTTGGTGAAATAACCTTGTAGGTTGTCAGTTGTGATATCCACATTATTTGGTGAAATAACCTAGTTCCCAACTCCAAAACTCTCCTAGCCTCCATAGTGCTCCTCATGGCATACAAAGCATCTTACCCCCATTTGACTTTGTGTGGCATAAAGAATAATTAAAAAAATGCTTCTATTATTTGTCAACTATGACATGATGCAATGTTTGAACATAAAACTATGCCATTTTGAATCTCTTTTGAATACTAAAATTATTGGTTGGGGGGCTTAATTTTTACAAAGACTATTTCTGATATCACTCCTATTGTATACTAATCACAATCTACCATGACCATCTCAATAGTGATAAAAATATTGTAAAATTTGTTGAGACTTATTGTTTATAAATTTAAAATATAAAAAATTAATGAAATTTAAAATGATTTGAAGAATAAAAGAGAAATACGAGTGTCCATAGTACATCCAGAATTCTCATAAAAACGCTTCTCATACGAATCTGCTGATTTAGGAGTCCATAGTACATGCAGAATTAATTCAGCCAGACTTTGGGTGAGTTTGGTTCAGCTTTTTGTAAAAGTGCATAATGAAAAAGTTGAGTTTTCAAAAAAGTGCATAATGAAAAAGTGCATTTTCAAAAAGCTGAGTGTTTGGTAAAAGCTGTTAAAAAGTGTTTTTTGAAAAAGCTGAGTGTTTGGCTAGCACTTATAAAAGTGGCAATTTGAGGGATAAATTACCAAAAATGACAATGTATATATAAGAGCATCTCCAGCAGGTTAGACAAATTTTTGTATTGTTTGGACAATCAACAGTGACATTTATCTTTTGCCTACCCACTTTTTTAATCTTTATTTTTTAATCAAATTTATTCTTTTTTAATATTTATTTATTATTTTTCTATTCATTCTCAACAATTATATTTTTCAACAAAAAGTGTTACATCCACAATATTTTTTGCAATACTTTCGCAAGAATCATAACAAAATCTTATATGGAAAGTTGTTACTAGTTCTAATTTGAACCCACCACTGAAATTATATTTTTACTCACCAATATTAACTAATTACTTAAAATTTATTGTGAAAATATTGTGAAAATATTGTGGTAGTATTTTTAAATTGTGATTTCTAATTCTTTGCATTTCTTTCATCCATACGTTTCCTTTTCTTTTTCTTTTTTTCTCTTGCATTTTGTCCACCACACACATATACCATTAGTACATCATCTCCTTTTTCTTTTTCTTTACTTCCACTTGATTCCAGAAGCTCCCTCATTCTTTTTTTTTTCTTTTTCTTTACTTCCACTTGATTCCAGAAGCTCTCCGGCTCTCTCATTTTCTTCTCTCTTTTATTTATTTATTTTTTTCTTTTTCTACTTGATTCCATAAATTCTCTAGCTCTCTCTGTGATACTTGATTCCATAATTTTGCTTGCCTTTTGGTGTCATTATCTTCAAAGTTCAAACACACACAGACACGCATGGAGAGAGGAGAAATCGTCTTTGCTCCACCACACCGCCACCGCTGCTCCTCCTCCTCACTGCGGAGTGCATGCAACCAGGGGTCATATCGGCTTCTTTTTTTTTTTTTTTTCTTGATCATTTATTGTTGTTCTAATTTTTTTTTTATGTTCTTGATTTGCTGTTGTTGTTGTTTTGATTTTAGATTTGTTGTTTAAATTATATCAGTTTTATGAGAGCAAAAATTTTTTTGCTTTTATTGTTGTCAGTTGATTAATTTTAAGATTATGTTTTTGAGTTTGTATTTTGATTATGCTTGAGATGGGAGGCGTGAGAGTGAGCTTCGTGCAAAGGGAGAGCAGAGAGATGTGATGAGAGGCGTGAGAGTTAGCTTCAGGCGTGAGAACTGATGAATTTTTATCAGGGTATTTTCGTAATTGACCATCCAGCCCAACGGTATAGTTCAAACGCGCATGCGTGTTTTGGTTTATGGACCTCCTGCGGTCCATAATATTTGCGCGTCCTGAACGCGTTTTTTGCCTTGGCTCAAAACGCAACTTTTTTCAAAAAGTTGCGTTTTGGGCTGAGCCAAACGCATAAAATCCTTCCGCTTTTATAAATATGTGCGTTTCAGCTCCTAAAAGCTGAAACAAACGCACACTTTAGCCTAACAAATTGTGAAATGTAGCCCAATAGGAGAACAAGTGAAAATGAGATACAGCCAGGCCCAACTTCAGAATTTAGATACTTGAATCCGATCACCATGCCACTGCCAAATATCCCAATCAGTCCCATTCCTCATCAAATTGTAAAATATATATTCAATCTATGAATTGACAGAGAGTCTCATCTCAATGTATGAAATGAAATTTGTGATTGTGGGGGGCACCACATACATGATACAACATATCATTTTGTACACCGCTCGTTTAATGTTTTACAAATGAATGGTGTCACAACTCACAACAATAATTCTTGGAGGGATTTCCAGAAAACGCATATATACACCTAACCATTGAACCACACAACAAGGGAGGTCACCAAATCTTCAACTAGGAATTGCTTTGCAACTATCTCACCTAGCTCATTTTTGCCATTACTTTCAAAAGTAAGAAAGTCCTCATCTTTCTAAATGCTTCTCACCTTATATATTCTTTCTTTTCTTTTCTTTTTTTTCTTCTTTGTTTCTATAGTGTTTATTCAAAACTTTCAACCAGAGACTAATCACTGTTCGCGACGGGTGAGCTCATAACGGGGTAAATCGCTGGTCCAGAGAGTTTTTTTAAAGTGCTGATGCCCGGATTTAAATTAGAGAGCTCACAGTCAAATTCAAGACAATCACTTTGAGACCGAGCGGTTGGGCGAACCCCACTGAATTTCACCTTATATATTCTCATGCTCACCAATCTCAACTTGGACAGGTCCAAGTAAATCCTGCACCCCTTATTTGCGACAATTCGGTATAAATGATTGGGACCCTCCAGCATTAATTGATGGAACCAACACTGTAACTATTAGCTCCTCATTATTTATGACATGCTTAATTAAGTAGAGTAATTACTTTTTTGGTTAGAGTGTAACTTCATTATTGATGCCTATGCCATTGACAACATATAGGGGCAGCAATAATGGAACACCTGAATTATTTCAGTCCAAGGGCTGATTGCTGGTTGCTTTCTTTAATTATTGCTAAGGTCCAAATGATTACTATCCCAACTTTCTCACAAAGGAGATTAGGAGAGATTAGGAGAGCATTGTATACTGACTGCCTAACCTACCTTCGGCCCAAAAAAGAAAAGTGTTACATTGTAATATAATGAATTTCCCAAATGTAATATGTTTAATGCTAATGAGTTGTCCTTTTTTTTGGAATCCTTAGTGGACCATGGAAGTAATCATTTGCATCATATAGGTAATCCATCATTTTCAGTGATGATGATGTTGAAGTATTTTCACTTATCTTAGCGTAGAACAAGTTTTGCTTTCCTCTAGTAGGAAGTTGGTGATATTTTACATTTTATATCTTTAATTTTTGTTTAGGTGATATGTACTATTTATTTATTTTTATTATTTCATCTGAATTCATAACTTAAAGGAGTTTTTTTTTTTGCGAAAATACTAAAAAGAGATACAAAATGGGTGTAACCCTAGTTGAAATAAGCTAGAGGGAATAGAAAGGGTGTGTCTATTTTAGCTTATAAAATGTCTAATTATTTTTACCAGTAGCTCACATATAACTAATTAGAGCCTTACTTTTTACATTTTTTTTTTTAAAAGTAGGAATATACTTTTACACTATTATGTATTTTTTAAACAAAGCAAGTCAATAAAAATAAGATCATGTATTCTATAGATTATAAAAATAAATAAATAAAATAAAATAAAATAACTCATCCATATATATTTTAAAGCGGCATATACGTTGATCACAATCACAACTACATTATCTAAAAAGAAAAAGGAAAAAAGGAAAGTGTTGTAAATTCATCGATTTGTATTGAAATGTTGGCATCCTCCCAAACCCAATTATACCGATCGATGTCTTCCTAGATATTTCCTAAAATTAAGGCCGAGTGTTTAAGGGTTGTTGAAAACGTACGTGAATTTGGGTAATAGATGCCTCAAGCTCCAGAGGAATTAGATTGATCTAGACCAGTACTAGCTTGTTGTCTAGGCTCTATACTATCTATATATCTAGGGTGCGTATATAGAAATGAGCAAGAGAATATCCAAGCAGTGAGCAACTTTAACCAAAAAACTTTAGAGGTTAGTGTGGATGGATGAGAACTCCAAATAAAATACTTTGATTTGCATGGCGAGTATGCAAAGACTTCACACTAAAAAGCAATCAAATGACTTCTTTGAATATCATATATTTAATTTAATCTTTTCCATTTATCTATAAAATGGTTATATTTTTATTTATATCTTTTACGAAACATATATTTATAGTCACCATTATAGAACACTTTAAAGTATAAAACTAAATCTCAACTTTTAACACTAGGCACCTAAACATAAATTGAAAACAACTAACATGGAAAAAATTAAAAAAAAAAAAAATTCATCTACATTACATTACAAATTTTTTATGTAAATTAAAATTATGTTTAATTAATTAAATATTTGATACTTATATTAATTAATTTTTTATTTTAATCTTGTTTCTCATGAAAAAAGTTCTAACTTTGCTATCATGTACATCTATTTTTATTCTATATACATCAAAATTTGTATCAAATGATAGCTAATTACTTTTGAAGCAATTTTACTGTTAAATGCGTGTGCCTTGAAATTGATTCAAGAGATCCCCGCGGAAAAAAAAAAAGGGGGAATGAAAGCGAAAAATGATAAAATAAATGGAAAGTTTGGTAGGAATGATGGGGTTTGGCAGTTGGAAAGGAGGAAGAAACTATGACCACCAACACAACAGTACACGGTGTTATAATTAGATGCATGTAGTGAAGTCACATCACTTAAATTTGATGAGTACGATGGGATTGGCTGGCTGCGCCTATTTATTTATATATGTTGCTGGATTCAATTTATACGTAATTTTTTGGAGACTAAAAACTGAGTCTCATTAGCCTTAATTTTGTAGTGCATGACGCGTGCATGAAGCTGATTATGGCAAAGAAGCTTCTTTCTCATCTTAATTTGTTGTTAATTCAAAAGTACAGTCACTCGGGGCAAGGGGACCATTGCGTACCTCCATGTCTACGATTGAATAGCATAGAATAAGAGAAAGATAAAAGGAGACTCGGTAATGTCACTAGCTTTTTGGGTTTCAACTCTCACATTGAGTAGCATCTATGCATTTTTAGGGAATATTATTGGGTTGTCCCATCTCTCTGCAATAAGGAGAGAGTATAATCCCGAACTATTTAATAACAGTTTTATAAGAATAGTTCATTATTTTGTAAAATTAAAATGGAGGAAGTATAATCTTGGACTACCCAATAACAATCCTTTATTTAGTACTCATTGACGTCTTTGGCCGATTATGGCTCAATGACCGACGAGTAAAATGTTATAATAGGTCATGCACACAAAGTAGAAAGCCACCTTGGGACACGCTTTTCTTCCTATTTTTTTATTCATAAAAAAAAAAAAATCATTACACTATTAAAAATATTAAAATCAGTAGTCCCCTAAGTCTTAGACCAAGATGAAACTATCTTTATTTAGCGTATAGGTATATTGTATCAGCCCAGGTATAGTGTATTACTCTTGTATTTATATACTTCCATACCCAAGTATTTGTGAACTTTTTTACGTATTATTTAGTGTTATGTATAAGGGTAACACTGTTATTTACACAATTCAATATACAGACTTATTAGTTCTACAGTTTTTTTATGGTATCAAAGTCTAGGCTATAAAGGAATATTATTATCTTCCTTTTATTTTTGGTTTCTTGTCATGTTAAGTGTCAGCCCCAATGGAGTCATGTTGTCATTTAAGCATTTGCCCTATCAAATCCAAGTCATTCGTGCATCGATTTGAAATTGAGTTAACAGAGAAGTGACTCATACGTACCAAAATCATCCCAAAAAGCTTTTGCACGAGCTTCCATCCTCTGATAGAAGTTTATGCCACTAAACCAACACATTCAGCCGCCTACACATGTATTAACACCCTATTTTGCGACTTCCGTTGACTAGCCCTAAGTCATTCCTAAATCTATCTAGCGATATTTTCGTTGGAGAATGAGACTTGAGTAGTAAAGAGTATAAAATGAAGTGTTTACAAATATCCTTAAACCTTGAGATGAGAGTTTAGTAGTCAAGCATCTTGTCGGCCTTACCTTATTGCTTGGGTTTGAGTTGTGCATGACACATTAGTACTAGGGTTGATAGGGCTACTAGCACAGAGGTTTAATTTGTCACAATAGAAAGTGCCTTGCTCCCACGATTCCACCCTAAACCCTAAATATATATATATATATATATATACACACACACACAAACACACACACCCCAGCCTTGTTGCATGATCATACACTTAATGAAGGTTTGTTTGACATACCTCATGAATAGAGTAACCTCAAGGTTTTTGCCATTGCCTACTTTGTTTAACTTCAGCCCCATCAATGCACTAAATTTCAGCCACGCGCTCACAATTATGTTAATTCCTTGACTATTACATTGAATAGAAGGGTTATAGATGTGCTGGTCTGATTGCAAAAAAAAAAAAAAAATTTAGATCTCCCACCATGTCGTATTTTGGGAACACAAAGTGCCGCACGCATTATCTCTTTTCGCCAATTGTGTCTCCCCTACTACACATGTTGATCCCCTGCACATGTTATATTTTGGGAACACAAAATGTCCCACAAAAGTGTGCATTTCACAAGGCAAGTCTCACAAAAGGCAATGACTCACGTATGAGGATGAGATTGTTAGGTATACATGTGTAAATAAAGTTTTACATTGAATAATAATGAGAAGACTGAGTGGTTGGGCCCAATCTCATAGGTTAAAGCTTTTAGGTTAAGTGGTGTTTCTACATGTAATTATATTAACTACAGAACTAGTCTCTCCAAGGTTTTGTCTCTCCAACAAGTGGTATATGAGTCCATGGTAATAGCATCTTTGGGAAGCTCCAATTGAGTAGTTCATATAACATATAGGGGTACCATTTAACCCAATTTTTTTTTTTTGGTGAATACTTAACCCAAAAGTTTAGTCTTATGAGTTTAGGTTCAACTATGTTATATTGATCACTCATTTTTTCATTATTATTTAATGTAGGACTTCATTTACATGTATATACCTAACAATCTCCCTCTCACATGTGAATCATTGCTTCTCTATGTGGACTTTGAGACCTCTTTGTGGTTCACGAACAAATCCTACTATATATCCCCCCCCCCCCCCTTATCTATGAGCTTTTTACTTTACTAAAGCGTCATCTATGGGTCTCTTGTACACCATCTATGGAAAACTTGTGTCAACCTAGCACGCTCATTCATAAGAACCTAGCTCACACTTTCATGTCTATGGGAACCTTGTGCTACACCTTTCTTTTTTTTATCTTGCACCATTGATGATACTACTTTGTTAAGCCTTTTTCCAAAATTGTTTGTGTCGGCGTTATGATCTTTCCTTGTCCTTACTTCAATTGCAAAAAGAACCTTACCCATTGCCACCTTTGTCATACACCATCATGAGCTCTAATACCAGTTGTTGAAGACCTTGTTAACATTGCCACTTTGTCATAGACTACCTAACTCAAATGCTAGTCGTTAAGGAATAATGGAGATAACACATTGGGGAGACTCCAATTGAATAGTTAATATAACATGTAGGGCATTAATTAACCCAAATGTTTAAGCTCATGGGTTTGGGTCCAACTATGAGTGTGTTTGACATCAACTTTTGGTATTAGTTTTTAGTTTTTATGTACAACTTTTTAGTATTCAAAGTAGGCAAGATTTCACTCACACGTGTATACGTAACACTATGAAGTGCTCCTTTCTCATGTGTCATCGGTCACCATCAACAATCACCCTAGGACTTGGTCCAATGGGAGTGTGGAAATACATAGAGACTCTAGTAGCCTCTACAATGACAAGGTGTTCCAAAGCTCGTAAGGTCATGTGGAGGAAGTTTATAAAGCGAGAAAAGAGATTTTGGTTGTGGACACTGTAGACACTTGATTTTGCACCCATGATTTAATCAAGGAAGATGACTAGAATGACCACTCATGTACCCAAAATTCATTATTGCATTACATGCATTAATTTGTTCATTGCATATCATAAAAATGATCCTGAGGTTCTAACGGTCGCGTCGGTATACCCGGTTTTCAAATCGGGCCGTTAGATCGAAAGATATCACATGATCAAGTGTACACGATCAGCATGCATTGTGTCTAGGTAGAGTCAACCACGCATGATTAATTTAAATTAATTCTGTAATTTTGATAAAGTCTAGATTATCCTCAATTTTATTGTTATCAAATTATCCCCTTTATTCCCATGCAAACAATCCTATTTTTGACACTAACTATCAACCAATCACAAAATTATTTAATTAATTCTGATTGGTTAAACAATTAAAATTAATTAAATAATTTTGTGATTGGTTGATAGTTAGTGTCAAAAATAGGATTGTTTGCATGGGAATAAAGAGGATAATTGGATAACAATAAAATTGTGGATAATCTAGACTTTATCAATATTTTTTTTAGAGTATTTATCTATAAGATAATTGTTGCTGAAAAGACCTAAATTATCTAGAAAAGAGTTTAATTTTTAGAATACGGATTGAAAACGCGTCTAAGTGCAAGTCCTGGCTCAAAAAATCTCAAAAAATGAGTCCAAAACGGACTAAAACTCGAAAGCGGGATTGGCACCTTGGAGTGCCGAATGGCACACATTTGGGCCTCGGCCCGAGGGCATTGGGATTACGTTAAAACGCATCATTTTCGATTTTTTAGCAATAAGGACGTGTCCCAGTTCGTATTTTGATCGTCTAAGCTATTTTTTTTAGCCTTCCAGCCTCTATAAATAGAGACTAGATCTCAAAATTCAGCAGACTTTTTCACGCCCTCAGATATCCCCTCTTTTTGACTCCCCTTTCTGGTATTTTCTCTCTTATGTTAAAGAGGTTCTGGAGGCTTTAGTCTTAAGAATTTCTTTTTTGTAAGCAATGATTTTTAGGTTTCAAAGATAATTGCATAAATTTCTTTGGACCCTAAAATATTCTCTCAAGAAAAAGAGTATGTCCATGCAAAAGGTAGTTTTTCTTTACCTTTTCTTCTTCTATCTCTTTTAATTTGGTGATGCATGAATAAATGTTTGTTTAGTTGTGATTTTTTAAATGCTCATATCATGTGTTGTCGATATTTTCTCTATTGGAATATGTTTTTGTTGTCAAGATCTTTTTTTTTTTTTTTTTTTTGTTTCAAAAATCTGCTTGTTATCATATCTTTTTTCAATCAAAAAACTGATTTGCATCTTCATTAGATGCAAATCTGAATTTTTTTCAAAAAAAAAAAAAAAAAAAAAAACTAATTTGCATTTTCATTAGATGCAGATCTGAATTTTTCTCAATAAAAAAAACTGATTTGCATCTTCATTAGATGTAGATTTGAATTTTTCTCAATAAAAAAAAAACTGATTTGTATCTTCCTTAGATACAAATCTGAATTTTTTAAATCCAAAAAACTGATCTACATCTTCTTTAGATATAGATCTGAATTTTTGTTAACATAGCAGATTTTGAAATAAAAAAGTCATGAATAGTTTTGTTTGTTTTGTCTGATGCATGTCGCATAGGTTTATTTCATGAATATAGTTCTCTTCTAAAAGAAAATTTCTTATTTTATTTTACATAAAAACACAAATCTGGTTTTTTCTAGCTCTCTACAAATCTAAATTTTTTTGTTATAAAATAGATCTGATTTTTTTTTTTTAATACAAACCAAAAACCAATTTTTCTAGTTCTCAAAAACAGATCTGATATTTTTTTCAAAACCAAAAGACTTTGTTTTATTTAATAAACACAGATCTGACTTTTCTATGCCAAAAACTATTTTTTTTACATGTACAAAAATAGATCTGATTTTTCTAAACCAAATCAAATTTTTTATCACAACACAGATCTAAATTTTTTTAACAAAGAAGAGGATGCATTCATAAATAGACTTATGTGATTTAGTTTTTCATGTGTGCAACATATCATTCAGTCATGAGAGTCTAGAAGACTAGACTCTGTCTGGGCGGAATGGGTGCCTAACACCTTCCCATTCCGTAGCCTAGCCTCCGAAGTTAATATCTTTGGATAGGTAGACCTAGGCTTTATCTTTATTTATTTTTTTATATTTGGTAGATTGTAACTAGGATCCAAAGTCATGTAATATTCGATTTATCAAATTTGTACTTTTTTTACTCAATCAATGAGAATGGAACAATTCAGTCATGTAAATTTGTATTTAATGTTTTTCTTATTTTTTTGTATAAAAAATAAGTGGCGACTCCACACCACTTACCCAAAAAGAGAGGTGCCCTTAAAAACACTCACAAATCTCTTTTTTGAGAGCACCCTCAATTTTGGTGGTCTCTTACAGATATTATAGTAAAACTTGTGATATATAATCAAGCTATTTTCAGTGCATTATGGATTAGCCAACACAATGAATTACTCATTAAAATTATTTGGTTGGATGGAAAATAGTAGTTTTTCATTGTTTGGTTTGATGGAAAAGGGGGATGGATGGAGCTTTCCACTTGGGTCCACCAAAAACCATCCTCCTAAATTGGGAGGAAAAGTGGAGAGAATAATTGTTCACTTTAAATTTATTATTTTACTCAATATTTTCTATCATTTCCTTATGTTAATGGTATAATAAATTAATAATAAATCTATTTAAATCAAAATTTCTTTTCTTCAACTTCTCTATCCTTTCTACCAAACACTTGTTAGGGAAATGTTGAACATTTTCTATCTTCTCATTTTTACATTCTCCCAACCAAACAGAATCTAAAGATTTCAAACATGTCATATTATGCAGTAGTTTTAGTTTTTTGTCATATATATTTTTTTAATTATTAAATGATTGAATATATGTTTGCTTCAAGAGCCAGACTCCCATGTTCCTTGGAGAATCTCAAATTTAATTTCAGATACGTTAAGGTTGAAAGCTCTTTCACATAATGTGAAGTTCAACTGGGTTCCTAGAGATCTGAATAGAGCCGCTCATGTTTTTGCAAAATGGTCTATTAATAATTGCCTAGCTGCTATTTTTGTTTTAGACTATGCTCCTTCTGTTTTTGTTGATGTAATTCTTGTTGAGCAGGACCTTAATATTGACACGTAGCTGTTGTTTGTTTTGGTTTCTGTTTTTGTATGAAGGTTTTTGGCTTTCTATTAAATAAAAATATATGTTTGCTTTAAGGGCTCACAACAACCAATGAGTAGGAAGCTGCATCCTATAGAAAGTCAAAATACATTGTCTGAGGAAATGCATTTTTTCGTTTATACATTTCAAACTGGTTGAATATATTTTTTACCACCACGAAGTTCACGAACCCTTACCTTTTGAAAAGGATATAGATAACATTTGACTGTAAAAAGTTAGTGCTAGTATAATTTAGGGCTCGTTTGGTAACTAAGATTGAGTAAGGTATTTTGGGTGTTTTTGATATACGTGTAGGTGAAAAAGTGTATTGAAATATGTGTAAGTGTGTTTGAAATGTGAAAAATGTGTAAGTGTGTTTGAAATGTGAAAAATGTGTAAGTGTGTTTGAAATGTGAAAAATGTGTGTTGAGTAGACTTTAGAGCTTCATTCAGTGATCCCATTTTGACTGACTCCTTAGGGGACTTATCACTTGGCGAGTTTCATGTGCGAGACTTTCTGTTTCATTTCATATGGCTCTTGGTTGAATAAATTGAAAATGATTTAGTTTAAATCTAATATAGGTTCATATTCAAATTTACCCATTGATTATCTTGAGCTTCTATTTTCATTAAAATATATATGAATTGTATGAAAAAAAATCACAAGAAAGAAAACAATAATAAAAATGGGATCATCGCTATCATTACTTTATCTTACACAAATCACAAAATATTATTTCAACAATGATAAAAAGAGTTGCTTCATTAGATTTATATAAAAAGAAAAAGAAAAAAAAGAACTAAGAATACATGTGCTATAGAAAAGCAACACCAAAACTTTTTGACAACTTAATTTATAGATGTGTGTTTTTATTTTTTGTTTTTTTAGAACTTATTTGTTAATGTAAAATTTTTTTAAGTCTCATGTTTTGTAAGGTAAAATTTTACTTTTATTAACTTTTAGCAAATGATTAAAAAGTTAGTTCAAATGCATACAAATTCACAAAAATTATCGTAACTTTTTTCACAATTATTAACATGTGTTAATGTAATTAGTGCATAATAAAATATTGGGTATGTACGTATAAGTGAAGTCTCATATTAAATAATAAAGGGTCTTGTTAACAAGTGCCCAGACAATTGTTAATAAACCATTTTAGAAAAATATTGTCACCATTTTTATGAGAAATATAAAAACCCGTTAAAACAATGAGTAATGCTACAGACACAAACTATTTTACAACATTTTTATAAACTGCTAATGTGGCTTTAACATTTCTAAATAACTATTGATAAGTAAAAATGTGATGTCAGTGGTGGGCCCAAATTGGAAGTAATAAGAATTTGCCACATCAATAGTTTGTAAAATAATTTGTGGTTGTAGCATTACTCTAAAACAATTAATTGCTTTTTTCTTTTCCCATAAAAAATTTCTTAAAATAGTTCCTAAACCAATACTCTTCGAGCATCTATTAACATTTCTCAATAATAATAAGAAGAGTAAGTAATTAATATAACATAATTGGGCTCATTAAAAAAAACATAGTTAAGTCCAAACTCCAAAAAAAAAAAAAAAATTGTTTAAGCTTTTAGATTAATTGGTGCTTTTATGAGCATCTTTGATAGACTGTAATAGACAATGTAATGTAATAGTTATTCCAATATTTTAGTTATTCAGTAGTTTGCTTTCTCAAAAAAAAAAAGTTATTCAGTCATTTTATTTTGTTTTTATTACAGGGAATATATATTTCTTATGAATAACTATTATTTAAACTCATAAATCTCTAAAAGGATTATAATAGATACTTCTTAGTAAGTGTAATAATTTTTAAAATTAATATATTTCTAAATATACAAACTTTCCATATGTATATAAAAATAAAAAATCATAAAAAACACAACTTTTTTCTCTCCAATTTAAATATAAAAAAATTATTCTTTAGGAAATATAATTGTTTAAGATATTTCCTATATGTAGATCTTAAGTTTGATTTTAATGTTACAACTTATGATCAAACTTATGAATAGATTTAGTTATTTCATTACAACACATTTTATTCTTTGTAATAAAGATTATCATTTCTGTTGTAAATTCTATTCAGTGTACCAAGCGTGCTTTATATGTTATATTAACTACTTAATTGAAGTCCTTCCAAGGTGTTTGTCTCAATAAAAAGTGGTATTTAGAGCCCATGGTATTGTGTGACAAGATGTTTAAGGTCCCTTTTACAATTGGCGTGGAAACACGGTGCGTGTATTTGGACCCCATGATTGTTAAATAAAAACGAATGGTGTCACGTGAGGTTCCCATGGAGATGGATATACGAAGCAGTTCCTACAGAAGAATGTGCGAAATTGACAAATGGTTCTCATGGATGAAATATGAAGAAAAACTCATAACAGGGGAGAGTAAGTACTAGAACTTGTTCATGGCTTACAGAGAAGTAATGACTTACATGTGAGAGGAAGCTTATTGGATATATACGTGCGAATGAAGTTTTACATTAAATAATAAAGAGAAGAGTGAGTTAATAAATATAACATAATTGGCAAAAATATAAAAGAAGATTAAAACATATCGAAATTTTTTTTTGGGTTACGTAGTGTTTTGAACCCCCCCAATGTGTTAGTTTCATGACATAAAAATGGATAAAATTTGCCTAGAAACTTGGTTATAACTAATGGCTATAACTTCCATTAAAAAAAAAAAACATAATTACATATTTTGAAAATATAACTTGATTGCATGTTCATTATGTTCTTAACATGCATGTCAGATTTGCTATTCAATGTATATAAACTTATTTTTTACGCATAATTTTAGACTATAAAACTTAAAATTTAAACATTTGTTTGATGACATAACTTTTAATTTTTTGAAAATTTTGCAAGCAGAAGGTATAAGAAGAAAATGTTATCCAATAGTGAATTTATTAAAATTCATATGTATTAAAATGATATTGAGTAATATTATAACCATTAACAATAACTAAATTTGTAATTAAACTTTTTTCCATAAAAATTATGTCATATATATGTAATATCGATATTACTCTATTTATAATCTATCACCTTAAAAAGTTACCCAAAAAAAAGTGATAAAAATTTTCTTAACAACAAAATTCTTCAGGAATAACTTAAAAGGCATACAGGAAAAAAAATATTAAAAAAAAAAAAACACTGAAAAGGCATAATGGTCCTTAAAAAAGTATTTGATTCCAATCGAGTTGATGACTTGCGAGAGTGTTGACAAAAAGAAATCAACGGCTCTATTGTATTTTCTATTGGCAACCGAACAGACCGATGCAAACAGTACAAGTTTACATATAAT
Organism: Notholithocarpus densiflorus; assembly: GCA_030021035.2. Classification (NCBI taxonomy): domain Eukaryota; kingdom Viridiplantae; phylum Streptophyta; class Magnoliopsida; order Fagales; family Fagaceae; genus Notholithocarpus; species Notholithocarpus densiflorus. The sequence continues at coordinate 131,817 of JARYZH020000002.1, forward strand.
TAACCTTAGCAAGTTATGCAATCTCACGTGCACTCATAGCGCGTGTGCAGTACCTCCTACAAAAATAAAAAAAAAGCATGATTCATGATTCATGAAGCTTGCATGCTTTCCATGTTTTTCTGAACTCAGAAATGAGAATAAACCATTGCCCACGTTGGGCGGAGTGGTACTTCCTTTACGCCTTAAAAGGCTTGTAGGGTTTGAAAACTCAAGTTTGAGTGGTTCTGGGTGGGGAGGGATGGGGTAGTATATTTAGGTTCATTAGATTAGGATTTCTAACTAAGCTAAAAGAAAAAAGAAAAAGGAAAAAAAGAAATCAGAATAAGTAAAGAAATCTTTAGCTTTTTTCTTTTATTTTCAAAGAGAGTTTTAATCTATGGTATTTGCTCCTAATAATAACTCTTTATCATTAGACCAAGACATCAATTTGTTTTTTATGTAGGCCGATATTGAACCTCAGATCTCTTATTCAACTATAAAAAACTTTAATAGTTGAGCTAACTGGAACCCACAATTTTTTTTTCTTTTTGCTTCTTATAATGAACAATATTTTCCAGTAAAGAATTTCTTTAATTGTATTATATATATATATATAAATATGTTAACGTCTTCAAATTATGAAGTCAGCTAATTAGGATAATATCAATATAATGTTGACGTCTTTTGATGAAATCAATATATATATGTTGACGTCTTATATTAAATTGATATAGTGTTAATTTGTTTAATCTATCATCAAGTACATGCAGGCCTAATGAGAGATGCAATATAAGACTGGAAATTCATGTCATCGATATATATGTATATATAAAAGATTGTATGCTTAAAATAAATTAGGAGAATAAAAAACACAATTTTTGTACAACTAACAGTGTTGTCCATTACCACTTGTCCTAGTTGGAAAATTATAATAATGGATGTTATGCTTAAATAGATGCACAATCGCTTTCAAAGAAAATGGTTTCCAAAACCATATTAAATATTAATGGGTGTGTTATAAATGGGTTTGGTATTTTGTTAATTAGCTTAAATATTAGGACCTTTTCAAATTTTCAAAGTGGTGATACTTGCCAATCCATGTTATACTTTAAAATGGGGTTGTCTCTACTTGTCTTTCTCCAAAAAGCTCTTTGGAAAAAATTACAACATACGCATCTTATCTCTTATGAATCGATTTGAACATCAACGAACTCATTTTTTATATAAAGTTGGAGACATTTATTATCTTACCTAAAAAAGATCAATACCTTTTTCTCTCAAACTCATAATAAAGAGTTTGATAGGTCTTTTTAATAACTATCCTTCTGAAAATCCAACATTGTTCGAATGCATGAAAATATAGTCTCATCTTTTTATGGGTCTTGAGAATGACTAATGAGAATTCATGCCCTTGAAGGCTTCATTCTAAATTAGATCCCACCTTTCCTGTCATGACACTCGGAACCACTTGAGGAATTGTTCTAGAAATATACTCTCTCTCTTTCCCTTTTTTTTTTTTTTTTTTTCTCTCTTATAAAATATTAACTTAAATAAAAATATTTTAGTGCAAGATATTTTTGCGAAATCAAAAGAAACAATATACAACAAAATTTGGCTACAAACTTGGTTGTATTTCACTAAAAAAATTAACATGATTACATATCTTGAAAATCTAATCAATGAATTGCGTTATTTATTTATTTTTATGTTCTTAATAAGTATGTCAAATTTCGTGGCAATCAAATATTATTTATTATTAAATCCATAAACTTTTTATTTACTCATAATTTTAGACTACAAAAACTTAAAATTGAAACAATTGATTAATGACATAACTATTTATCTTTAATGTTCTGAATATTTTGTAAGCATGGAGGATATAAGAAGAAAATGTAATCCAATGGTGGATTTCTCAAATCGTTTGTAACTAAATTTTGTTCAACAATATATATTATCATTAAAAATCTTTTACAAATTTCTTTTAAAAAAACATTTTACAAACTTTCTATAGGTAGCAACCAAACATTTGAATATGAGTAGTTACATCTTTTATTCATAGTAATAAAGATTGTTATATCTAATGCAATCTCTATTCAATCTACCAAATGTACCCAATTGATTTCTTAATCATCATCTTATTTTATGTATAAAAATTTATATTATTACCAACATCATTACAAAAAATATAAAATTGCCATGCTAAACCAAGCTTAATAACAGTAATATTGTTTAAAGTCTTATATCTTAACTGACATTTCGTATTGTTTTAATGGAGATATCTATGATTCAAATATTTCTCTTCCAATTACCGAATATATATTTATATATATATATTTATATTAATAGGCAAAACTTAGAGAAAGTTCAATTAAAATTTGAAATTAGAGTCCAATTTTGCGCCATGTGTCTAAATTTATGTGGGGATCACATCATAATTATCCACTTAAGTTTGTGCTATGTGTCCACTTAAATTTTTTAATATATATTAATAGGCAAAGTTCAAAGAAAGTTCAATTATAATTTGATATTAGAATTCAATTTTGCGTCATGTGTCTAAATTTATGTGAGGACCACATCATATTATTCAGTTAAGTTTGTGCCATGTGTCCACTTAAGTTTTTTAATTTTTGTGTCATGTGAATTAATGAGTGCGAAATATTAAGAATCTAATATTAATGAATCATAAAAAAAAAAAAAAATCACATATACTCATTAAAAACCACAACACAACAAAGATCATCACATGTTCTATGTTATTAAAAATTAGAAAAAAAATAATCATAAGTAGTATTAAATTTAGGTAAGAATTTTAATATGTGACTAATTATTTATATTTTTATGGAATTCAATTTTGCGCCATGTGTCTAAATTTATGTGGGGACTACATCATAATTATCTACTTAAGTTTGTGTCATGTGTCCACTTAAGTTTTTTAATTTTTGTGCCAAGTGAGTTAATGAGTGCAAAATACTAAGAATCTAATATTAATGAACTATATATATATAAATATATATAATCAATTACATATACTCAATAAAAATCACTACATAATAAAGATCATCACACATTCTATTTTATTAAAAATTAGAAAAAAATGATCATAAGTAGTATTAAATTTAGGTAAGAATTTTAATATGTGACTAATTGCGTTTACTTAAAAAAATGATTTGACTAATTATTTATATTTTTATGATAAAATTTGTGTTTAATTTTAAATATATCCATACTTATGCATGTGTTACATGCTTTAAAAAAAAAAAAAAAAATTTGACTAATTGTTTATATTTTTATAGTAAAAATTGTGTTTAATTTTAAATGCACCCATATGTTTGCATGGGTCACATGCTAATTATCAATAAAATAAAAGTAAAATTTAGATAAGTAAAAAATAATATTATCTTTTCAAAATATTATAGATACAACCAAATTATCAATTTGAAATCAATTAAAGAAACTAATATATGGTTACTAAATTTTAGAGAAGTGCTACGTTCACAATATTTTCATAACAAATTATAAATAGTAAGTTATTATTGGTTCTAATTTGAATTTACAATTTAAATTACTTTTTTGGTTCACAATAAAAAAAACTAATAACAACGTGACATTTATAACTTATTGTGAAAATATCCGTTGTCACCTTAATAATTGATTTTCCATCTAAAGGATTCGTGTAGTACACGCGCTAAAATGGACCTTGAACCAATAACCTCTAGTTGCGTTAGGTAGACGAAGGCAAGCAATTAATCAAAACCAATTAAAAAAAAACTAACCATGGTTAACAACGTTGGAGTGTGCTGTTCTCACTGTTCCTCGTGTAATCACTAATCTCATTCACTCGCTCGCTCACACCAACACACACAGTCACACTCAGAGACTGGAGAGAGAGAGAGAGAGAGAGGAATCAAGTTCTTCTTTGAATAAAGACATCCCATCCCACTTGTTGTCGGATGTTAGAGAAAAAAAAAAAAAAAAATCACAAATAAGCTTTTTGTGCAAACTGGAAGTAAAAGAAAAGTTCTGCTAATGGTATTGTCACAAAGTAGAGAGAGAGAGAGAGAGAGAGAGAGAGAGAGAGAATCTTTCCTTTGTGTCTGGACTATCAATTCACAAACACGCACACACACACAGTGTGACACACACACTCTCTCTCTTTGTCTTTCTTCCATGCCTTCAAGTGTAAGTTCATTTCTATTGTTTGTACCATTATAAAGCTTTTATCTTTCTTGTGGTTCTTTTTATTTCATGTTGCATGCCACTTTCTCCTACTTTTGCTCACTTCCCACTTCAAAAGTATGGCTGCATCTTCTACTGGTTAGCTAAAGTTGACTCTCTAAAGCTTCTTAATATATATATATATATATATATATATATATATATATATATATATATAGACACACAAATATATAAATTTTTTATCTACGGATACTGGGTTGCTTATGCATTTGGCGTTTTTAAGCCACTTTCGTCAGTTTTGCTGTCCAAATAGACCCTTTTGACATTCCTGGTTTTCCCGGGTTGCTGTATGATTGGATTCTGGAGGTAATTTTGTCACCATTTGATGATAGTTTGTCTGATTTAGCTTCTGGGTACTCCCAAATCTACTTAGAATTTCTTAATATCAGATTTCTTATGAGTTTTGCTCAAGTAAGTGCCGAGTGTCAATCATATATATGTACGTATGTATGTATAATGAATAATTGTCATGTGTAGAATCTGTATGCCTGGTTCGTTTTTTCCTCTTTATGTCTGGTTAGGCTTTCATAATTCGGAATCATATGTAGAATTCAAGAGAGGCTCAACTGAGTTTCTGTTGAAAATTTACATATACATATATGCAGTTACTGGGATAGTGAGTGATTGGGGGGGTTTATATTTCATTTTGCTTAGAGATTTGGGGAACTTCTGGCATATATGTTCTGATTTTATTATAATAATTTTTTTTTTCAGTGTAGAACTTGATTTTCAGGAATCAAGAGAGTCCTCTTTGTACTCCTTGTAGACCGAAAGTGTTTTGTCCTCAATCACAATGGTTTCAAGGTCATATTCTAACTTATTGGATCTTGCTTCTGGTGATTCTCTTTCTCTAACTTTTGGTCGTGAGAGGAGGAGGCTTCCTCGAGTTGCAACTGTTGCTGGTGTACTGTCCGAGCTAGATGATGACAGCACTGGCTCTGATGCTCCGTCATCGGTCTCTCAAGAACGGATGATCATTGTTGGAAACCAGCTTCCACTTCGGGCACATCGAAGTGACAGTGGAGAGTGGATTTTTAGCTGGGATGAGGACTCACTTCTATTACAACTTAAAGATGGCCTTGGAGAAGATGTTGAAGTAACCTATATTGGCTGTCTTAAAGAACAGGTTGATCCTCGTGAGCAAGACGATGTTGCTCAAACTTTACTTGAAACTTTCAAATGTGTACCAGCATTTATCCCTACTGAGCTTTTCAGTAAATTCTATCATGGATTCTGTAAGCAACATTTGTGGCCTCTATTTCACTACATGCTCCCTCTATCACCGGATCTTGGTGGTCGGTTTGATCGGTCCCTTTGGCAAGCTTATTTATCAGTGAACAAGATATTTGCAGATAAAGTAATGGAAGTGATCAATCCTGATGATGATTTTGTGTGGGTTCATGACTACCATTTGATGGTTTTACCAACATTTTTGAGGAAGAGGTTCAATAGGGTAAAACTTGGTTTCTTTCTTCATAGTCCATTCCCTTCATCTGAGATATACCGGACACTTCCTGTTAGAGATGAACTTCTTAGAGCTCTTTTAAACTCTGACCTCATCGGATTCCATACTTTTGATTATGCTAGGCACTTCCTATCTTGTTGTAGTAGAATGCTTGGGCTTTCTTATCAATCAAAGCGGGGTTACATAGGGCTCGAGTATTATGGCCGCACTGTAAGCATTAAAATTCTTCCTGTTGGGATTCATATAGGCCAGCTTCAATCTGTTTTGAATCTGCCTGATACTGAAGCTAAGGTTGCAGAGTTACGAGATCAGTTTAGAGGCCAAACCGTTGTGCTTGGGGTTGATGACATGGACATCTTTAAAGGAATCAGCTTGAAACTTCTGGCTATGGAACAATTGCTCATACAACATCCTGATAAGAGGGGAAAAGTTGTTTTGGTTCAGATTGCGAACCCTGCAAGGGGCAGAGGGAAGGATGTACAGGAGGTCCAATCTGAAACTACTGCCACAGTGAGCAGGATCAATGGAACATTTGGAAGGCAAGGATATAAGCCAGTAGTCTTAATTGATACCCCACTTCAGTTTTTTGAACGAATTGCTTATTATGTCATTGCAGAATGTTGTCTTGTTACAGCAGTGAGGGATGGAATGAATCTTATACCCTATGAATATATTATATGCCGACAAGGAAATGAGAAACTAGATGAGACCTTAAGGCTAAACCCATCGACCCCAAAAAAGAGCATGCTGGTGGTATCTGAGTTTATTGGGTGCTCCCCATCACTCAGTGGTGCAATTCGAGTTAACCCATGGAACATTGATGCTGTAGCTGAAGCTATGGATACTGCCCTAATTGTCTCTGAGGCTGAAAAACAGATGAGGCATGAGAAGCACTATAGGTATGTCAGTACTCATGATGTTGCATATTGGGCACGTAGCTTTTTGCAAGATCTTGAAAGGGCATGTAGGGACCATGTGAGGAGGAGGTGCTGGGGAATTGGTTTTGGTTTAGGGTTTCGAGTGATCGCTTTGGATCCAAATTTCAGAAAACTTTCAGTTGAGCATATTGTTTCATCTTATAAGAGGACCAAGAGCCGAGCAATTCTTTTGGATTATGATGGTGCTATGATGTTGCCTGGTTCAATTAGGACAACTGCTAATACTGAAGTTGTTGGAATCTTAAACAGCTTGTGCCGAGACCCCAAAAATGTTGTCTTCCTTGTAAGTGGGAAGGGAAGAAATACTCTAACCGAGTGGTTTTCTGCTTGTGAAAATCTTGGGCTTGCAGCAGAGCATGGTTATTTTGTAAGGTACATTCTCTTTTCCCTTTTCCAAAAAATAGAGCCATGTCAAACTTGAGGCTGCTCTTCACACTTGTAAATGTGATCTTTTCATTTTTAACCATCATCTAAATTTGTTCCTCAATGTCATATGGGCAACATGCAAAATGATGTTGAGCATATACTAGGAAATTTCGTTTATCAATTGGTGAATTTGCTGGTTTTCTTTGCAGAAGAAGTGTTAACTAGCTCCCCTTAATCTGTTTGTGAATTGAATAGAACCTAATTTGCACAACGGTGGTTTCCTTGTGGTAGCAATGGATGAGTCTTAAATTTGGATCATGATTGTTAGTTATTGCAAATTTGGTGGCTTAGGTTTGTGTCTTCAATTGAATAAAGGACTAATCTCTAGTATGTCCATTTTGGTTGGCTGACTAATATCCACAGCTTCATGCCGTATGTTGGAATGCCAAGGAGAAAATGGAAAAGTGATATTAGGATCTCATTTACATGTATTTGCTTCTGTTACTTAAATTTGGATTTCTAAAATTGACAGCCCTTGTGGTGGTGGTTATTTCAAACCTTCATATTTCACCAGCTTGTCTTCAATTGCAATGTGAATGGACCATCCAGTTTACTGGAGATATCCAGATGCCCCTTAAATCCCAAACCTGAAATGTCTTAATTTTGCATATATTGCTGTTTCATATATCTGATGTTCCTACAGCATTTGAGTCTTAAAATTTATTCAGGCTTGGCTTCACAGGCTTTTGCATGTTGAAATCATCTAAGTGGTAGAGTCTATTGCCCTCAACCTGAAAAATCGGCATTTTGGTTACTTTTTTTGTGAAGATAGTACTATGGGGAGACTTTAATTGAGGCCTTAACTTAACATTCAGGGACACCACTTAACCCAAAAGCTTGTGTTTTTTTAGTTTCTCTCCATGGGGCTTTGAGACCTCTCTGTATAAGATGATACCTTGGCAGACTCCAATTGAGGCCTTATACCACTTAACCTAAAAGTTTAAGCTTATGAGTTTGGGCTTAATTATATTGCATTAATTTCTCTAGTTTTTGGTTATTTGATTATTTTCTGTGTGTGGGATTTCCACTCACTTATGTATACCCAACAGTTTTAAGGGATGTAATAAAATGAAACCAGCATATGGCTGTGCAATCCATTTAATAATTGTCCATCAAGTTTCTGTTCTTAAAGATTTGTAATCAAAATCACAGCTGAGTTCAGAAGGAGATGGATTTGCTTCATGAGTTTTGAACCTAACACCTACCCACCCAACCCAACTTTAACACTGGAGCCAAAGTCCAAGGGCAAATAAGTCATATTGTTATCATAATATGTAGTGATCACTTAGCTTTTAAAAGGTTTATTCTGTTGTCATTATATCTTTTATTCCATTTGTTTTAGCATATAGTGGTGTAATATTGGCTGTGATTATTGTTAACAATCTATTCCTCAGTTGGCATTCATTTTTCACAATATTGTCAAAACAGCATATTCCAAACCCCAATTATTTTTGTGTCATTCAATTTGATTGTTGTTCTTTCCAGGACAAATCATGAGGCAGATTGGGAAACTTGTGTTTCTGTGCCAGATTTTGATTGGAAACAGATTGCTGAGCCAGTAATGCAATTATATACTGAAACAACTGATGGATCTACCATAGAGACAAAAGAGAGTGCTCTTGTTTGGAGTTATCAATATGCAGATCCAGATTTTGGCTCATGCCAGGCTAAGGAGCTTCTTGACCACCTGGAGAGTGTTCTCACTAATGAGCCAGTTTCTGTCAAGAGTGGCCAAAACATAGTAGAAGTTAAACCTCAGGTTAGTGGTACAATTCTGTTTCTACATTCCATGTATCTGTCTATAATGAGGTGCCAAGATTTAATTGCTGGAGAACTGGTTGTTAACATTAATTTTCATGGATCTTGCTGCTTTCATTAATGCCTTAAATACACACACACACAACCCCAGGGCAAGGAAACCTGGGTATGGAGTGGAGTGGTGGCATTTTGCCATCCCTACTCCCCTGCCCAGTGCCCCCATGGCTTCCCAAAGTGTCAAATTTTTATGGACTCTAGAGGTATCATCATCACCTATTGTAAAGGAAACTATAATATATTTTTTTCCACTAGTATGTTTTATTTTTATAGAGTCAAATTGACCCCAGAGAGAGCCTTTAGGCCAAAGGAATGCCTCATCCCGCTCAACTAAATTAACCAGATCAAAACTCTTGAATTATCTCATGAGCTAGCAGTGAGCTTGTTCTGTCCTGAGAGCACCAAAATTATAAAACTCTACCAGTTATAGAGGATGTATTTTAGCTGTCATTCTATTAACTTTTACAATTTCTTATTTTTCAATCAAATGGCCAGGTTACAACACAATTAAGGATAGACTTTTGAATTTCCTCTCATTCTTATTTTTTTTTAGCTTAGAAACTGAAGAAATAGTCAATTTTTTTATGTTAAATATTATACAGTTTATTTTTATTTCTTTTCGAATCTGATACAGTACCCAAGGATCTATGTGGTTGTTATTTTGCAAGGGTTAGTATTTAGGTAAAATGCCTAGCAGAAAGAAAAGGGAGAAGAGGGTGGGGGGGTTATAATGAGATCCCAAGTTGGAATAATTTCTTATCTCATATGAGTAGAATAGGGGTTAGTGTCAAGTTTTAATTATGGAGAGAACCTTAGAAAGATTATCCATTACGCGCTGGACTAACTACATCAGAATCTACCTTAGAAATGGTATAAGTAAATAAGGAAGCATATCTGAAAGGTTATTTTAAATTTTTTTAATTTTTAATTTTTGTGGTAATCAAACCACAATTCCTTGAGTCAAGCGACAAAACTTAATTTTGTAATCCATTTGTGAAGAAAAGGAAGTATTTGCTAAACAGCATCAGGTGCAAAATTTTAACTACCATTAAACAGGAGAGCGGAACTTAATCATCTTCAGATTGATTTGTGGGTGGTAACTGCTATCTTTGCATTCAAAATGGTGATGCAGCAATGTGTCTTCATCTGTTGAATTTAACATTGATTTCAAAACCTAATAATTTAAGATTTTGGGTTCATGTGGTACCAACCATAATCGGTCTAAATTATGAAAAATTCATAGTGCATTTCATAAATTAATGGAATCTAGAAGTAATAGTTTTGTATGGGACCTTGAATTTCTAACCATTTCCTCTGCATGATTTGCCCATATGCTTGGCTATTTTGTAAGATTCATTCCTTTTTTGTATTTCTAACAATAAAAAGAAAGTATCCTTTAAATTGAAAAACTTATTCTTACAAAATGAGAGATATGCTAAATTCTTGCTGTGTGTGATTCTGTGACTACTCAACAGGGTGTTAATAAAGGTATTGTAGCAGAACATCTCCTCTCAACAATGCAACAGAAGGGAATGCTTCCAGATTTTGTTCTATGTATTGGGGATGACAGGTCGGACGAGGACATGTTTGAGTTGATACTGAGTGCAGGGGATTCTCTTTCCCCGGTTGCTGAAGTGTTTGCTTGCACTGTTGGCCAGAAACCCAGCAAGGCCAAGTACTACTTGGAAGACACAACTGAGATTGTGAGAATGTTGCAGGGCCTTGCCAATGCTTCAGAGCAGGCTGCTAGAAATGTTCCCCAAGCTTCTCATCGAGTGGTTATCGCAGACAGTAAATAGCCTTCTCTCTCTTTCTCTCCTTTCTCTAGGGCCCTATCATAATCTAAAAGGGTTAATCTTGTGAAGATTTCTTGACTTGTGTGCGCTTTCTGGTTGGAGACAAGTTCATCAGTATTTTGTAGGTGTAGTAGGTTCCTTTCTGTCAGATTGCAAAGTACAAGTTGTATTGTTCATGTCATACTATTGGTTTGTTGATGATGGATTTCATGATTCTTTAACGGGTGAATGTGCCATTGGGATAGCAGCTCATTCTCTGGCTCTCTGAGGCTTGCCAGAGCGAGCCAAAAACATTTCACAGGGCTGGCTGAGGAGCTTACAGAGGATAGGCTCGCTGTGATCATTTTAGAGGAAGCTACGCAAACGCACGGCATGGCACGCAGTATACTTCTTATAGCTGAATTCAACATAAATAATCATGAGTTTTTTTTTTTTTTTGGAGGAGTAATCAATAGTTAATATGTCAAGGATGTCAAGTGAGTTATTAGTACAAAAGTTGAAGGGTCCAAAAATAAATAAATAAAGAGAAAAAAGAAAGGTTTGGTTTGACTTCGACAAGGAAAAAGAAAGGTTTGGGGAATTTTTTTTTTTTAAATAATAACAATAACAATAAGAATAATGAAAATGGAATTTGTATTTATATTTATGTTGGATTTAGGCTTCAGTTTAGAGGTTTCATTTCCATTTAAATCTAAATCAACGTAAACTAAAAACATCATAAAATTAATAACATTTGCTATTAGATATTTTCCCTTTATATATTATTATTATTATTATTCAAATAGTGGTTGAACAAACTAAAATTTAAGGCCCTTTTTGATAAGAGTATTTAAATATAATTTTTGTTTTGTAATCCATAAAATGATGGGTCTCATACTTGAATTTATTGTTTGGCTAATATTTTTTAAATACAGTTTTTAAAAAGAGAGATGCTACGTCTACAACAATTTTACAACAAATCACAAGTGGTTAGTTGTTATTGGTTCAAATTTGAAACTAACACTAAGATTACTTTTTTGTCCCAACAATAACAATCAGTAACAACCTGCCACTTATGATTTGTTGTAAAAATGTCGTAAAAATGTTGTAGACATATCATTTCTCTTTTAAAAAAGCTATATCTTATTTTCTTGGTTTAAAACATGATTTTGAAAACAGCTAAAGGAGTGTTTTTAGGATACAGAAAATGTTTTTAATGACATAGTTGTAAATAAATTGAAAATAGTGAACTCCACATATTTGTCCAAACTCTTTTATCTCTTAAATTAAAGAGCTTATTTTTATCACAAAAAGAATTCTCACACTTCAAATTTGAAACTTATCATTAAAAAAAAGAGAGTACATAATGAGCTCTATTTCCTTATCATTATCCACAAAAATAGAAGAAGTAATTTACAGATCTACACGTTACTTTTTGTAAATATATATTTTTTAAAATCTCAAAGATAGAAATGGCCTCTCAAAAAAAAATTTTTTATTTTTAGTATTTTGAAAATTGTTCTTAAAAGTGAGAGCCAAACATGTACTCCAGTATAATATAAAAATTATTATTTGAAAACTAGTTTCAAGTTCATTTTTTTGAAAATTGTTTTTATATTGTTTTGAAAACAAAAACAAAAACAAAAATCCTCCTACCAATTAGGTCCTAATGGATTGTATTTAAATGATTTTTTTTTTCATTTGTTTCAAATAAATTTAAATTTATTTTATAAGTAGCTAAGTTATATTTTCAAATATACAAACATTATAATATTATATATAAACTTGGTAAAATTTTAATACGCATTTTTGTTATGCTTATTTGTAAATGTATTACATACATATACTTTAGATTACAAGCTAGTTTTTATTTAGACGTAAGACATGGTAATTAAAAATATAAAAATCATGTGTCAGTGTCACACATCCAAAAATGCAACATGTTTAGCACATATTTTAAGTACTGCTAATGCTGAAAACTTAAGCTCCTCTTTGATACTTAGTGGTTGTTTTTGCTATAGCTAGAAACCTATTTTGGCATTGGAACCAACATTTGCCCTATATTCTGAAAGGATTGGACACAATTTAAGTTAATCGTAATTGTTTATATAGTCTAGATGGACCTATTAGTTTGATGTGAAATTCAAGGTCAGCATATGTCAATACAAAGTTTTGAGTCCAAATTCACATAATTTGGGCATCACAGTTTGCTCTTCTTTATTCGATTGTTGACGCAACTTGATAGTGGAAGAAGAATTGGTGCATGATTAGATTCTAAAACACCTTGAATTTGCAAGATAGAAATCTAGAACCCATTAGAAAAGTAGTGTGATTGACTCAAATTTAATTGGAGAAAATGCAAAAGCAACTGGAATTTAAACTATAGGAATCTTGAATCCATTAAAAAGATCAATAGTGATTGACTGAAATTTTACGGAAAAAAAAGAAAGAAAAATCCCCTTTTCAATGGAATGGTTAGAATTTTTCTTCATATATCATAATGATATGCTTTTACTTTTACTCTATTGGAGTGAATTGCTTAAGCGAGAATATACTGATCTAAGAAGTTCGGTATGTCCTCAACCCACGTGCTCGCATCCTTATATATTCTCAACATCTCGGCCTAATTTGATGTTACCCTTCGTGTGCGTTAGGAAAAAATTAAAAAGCCAGCTTATTTTACTATTTAGCTTATTTTTGTTACTATTTATGGGTCTCACTGTACTTTTTGGTACTATTTATGGATGCCACTGTACTATTTCAGCTAACTTTTACCTTTATTTATAGTACTTTCAGCAAAAAATTTTCAATTTCAGTAAAATAAACGGATCTCAAATAGACCATTTTTGAGACATGGTTTTTTCACTTGAATTTAATATCTAACTTGATAATTTCTATAAATAAAAAAAAAAAAAATCTAACTTGATAATTTTTTTTCCGAACTTTGATAAAATATTTAATGTAACTTGTGTAATTCTTTATTAAAGAAAAAGAATCATAATTTATGACTAATGTGGTTAATAAAATTAAAAATATATGTGGGATTTGGGGCCGGAAAGTATTCTACACTAGGGGCTTATTTGGATTGAAGGGGGGAGGGAGGGATAGTGGAAGGGCAATTGAAAAATGGAGAGGGAACTATGACATGACATAAAAAAATGTCTTATCATAGTTCTGTTAGCCACGTAGACAATGAGATTAATAACAATTAATAGAATAACTAGTAATACTCATATTTGAAACTAGGGGTGGAGGGGGGAGGGGGGGAGTTGCCCCTCGACCTTCTAAAAAATTCTCTATGTATTAGTAGTAAATTATTAATAAATGTAGTAAAAGGTTATTTGCCCTTTCTGACTGAAACAACTTTTTAGTTTTTACTCAATTCGTCTCACTTTGTTTGTCCTCTATTCCATTTTAGAATGTCCCAAAATATTGTTTTGTTTTTAAAAATAAAATTAATTAATTTACTAATGTTTCTATTATACCCCTACTTTTTTTTCAAAACTATTTGAAAAGAAAACTAACAAATATTTAAAAAAATCAATCTAATTAGGACACCTTTTTAGTTGCCTCATTAAGAATAACTCTTTTAAAAAAAACTAATAAATTTATTTAAAGATAGTTTTGTAAACTTATACATTTTTATAAGGCAGACAAGACAATAAATGATGTTCCTTTAAAAAATTTGACTTTTTAAACAGAACAAACAAATTGAAACGGAGGAAGTACTATATATATATATATATATATATATATATATATAGCTAACTTGTCAACAAGGGAGTACTATATATGTATAGCTAACTTGTCAACAAGAAGACAATTTACATTCACAAAGCACTGAAGCATCACTTTTATTAAATAATGGGTCCCACCTACTAGTACATTGGTTTTGCACACAACTTCGCTGAATAGGACTAGGAAAAAAAATATAGTGATACCAAACTGTAGCACCTCACCAGTCCGCCTCTTATTTACAATTTTTTTCTCTTGTAATCAACCATTTTCAGTCTAAACTTGAGTTTTTGCTGATCTAAAAGAAAGAAAGAAACCTGAGTTTTTGCTATAAACTCAAATGTCTACATAACATTTTAAAAGCATTCATGGCATTGAGGAACATATACAACTTCATAGTAATATGTCCAGGTCAAATTCTAAACAAGCTCGTATTGAAGTAGATTTTTCAATTGAGTAAATTTAATTAGAAATGAAAAAAAAAATGAATTAAAGTAAAATTTTATATTAGATTATGTATGACAATGACTTTGGCATATAGTCGTTTATTTATTTTGTTATTAGTATCGATTAATATTTCTTAGATTAATTTTACCTTCAATCTTGTCTTTTAATTTTGCCCCTCCTGACTTGAAATCTCCTGACTTGAAATCCTGGCTCCGCCACTGTTTGAAACTTGAGGGACTAATAACGCTCATTTGAAACTTTTTTTTGAGTAAACAATAATACTTATTAGAATATATATGAAAATAGTAATATTAGTGTTTTAAATCGGGTTTATAATACATTATATAACCAAAGTACAACTACAAAAGACTTTTGTAACTATAAACTGGGGTTATAAATAACGGACACTAGACACACATAACCAATGTGGGATAAATTGCGCTCATCTAATAAACTTTAGAGACTAATAGTATAGTTTTGCCATTAAAAAATTATAGGGTTTAAAACTTTAATGTGATTTTTTTAATAAAAAAAAGAGACTTTTTAATTTTGATCAAAATATAAAGCAAAGAGAGATAGAGGTAAAATGAGTAAATATCCTTAATTTTAAAATTATGTAGTAAAATACCTATTTTTTCAAAATATATAACAAAATGTTTATAATCGAGTTTTGTGTAAAACTCGATATTCTAAAAATCAAGTTTTATATGTATTTTTAAGTAGAACTCGACGTTAGCAACGTTGAAGTAAAGGGCAAAGATTTTGTTAAAATTGAGTTCCAAAAATATTTACCCATTTTGTAGAGAGAGAGAGAGAGAGAGAGAGAGAGAGAGAGAGAGAGAGAGGTGTGTTTTGTTTGCACACCAAATTAGAATCCATCAAAAAAATAAATAAATACAATTCCATTCCATTGTAGGCATTGAGTAGCAATGTTTTGTGTGACCAAACAAACACAAAAAGAAAGCATTACTCTGGGAGCGAATCTGAGATATACCCAATCCATCAATTTTTTGGGATTTGGAGGAGAAGAAGAAGAAGACGGTGGTGGTCCAATTCAAGTGGCTGAGGAGTGTCATCAGATCGACTCAGTCCCACCTTCCACTTCCAATCCCTTGGTCAGTTTCCCTCTTCTTCTTCTTATTTAAGAAATGGATTTTCCACCAAAATTTTTCATTTTATTTATTTATTTTTGTTTTGCTTTCTGGGTTTGTTTTGTTTTAATTTTTTACATGTAATTTGTAATATGTTGTTTCTAGCTTATCTTCTGCCTCCAAAAAATTCAGCAGAATAAACCAAGATTATTACTAATAGAAAAAAAAGCGAGTTTAAAATAGCCTAGTATGGGTATTTGGCTCACAATTTGATATATACCCACGTTCCTTCCTTTTTATTTTTTATTTATTTATATTTAAAATAGCCTAGTATGGGTAGACATATACCTAGGAGTTTAATTTTAAGAATTGGCTTACCACCGATACTTTAATTTTTTAACTAGAATCTCTTTTTATTTTAACAAAAAATTGTCACATCAAAGAAATTATCACATCAAAGGTGGAGATTATAACCCACTACCACTTGTCATTATATATTTAAAACAAAATGAGATGTCCAGTTAAAAATGTACCGGAGATAAGTCAAACTCTTAGTTTTATGAATTTTCTTTCACACCAACAACATAGAAAGAATAAGAGAAAATGGATTATTTTCTTGCTATCTTCCTTACATGGTCAGTACAATTGTGAATTTGTGATCATTTCGGCATTAGCCTCTTGGCAATGAGGTTATTCCCTTGGATTGGATTTGAAATATGATGTAGGACCGATTTAGGAAATCTATGTGTGCTTGTGGTGAATTACGGGCTAAGAAGCATGGACCTAGACACAGACACGACATGGAATAGAATACAACATGATGGAAAATTATGGATAGCCATTCTTAGGTTTCGGGTTACGAGAATTTGTGGTTAGGGCTCAAAATTGATTAGACTTTTATGAAATGGGGAAGAAGGAAAAGAATACTATTTCTTGAAGCAAACAAGTTGCTAGAAAAATTATGGATAGCCATTCTGTTTAAGAATTTAAAGGTGGTTTGATGAGTTGTTAGATGGTTATTTGGTAGTGAATCTATGTGGGGTTTTAGGATTTTGTTAAGTAAAAGGAAGGGTTTGATTTGAGGTTGTAAGAAAGAAGGAAAAGTGAGCTAATGAGCTTTAGCTCAAATGGAACCTCCACTCCTTATAAGAGCAAGATGGAGGGTGACATGAAAAATGAAGGCTGATTGGGTAATTTACCAATAAAAAAAAAAGGAAAAGAGAAAAAAATATGGTGCTCATGGGCTAGAGAAAAAATTCCTATGAACAGTAGTAACATGAGAAAGAGAAGAAAGGAAAAATATCACACTAGGGCATACATTCCTTTCACAACCAAATATTCAATTCTTATTATCCATCCCTACATCAGTTCTTTGAGCTCATTGAGCATAAATGTATAGGGGCTCTTTCTTGTACTGGCAGTATTAAAACTCCTTATTTGACTCGTAAATGACTTCCCAGTAACCATAAAGTGATAAAATACTAACTTAGACTCCAATGAATTAAACCAAAGATACTTAGAATCTCCTAGAAAAGTTTAAACTCGCCCAAATTTCCAAATTGCCCATAATTAGCAAGAGTTGCAAAATTATAGTTTTGCCCTTGAGTACAGAATTAACCATTTAGAATATTTATAACTAGACTTTTAAAACCATATGACTATTACTTCAATTGGACTTTACGCACTGGCCCAATAAAATAATCTTGAAATTACAAAATTTGAAGTAGCAACAAAATGTCTTCCATGGTTGTATCATTTTCCCCAAGTTGGGAAAAACTCAGCCTTGATTTTGAAAGTATTTAAGTACAAGAACTCTTGAACTTGAAACTTGTACCAACTCTTCAATCACCTTTTGAAAGATAAAGTCAATGGTTGGAAGGCTTTTCAACTTAAAATCCTTCTTGATTGATCCATAGCTATAACATTGTTGTCTTACTTGGTCTTGACTTTTCCATGTTTAGCCTTATGCTCATCTTGCTCTTTGCACTCTCTATTGTCCTTGTAGTGCATTCCTTTGTCTGTTCTTGAAATTAGACTTCTCACATTGACCCAATAAACACATCTTGAAAGGAAAATTCCAAAGTAAGAAGAAAATTATTTTTCCATTGTTGCTTCAAAATGACTGGAAGGTTCTATTTTATAGACTTATAGTATAAGGGATTTAGGAATTCAAACCTAAATCCACATTTTAGTATCCATATTTAGTCTATAATAATTTACAAATTTTTTCCCCAAATGCTACCTCAGTCTTGAGTTAACTTCTCTCTTAATCCTTTTTCTTTTCCCGCTTATTTCTGTAGAGTATACGCAGATTACTATTGGCTAAGAACTGAAGGCTTCTTCTAATGGAGAAAGGAAATGGATGTTGCTCCATTATGGCTTCAAGTGCTACCATTACATTCTTTCTCGTTGGTATCACCTTAGTCATGTGTCGTGTCCTCTATGCTATGTATAGGAGCAGCAAACCTCTTCGCAAAAGAGCTCCACAACCTGTCAGTACCCTCATTGTTTTAGGTTCAGGTGAACTTCTGGATCTACCTTGATTTCTGTTAATACAAAATTTGTTTCTTTCATTATTTATAATTATTTTTTTCCTTTTAATCATTGGACATTTTACAATTGTAGGGGGTCACACTGCCGAGATGCTTAATCTCTTGTCCGTGCTGCAGAAAGACAGGTTTTCTCCCAGAATCTACATTGCTGCCACTACTGACAATATGAGTCTCCAAAAAGCTCGTTTGTTTGAAAATTCCCTTGCTGATGAGGTAGATATTGTTCTGGTTTTTCATTTTAACCTTTTATTCTCTCTCTCTCTCTCTCTCTATTATTTGTCTCCCAGTCAAAGAAGGGTTTGTGCTTTTCAAAGCTAAATGCATCCCAGATTTATTCTCCTTTAGGAAGCTCCCTCCTTTTTTTGCATTGTTAGCGGATTTGTACAGTTGTACCAAGTCATTGTAGTCTGTTGCTCAGTTTGAGAGTGAATGACTATTAGGCTTTTAGCTTTTCTTATGTCTAAGATGGTTGTGGAAGGGCTAAGCCTTCAATTGTTCATGTGACTGTATGCTATCTCAATTATGCTTTCAAGTTCAGCATCTTTGAATTGTGAGAGGAGTTTGGAGCATTCTTGGCTTGATTAATGATTATGTAGCATGAATCCATCGATACTAGAAAACCATTGGTTTGAAGCATAGTTAGTACAATACGGTAAGTATACGGACAGATATAATTCGGCATCTTTTTAAGAAGTACGTTTTAGAAATTTGCAGAAAAATATGGAAATGGAAAAATAACAGTACGTGCATAATAATTTTATATTTTAAAACTTCGCAACAATAATACGAAAATATTTGTTATATGCTTTTTTTTGGAGATAAATACAATAATCCAACAAATTACAATCATATAGATAATCCACTTAACAAAGAAAATTATTTCCATAATCATATAGAAATTTCTCAACAATTTAACACATTACAAGGCATGTGCAAGTATATTGTATAAATAAATACAATAGATTCAATCAAATAAAATAATACTAAATGATATGCAGGTACATGAGAATGGATGCATCTATAATATTAGATGAAAGAGATTTAGAAGGAAAAAAAAAATGTAATAGAGAAGCACTTAATACCATGGAAACGGTTAGGCAAAGCCTTAGAATTTAGAAACAATAAAATTTGACAATAAAATAATAGTAGGATATTAGGATTTAGGCCATTAGGGTGTAGGTGCAATTGACTATAAGAATAGTAGAGTAGTAGCCTCGGGTTAGAAGATTGGTAAGGTGTGTTGTGGCCTCACGTAGCTTGCTTTTTGGTTTTCAAATTTTGGGGTATATGGTAACTTCCCACTGGCTTCAGTGTGTTTGCTTACCACTTACTATACTTTTGTTGGTTGCCAAGCCTTGCAGGACGCTATTGCCTAATTAGAAGGAAATTTGAAATTGTGTTATTGTTTTATGATTCATATAATTGTCTTCCAATATTCCTAGCTTTTTACAATGACTTTGAATTTTGTTTCTTTTTTACTTTGATGGTAATCAATAGGATGAAAGACATTGAGATGAGTTAAATTGAGTTAAAGGGCATAGTTGTTACATTGCTCTCCAACCCCTTTGTTCACTCCTTTGTGGGGGTGTTTATAGATTGTAAGTTCAGTGGATTGTGGTTCTAATTAAGAGCTTGATTGGTGCTGATTTTATTTTCATTAGATTTTTTCTGGTTTATGATTGAATTTCAAGCTTATAATTGAACTTCTTGAAATTATTTTTACTGTAGAATGGGGTTGGGGCAGTAAAGACTGCACAATTCATGCAGATATATCGAAGTAGGGAGGTCGGTCAATCATATGTTACTTCTGTTTGGACAACTCTTCTTGCTATTGTTCATGCCCTTCAACTAATGATTAAAATTCGACCCCAAGTGGTATTATTTCTATCCTTCTTTTTTATTCTCTCATTCATTTCTATTACTTTGGTTGTAATTCATTATTTACTTTGTCACAACCCCAGATTCTCTGCAATGGGCCTGGCACTTGCATTCCCCTATGCGCAATTGCGTTCTTATTTAAGGTTTGGACTTGTTTCATTAAGACTTTATTTCATTTTTCTGATGGTCTTTCAAACTTAATAAACTCATGTAGACTGATTCGTTGGGATGATAATGAAGTTCAATTAACGTTGAGTGCAGGTATTGGGGATTAGATGGTCATCTATCTTTTATGTTGAGAGTATAGCAAGGGTGAAAAGGCTGTCTTTAAGTGGTTTGCTTCTTTATAAGTTAAGAATAGCTGATGAGTTATTTGTGCAATGGCCACAACTACAGAGAAAATATCCCCGGTCTCACTATGTTGGTTGTCTCATGTAGTTGATTGCTTCATGCTACTGCCATGGGTACAGAGACTAACCTAAGTTTTTGTAATGTGCTTCCCTATTTTAAATGATTAATGCTAGTCAAATTTTTTTTTTAATCACAAGAAAATAGCAGTGTTTTGAATCCTATCCTGGAGAAAGCGGCAAAAATTATACAAGTGATTTTTAAGTTCATACTGCTTAATTATAATGATAACCTTGAGTTCAATGAATTTATAATATTTTAAAGCATAATCTGGGCGCTCTTTCTCCCTCTAGTCCTTAAATCTTTACTCTTTTATTTTCTGCAAATTGGTAGAAATTGTATTGATACTAAAAAAAATTAAAAATTTCATGGGCACTCGTTATCTTTTAACTAGGATAGGTTGTAATCAATCAGCAGAAACCTTGATCAATACAATAAATCCCTCACTTGTTTCAGCTTTATTGTCATTTTTTTCTCCTAAACTTAAAACTCTAAAATCACTCTATTCTAAAAGAATTGATAGGTTCTAAGTCTCTGTCCGATTGTTTGATAGCTATGATTTCATTCAGACCTCTCTCCCCCCCCTGGGGCGGGGCTCTGCAGCCTTGAATTAATACTGCTGAAGGTATTTGCATAAGACTTGGCATCTGCAATCAGATGGCCAAAAGATGCCATCTTACTTCTTAAAACTTCAATAACTATCTTCTTCTTCTTTTTTTTTTTTTTTTAATTAAGAGAGTTTCAACCCTATGACGTCCATTTTTTATGATATTTCTTTATCATCAAATTAAAACACCAATCAGTTTTTGGTGTAAGAACCATAGATCTCTTATTCAACTATCAGAGATTTTACTAGTTAAGCTAATTGGAACCAACACTTCAATAACCACCTTTGTGAAGTAACATTCCTAGAAAAAAAAAAAAAAGTATTGGTTTTTTTTTAGTTTGTTTATAGAAATTGTAATTATTATATAAGGGTGATCACATCATAATTTGATGTACCCTCATGATGTTTATTCCATCCTTGGAATGATTGTTTCTCTTTACATTATGGTTATATTATTTGGTGATCTTGTTCATCTTTAATTATATCATATATGATTAGAATTAATTCTTTATTTATATACTACATCTTAAAATCAAACAAAGATCATGAGCAAGATCTCATGAGCAAGATCTAACTCTATGCAAGTGAGTGTATTCTCGTGATTGACATGGCCCATAATCTAGCCTTTACCTATTGTTCAAATTTTGACAATTTATAATTCAAGGTGTTGGCTTTGTCAGTCTAGCAAGGGAAAAATGGCATTGCTTCTACCCTTGGCCATACTTGTAGGTATTGTAGCTTTTGAAGTTGATGGAACTATGTGATGTCCTATCATTTCTATTATAATAGCAACTCCAAGTAGGGTGTGCATAGGTTAGGTTGAGGGGTTTTTTCCAACCCCATTCGTCATGGTGGGTTAAAAAAAATACAACCCAATTCACGTAGATCAGGTTGGATAGTTTTTTTTTTTTTTTTTTTAAATTTATTATTATTATTATTATTATTATTAAATTGAGCATTAAAAAAACACTACCACAAATAAGGGAAAATTTATAACCAAATAATGTTGAGCATAACACCAAACTAACACAAACTATATAAGGAGAACTTAGGGTTTGGATTTCATCTAGAGCTCAAAATAGGGGGGAGAGAGAGAGAGAGAGAGAGAGAGAGAGAGAGAGAGAGAAACATGAGATAAGGAGATTGAAATTAGGAGAACTTAGGGTTTGATTTTTATTAATGAAAAGGGGAAAAAAGTAAATAATAAAATTGTATTGTATATTTTTAAATATATATTTTTAAAATTTAAATATATATTAAATATAGGTGGGTTGGGTCAAGTTAGGTGGATTTGTGAATCTTATGACTCGAACCCAACCCAACCCATTGTAAAGAAAATTCACACCCCAACCTAGAAAGCCCTAAAAACTGACCTAACGCAGCAAGTTGTATTGGTCAAGTCGGTTTTTGTGGGTTGGCGGGTTGAGTGCACAGCCTTAACCCCAAGTAAGACTTTTTCCATTACCTTAGCCACATTTGTTTTAGGCTATTGTTTATATCTAATGAAATATTTTCTGTGCTTGTTATTTGTTTTAGGCTACTGTCATATTTCCAATAAAATATTAAGTGAGCTTGTTTTTAGCCTTTGCGCTTCCTTACATTGTGTCTTATTATTTTTTGAAAAACTATGCTAAAAAACAGAGTCAACCCCTCTAGTAGATTTTACAACCCACAGAAACTAGAGAACAATAAAAATACCAACTAGCACTCCTATTAGATTCTATATTTGTATAGTTTTTATTGGCAAACTTGTGAACACAAACTTGTCTAAATATATAGTTCATAGAGTCTATAGAAATGATTAGCCAATGCTTAAAGTACTACTATGTGTGAAAAGAACAGGAAATCAACTAATTCAAGAACTGGATTTTTAAGAGTTTCGATCGATCGAAACTTAAGTTTGACTAATCGAAAGTCGTATTTCAGAATTAGAATTTCAGCCCATTAGCCCATCAGATTATTAGGGTTTTAGACCTATTTCACTAAGTATTTAATGGAAATCCTGGGGTATGTTTTTCAAGACTTTGGGGCAGCTTGGTTTGAGATCTAAAAGGTTTGTAGTTTGTACCTATTGTTCTTTCAAAGTCTGTACTAGTGATCACTCACATACTCTTTGAACCGGTGGATTCTAGTTGTTGATCTCTAGATATCAAGCGTACTAGATTCAAATCTTCAAGGAAACATTGAAGTACGTGGATTGGAGGTTAATGTTGTAGCATATCACTATCAGAGACGTCTGTGGGATTCAGAGTTCAGTTTGGTAACTGTAGTTAGATTTACAACAAATAGGGTTATTTGACTATAAATCTCTATTTAATAGTGAAATTGTTCACATTGGGATTGAAAATGTCGAGTACCCCAGGTTTTTCCTATGAAACTGTTTTGTTTCATCATTGGTTTCCTTAGTCATTATATCTTCTCTCTCTTAAATTTCCGCACTTGCATGATATTGATGATGATGTGTTTCGCCTAAGGCTTTTATAATAAATCTAATTAACAACTCAACCTTAAAACTGGTTAAATACTATGTTTTGACAGGGTCTAAACTAACAACTCCTATTACAATTTGACACTAAAGCAACTTCTTAATCTATAGAAAGCACTAGTAACATAATTGGTCACAAGAGCCATTAGCATATCAAAGAAGGTGCAAACAGGCAAATCTAGAGCTTAGAACTTTGTGAAGCATGGTATTCCCAGCAATAACAACATGCTCCATTTTAACTCTAATATCCCATTTAGTTCTCTATATAATCTATTGTGTGTCAAAACAACTCTTCCATATCGGATATATGCATTGTTGCTAATCAAATATTAATCCTTTGTTTAATTTAAAAGCGACCAACAATAGTCTAAAGCTTAACATCTTCTTCTTCTTCTTTTTTTTTTTTAAGTATAAGATTTTAAAAATTAGATATGTGAATGGTCAAAACAGGTCGAAATTTTCAAATAAAATAAACAGAATCTAAATTACTTTAGTACAAATGTTTCTTATCTCCCTTTCGGCCTGGAGTATTCTTATTTACTTTGGGGCTTCAAATACAATCTATATGCATATCAGCATATGTCACCACCGTTGAGTTGACCACAAAAGTATGTTGAACTGGGTCAGGGTCACCACATAATTGATGAAGTCGACGTAAAGAGTGGGAAGCGGCAATGCAAATGCAATGCAATAAATTTGCACAATTTTGTTGGTATCTCTTTTATATATATATATATATATATAATAACCGTGGCGGCTCTAGGAATTTTGTTCAGGGTGTTTCTTAGGAAGCATAAATTACATAATTTTATTTCTTTTTAGTCTTTAGGTAATTAGGTTTGATTCAATGTTATTAATTTCATTCCGTTCTGGCCGTGACGGCCGGAAAATACCATGTCGGTAAACAAACCGGAATAGTAACCCACCCTATTCCACTTCGGAAAAAATTTCGGGTCATTCCGGTCTATTTCGGGTATTTCGGTAAATACCGACCGAAATTCAAGATTCGACCGGCATGAAGTTTGTGCTTTTAAAAAAAAAAAAAAAGTTCTTAAAACCAAAACAAATTTGCATTCTGTAAATCAAAAAACCTCAAAAGGAAAAAAAAATGAAAATAAAAGAAATGAACAAAGGTACTTGTATAGCTAAAAAAAAATTGTATTGAGAAATTTGAGACTCAAAACTTGAGAAGAGGCACTGCCGCACTGGTACTGATAGAAGACACAGAAGTTACGAACAAGGAGGAAGACACAACGTAGATGTAAAAGTATAGATGAAGATGTGATAAAATTTAAAAGTATGAAGTGTAAAAATCGATGAGACAGAAGACGTGTGTGGTTAAGAATAAACAAGAAAAAATAATTAAAAATGAGAAGTAAGTAATATATGTCTGGTGAGGAAAAATAATACTATAATAAAAAATAATAAAAGATTGAAAATTATGTTGTATTGGGTAGTGTGCTTAGTCGAAGGAATTAAGCCACTGCTTAGTCTGTAGTAGTTTTATTATAAATTTTTTTTTTTTTCATATTTTAGTTCATTTTTTTTTTTGGTTAAGTTTTTCTTTTTTTGCTTGGAAGACCTTAATACATTGTTAAGTTGCTCAAATTATAGATTAAAATTTAATTTTATTAGCATAAAAAAAATTTAGGGTGGTTCCAAAAATCTTTTTAAAGGTAAATAAATATAAAATTAGTGGTCTTGAGACCACTTGGCCACAAGGTGGTGCCGCCACTGTATTATAATCTAATCTGTCAGCCTTTAAAATCATAAATATCCAATCACTTCCATGCTTTCCACGTCATTGCCTCTCCCCACCTCTCAACTCCCAACTGCCTCCGCCCCTGCCTATATCATCATTTATTGCTTATTAAATTTTTTTTTATAATATAAAATTTTAATTTATTACGTTTATTTTAGAACGATAATTCTTTATTTGAAAAAAAAAAAATTCGGTTAGTTTTTAGTGCAAATGAGATTCGTATTCTAATATTTTTTTTTGAAAGCGTATTCTAATATTTAGATGATAAGAGAATTTACCTATTAACTTATTATTTCATAATTTGTATATAATGCATTTAGGGAATTAAATACTATTGACATTTTTGGATACAATATACTATTGACATTAAAAAATTAGAAAAAAAAAACTTCTTTTAATGGTTTAACCTATGAAAGTCTGTTAATAACTACCAAAAAAATCAGTTAGAGACCTATTGATCAATACAGAGAACTGAACTGTGGATATATAAGTGCGAATCCTCTTACACCACTTCTCCCCATAGCCCATTCTTTTCAACAAATCCAAAAGAGCCTCCCAATTCACATGATTGTAAGCTTTCTCAATATCAAGCTTACAAATAACCCTTGGAACCCTACTCTTCATTCGACTATCAACACTTTTATTTGCAATATGAACTGAATTAAGGATCTGTCTCCCACCCACAAAACTATTCTAAGACTCAGAGATCAATTGATCTAAGACCATTCTTAAGCAATTTGCCAAAACTTTGGCCAAGATTTTATACACACTTCCCACCAAGCTAATAGGCCAGAAATCTCTGATATTAGAGGCGTCATTCTTTTTTGGAATTAAGGTGATGAAAGTAGCATTAAGAGATTTTCAAAGTTACAATGTTGAAAAAACTCTTCAAAGATAGCTAAAACGTCTTTCTCCACTACTGTCCAACAATGATGATAGAAAGCCATAGTAAATCCATCCGGACCTGGAGCTTTGTCCCCTTCCAATATAATAAAGATTTATGGATTGTAGACCATGGTGATAGGGAGGTTGTCTGTCTGTGCCACTTGGGGCATCCACTTAGGACTTGAGACAAACATCCCAAATTGAAGTGTCATTTTAGGGTCATCAACCTTGCATACAAATGTTTATGTGTACTTTTCAGTCTTTGTGTGATGTAGTGTGACATAATTCTAGAGATTAAACACGGCCTTAAAATTTTTTTTTTTGGAAGGCATGTTATTTTGTGTGTCTTTCATGAGTTTTCTTTTAACAATTAGTAGTCAGAGCTTTGTAACATTTTGAAAATTCTTCTTATGTCTTACTACATTTATATTAGGAGTGATTTTTCATTTTGAAAATTCTGCTTAAGTCTTACTCATTTTATATTGGGAGTGATTTTTATGTCTTACAACAGGATGAGATTGTGAAAGGGGCTATGATTATGAAAGCAATGGGGCCCAAGTTCCGAGACACCATCCTTGCCCTTGGAGGTGGCAAGGCACCAAAAGAGGTAAAAAAATAACTTCTTTTATTGGCTTCCTAGTGGAATAAGCATTGGATGGCTTTATTATAATTAGAGCATTAGCATTGGGAGTTCTAAAACTCCCAATTTGCTATTTTATACCATTAAACCACAAAATTAAATTCATCAGAACAATGATATGTTGATAAGAGGAGAGAATTCCTTATTTTCTGTCAAAAGTCTCGAAACTAAGCAGCTTTGCCTGCTTCGTTAATTAGAGAAATCAATCTTTAAAATTTCATCTTTATATATACTTTGGTGTAAGTATGTCCATACAATAATAATTTTGATCCTTTTGTTCACGGAACACACGTTTGTTGCATCAAGCAAGTTTGTCAGCCACAGACACACAGCATCAGCATATTGTAAAATTAAATGCAAATATCAGAGCATATAGTTTGGTGGGAGTTCATACCAACATAGAGTGTTTTAGACTTTTTCTTAACAAAAAAAAAAAAAAAAAATCATACCACTTTGATCGATAAAAATCATGTTTGCTTCTTAACTGGGTAAATACCCAATTAATTAAGCGGCCTTTATGATGATATGGCCCAACTACAAAGACTTTCACATACAATCTGCCATTAGTAGCCAGTATCAGTTCTCTTTCTGAGTAGAATCGCACATGCGCAGGCATATCAGTTCTATCTTCTATATTTTATCCAAAAAAAAAAAAAAGTTCTATCTTCTATATGATAGCAAAAAGTCCAGGACCACGTACTTGTCTATACAGGCAGTTCTAGAAATCTTTTTAATAAAAAAGGACTTAAATATACCAAGTTATAAAAAAAATATATATAGCAAAACTTAGATACAGTATTTAAATGCTGTTCCTTAGGTTCTCCTTTTAAGATTCTGCCATGTGGATTTTTCCTTATGGGATAAAAGTGTATTTTTTAGTTAAGTAGCCACATGGCAGAATCTTAAAAGGGGAATCTAAAGAATAACACCTAAGGTACTGTACCTAAGTTTTGTCTATATATATTAGGGGTGTCAATTCGGGTTAGCGTGTCGGGTTCGTGTCGTGTCGAGGTAGGGGTATTCGACTAAATGGCTCAACCCTAACCCGACCCATTTAATAATCGTGTCATGATCTTTCAACCCTAACCCGACCTGTTAATAAGGCGGGTTAACCTGACCCAACCCATTTGACACGCTTAATAAACGAGTCATGTTGGGTTGACACGAATGTAACACAACCCATTTCAACCTGCATAATATTAAATATAACATCTATCTAGAAATAATTTTTTTTACATCCCAAAAAACAGTGCATACACTTCAAGTCTTTAACCCACATTCAAAATAATATAGTTCAATAAAAATATAACATTCATCTAAAAATAAGTTCTTTACACTCCAAAAGAA
Organism: Notholithocarpus densiflorus; assembly: GCA_030021035.2. NCBI lineage: Eukaryota > Viridiplantae > Streptophyta > Magnoliopsida > Fagales > Fagaceae > Notholithocarpus > Notholithocarpus densiflorus. The sequence goes on from JARYZH020000002.1 coordinate 160,288, forward strand.
GTGCATACACTTCAACCCAAATTCAAAATAACAAAGTTTAACAAAAATAAAATAACATAGTTCAACAAAAATATAATATCCTAGGAACTGCCCAAATGCTAAGTATCAATATTGAAAGAATTTGAGCAAACAGTATACTAATCCTGACTATGACCACAATTATCAGCTATAGATTTTTTGTTGATGTCCAAATTCATAACATCTTCCACAAGCTCATCCAATTTCATTTGTGCAAGTTCTATGCCAAAAAAAAAAAAAAAGTATTAGTAGTTCTAGAGTTTGTAAAGTTTCAATTTCCAATTATATCCCTTGTAAATTTTTGTAATTACTCACTTTTCTTTTCAAATTTAAAATATATGTTGGATATAAAAGGTATTTGACAAATCTAAAATAAAATAAATATTTATTTGTTATACAAGTTAAACGGGTTGTATTAAGTGGGTCATTTCGGGTTTACACAAATAAATTAGCGTGTCAAGCGTGTCTATTGCGGGTTATGCGGGTTGACCCACTTATGACACGTTTCTTATCGTGTCGCTTTCGGGTCAACCCATTTATGACCCAAACCCATTAAGGCCCAACCCTAACCCGAAAAAACTCGTGTCGGGTTCGTGTCGTGTTCGCGGGTTGGGTCGAACATTGACACCCCTAATATATATACATACGTACACACACAAATAAATGAAGTTTTACAATTTTCTTTTACGAGTTTTCATGTTTTGAAATTGTTACATGATAGTTTATATCAGTTGTTATTATTTATTATCAATATGGGTAGATGTGATCATTTTATTTTGTTAAGTTTGTATAATATTTTTATTTTTATGCAGTTTCATTATCTATTTGTTATTGGTTTTATAAAAATATTTTAAACTTGAATACTCACTTAGTGTATAAAACACTTGTGAATGTTTAGACCCCCAAAATTTTTTTTTCAATACAAGCTTATATTCAAACAATATATGTGCGGAATATGAAATATAAGCAATACCCAAATTAGCAAACTACTCTAAGCCATTAATTAATCACAACCAGTAGAAATTAAAAGCTAAGAGTAAGTGAAAGAGAGATGCAAACACAAGATAACACTGACACGTGTTATAGAAGAGGAAACCAAAGAACTTGGTAAAAAACCTCTTCGCCGCTCTTCAAGCGGTAAATGATACACTAGAAAATTAGTTGGGATACATGAATAGCAATAGACCCTCCAAGGCTAATCTACCCAATGCACCTAAGCCCTTCAAGCTTCTTGCTCCAACAAGGTTACGCCGAACCGTGTCTTCTTTAGCTTTCCAGATCCCACAATTAGCCCATTGCATCAACCAATATGAATTGATTCTCTCTTGAACTACTTCCCAAACACCAATAACCTTCTCACTACTCTAAATTTGGTGAGGTAAGGATTTGGATTATGATCCTCTCATGGGTATGACAATGGAGAGGGTGAGAGTAGAGGAATTTGAAGAATCAAGTGTATAAGATTGTGGATGAATCAATCTTATTTTTCTCTAGGGTTTCTCTCTCAAAATTCTCTCTAGAATCTCTCTACATTTTGTGGGTATAAGGGTATGTATAGTAGGTTATGAGATGGAATGTGAAAAGACACTTTTCAGCAAAACAGGGTGCACTAGCGAGTCACTCGCGACTGGGATGAGTCGCGAGTTCTAGTCGCCAGTTACCAGACTAGGCCAGACTGTACTTTTTGTCCTGTAGTGATCTAGCTGGCCTGACTCTTCATCTTCCTGCATGCTTCACACGTGGGCTTCATTTTGGCGAGTCACTACTCGCAAGTCAGTTGCGAGTCCAATCGCGAGTCACCTTCTTGTTGCACACTCTTGATCAAATCTTCACACTCTCTCACACATAACCCTTACATTATTCTCACCTAAATACATGGTTTCTAAATGCTGAATTACAAGCATATTTGGCACGGAATAAAGTCAACACATAGTTGAATAAATTCAACTTTACAAAACTAAATGACAAAACTCAAACCACTAACACTGCATTAATGATTGACCCACACAACTAAACTCATTTATACATAAATAATATATTAAGTTTCTATTTAACAAATCGAATGCTTGAACAATTACTAACTTTATTATTATTTTCCCTGAATCACTAACTTATAACAAAAAGTTACTATATCATGATAAAAATACACACGCATGTAACAAACTCCATATATTTCCTAATTATTAAATTATATAAATTTATATTATATTTATATTATACATGCACACATTCACACAAATAACATTATAATAAAAAACAAACGCACACAATCAATATTAAACACACACACACAAATATACATCTATATCTATATATATTTAAAAGCTGAAGCGTAGCATTTATTGTTGCTACGCTCCAATTGAGCCACATTAGCGTCCACGTCATTATCAATTTTCTTTCCAATTTTCCTATAATTTTTTTTTAACATTTACTCATTTTTTAAATATTTACACTTTCTCCAACCTTTCTCTATCTCTTACCTTTTCATCTTCCTACTACCCTCTACCTTAATATCACTTTTTATCTCCCCACTACCCTCTACCATTCTTTATTCTTGGCGTAAATGCACTTTTAGTCCATACGTTTTGACCCGATTTCTATTTTGGTCCCTACATTTTATTTTTACCACTTTTAGTCCCTAAATCAATTAACGCGTGACATTTAAGTCCTTACCGTCACCCAACTAACAGAAAATGCTGACGTGGCTGACGACACAGTAAAATAATAATTAAAAAATCTATTTTAGCATTAAAAAATTACCATGTCAGAATTTAAATTAAAAAAAATTAATTTATTAATTTTAACTAAATGAAAAATTAAAAAAAAAAAACTTGGGAAGAACATGATAAAAACAAGAACTCCAACCCAGATCAAAGAACTCAAGAACACAAACCTAAACACAAAATTTTCTTTCTTGACCCGTGACTGCCCTCAAATCACAACCACAAATCCACCGGAATCTGCCACAAAACCATCAACTATTCACCACAAATCCAAAACAATAAACCCATCCACTACCCACACAAACCCATCGGAGCAAACTACCCCACCCAAATCTGATTTAAAAAAAAAAAAAAAAAAACTCAGCTAGTCCAGGCGCCATTCCTCTTCGATTTGAGAACGAAACCCATCACCAAACTCCAATCTGTGAACGAATCCCACCACCAAACTCCGATCTGTGCCATCACCGAAACCCGCCATCAAACTCCAATCTCAGCCACTGAAACCCACCACCAAACTTCAATCCAGCCACTGAAACCCACCACCAAACTTCAATCCAGCCACCAACCATTATCGATCCAGCCACCGAACAATCATGCAACCCATCACCGACCGACCCAAACTCTGATTTGTGCCATCACCAAAACTCCACCACAGACGCCGATCACCACAAACCCACACCCTCCACCACGCCGATTCACAAACTCAGACCTCCACCACGCCGATCCCCACAAACCCACGCCCTCCACCTCACCACGGCAAGTCGACAACACCATATGCACAGAAACCCACAAAAAAAAATGCCAAAGAGAGAGACCCATTGATTTGAGAGAGGACCTTGAGGCATATGGGTTTAGGTTTGGGTTTGAGCAAAAAGCACCAAGATTGAGGGAGAAAGAAGAAAAAGAAGGAGAAAGAAAGAAGAAAAGGAAAGAATGGAGGCGAAGAACGATCTGGGGAAGAAAAAGAAAAAGAAAGAAGAAAACAAAAAAGAAGAAGAGTACGGTGCTTGTGTATCTGATGAACCCAAGAACCCAAGCACCATATCAAGAACACAAGCACTATTGTTTTTAATTTTTTTCATTTAGTTAAAATTAATAATAATTTTTTTTTAATTTAAATTCTGACGTGGCAATTTTTTAATGCTAAAATAGATTTTTTAATTATTATTTTACTGTGCCGTCAGCCACGTCAGCATTTTCTGTTAGTTAGGTGACGATAAGGACTTAAATGTCACGCGTTAATTGGTTTAGGGACTGAAAGTGGTAAAAATAAAATGTAGAGACCAAAATAGAAATCAGGTCAAAATGTAAGGATTAAAAGTGCATTTACGCCTTTATTCTTTACATACTTTTCCCTCACAAAAAAAAGGCTCTCTCTCTCTCTATTTTTTTGTGGATTTTTTATTTTTCTTGCATCTCTGCTTTAGATTGATAAATTGTTGTGTTCTTTAGAACTTTATATTGCGTTGATGCAATTTAGTTTTGTGATTTAAGTTTTTTTTTTTCTCTCTTTAATTGTTAATTTTATTACATGTGTTTTTTCTTTAAATTCTTAGTTTGGGTTGCTTTGAATTCACCTATTTAGTTGTTCTATATATGTTATATTTGTACAACATGACATTTGTTCTATGAAGTTCCTTTTAGACTTGATACGTTATCTTTTCATTTTTTTTTTCTCTCCCCATGTGCAGTGATTGACTTCTAACAAAAACTATTCTATTTATATATTTAAAAATCTATTTCTTCTTAATTCCAATAGTTTAAATTTTGTATGGGCCATAAGGAACAAAGGGGTCCATAATGCATTCATATTCTCTTCATATCATGATAAATCTGAGTAGTTGAATAGTATTGTTGTTTAATTTACCACTACTACATATTTTTTCCTAAAAGCTACATATCATCGATTGTAACACCAAATGGATATTTCAAAGTTCATTTGCACGATTACTTTGTTGTGTGGTGAGTTGAAACATTGTTGAGTAATGATGTACGTTAGATTGTATGTGTAGCCTCTTGACTTGCAAAGGGTAAGTACTGATTTATGCTAAGTTTTTGTTATTGGTATTCTTTAGAGCTATAATGGTTGATAGGTCTAATGAGGCTCCATTAATTTATGCGAGGCTTCAATCTCACCCAAATGACAAGTAATAAAACAAGACAATTCATGTTCAACTTTCAAGTTTATTCTTTTTATATAAAAAAAAAATGCTTAGCTTTTTGGTAACCACAAATTCGTTTTGTTAACTCAACATCATAAAGTAACTTTAATTTAGTTATATGGATAGGGTTTATCATTTTTCATGTTGCAATATATATTTATATATATATATCTATATATATATTCAAGCTAACATCAATAGCACTACTACAATTGACCATTTAAATTCAGCCATATCCTTCATATCATTAAATTTTTAATATTTTCTCTCGTTTTTTTTTTTAATTTTTAAAAATTAAACATATAATGTTTTAATTAAATACAAATAAATAAAAATTTCCTTATAAAATCGTACTCATTTTTTTTTTTTAACATTTACACTCTCTCTAACATTTCTCATTCCTTTCACATTTTATCTCCCCACTACCCTCTACCTAATATCACTCTTCATCTTTCCCTTTATCTTCATTTATTTTGTTTCTTCTTCTTCTTATCCTCCTATTATAAATTTTTCATTATCTTTTCTATCCTATACTTCTATGCATAATTTTCCTTCACAAAAAAGGTTATTTCTCTCTCTCAATTTTTTGGTGGATTTTCATTTTTTATTTTTCTTGCATCTCTACTTTAGGTTATTAATTTTTTGTATTTTTAAGAACTCTACTTTGAGTTGATGCAATTTAGTTTTGTGTTTTAAGTTTTTTTCTTTTTTGTTTTCTTTGATTGTTAAATGTTATCCTATTGCATTATAAAGAATATAATATTAGTCTATTACATAGCATGATTTGGATAATTTTATCATATAAGAATTTTACATAAGTTACATAGACAATAGTAAAACAACAACAATAATAATAATAATAATAAAATATATTTATGAGATAACTCTAAAAAAATTATCACGCGCAATGCGTGGATCTGCGACTAGTTTATAATAAAGAGAGAAACAATTACAACTCATAAACACTAACTCTTTACTCTTAAAGTTAGAGATACCGAGATAGTTGGATAGAGAAAAGAGATGAGCTGAGATTCCTAAGAATGAGATCAGAGATCAAATCAGAGAGAGAGAGAGAGAGAGAGAGAGAGAGAGAGAGAGCGAGAGAGAGAGAGAGAGATTTGTGATGTTATTTGGTTTTAGGATGGATTAATATGTGTAGTTGTTTGGTTTTGGGTTGGGCTGATCTGTGATCAGGTTGTGCAAGATTTAATTAACTCTGAGTGTGCAAAAATATTTTTAAGGGTAAATTAAATTAGAAAAAAATATTTCATATGTTAGAGTTTTAAGCCCCGATTGTCACAAAATTAATCTAATTTTAGTCAATTGAATTGATTAACATATCACATAAGCACAGATCACTTATGACACCAATATGATGACCCAAAAAAACCAAAAAAACAAACTGTTTCACAGTAAAAAATCTAGGGAGGATTTAATCTAATTAAACAATTCTTGACGCAACATATTTGTTAAAATGGAATTGAAGTTTATGTAATAAACTTAAACCTAAATCTACTGCTACCTCATGTAGTACTTACTGGCATGACCACATGTAACCTTGAGATCCACAAAATTCTTCTAGCCTGGACTATTTCACACGAACTCCCAAGTTCGTGACTCTAAGATCTATGCTCAAAGATTTGATTAGTAATTGTGGTTAAATGATTGCAACAACTTTTCTTTATAACTGGATATGTTGTTTGTACGTAATCTCTAGTTGATGCTTCAAGAGAGCTTGGAAAAATCTAGATCTATGCAGAAACATCGCTCTCTTGTATGTGTAAAAATGTGCCCTAGAGTTCATATTCATAAATAATTGAGTTCCATCAAAACCCTAGATCAAAAGTTGAGAGAAGAAACTGAAATTCCAATTGGCACAAATCTCGATTGGTCGAGATGTGCAGTTTGACTAGTCGAAATACGTGGTTTTCAACTTGTCAAGTTGTAGTCTTCTAGCAGTTCCTTTTTAGAATTCGTGAGTCTTCAATTGTTCTGAACTTGATTTGTTTTGATCCAAAGAGATGTGCAGTTCGACTAGTTGAAATACGTGGTTTTCAACCTGTCAAGTTGTAGCCTTCTGGCAGTCCCTTTTTAGAATTCTTGAGTCTTCAATTGTTTTGAACTTGATTTGTTTTGATCCAAAGATTCATTCAACACTAATCCACTAGACAAACTAGGTTCTAAGTTGTTACATAATTTGTTCATGATTACCAATCTAAAAATATAGACTTTATATATATATATATATATAGAGAGAGAGAGAGAGTTGAGTTCAAGTTACATCTGGTGTAACTCTAAGCAATGTTACACCAATCAATATTTTTTAATTGGATGTGAATTTTGACAAATCGACTGCTGGATTACATTAAATTTGTATATTCTCCATACTGCAAAATTTTAAGGTGATCAAAGATCAATAGTCATGTCATTTATCAATTGTATAAATTCGAGTTTTTGAAGTTTAAAATAATGCATAAAATATGAGTTTATGGATTGAATAGTAAATAATATCTGATTGGTATGAAAATTGGCATGCATGTTTAGATCATATAGAACATGTAATCCAACGGTGGAATTTTCAAAATATAAATTCATTAACAAGTTATTAAGTGGTGTAACATTGTTTAGAGTTACACCAGGTGGTGTAACTCTACAAAAGTTACACATTTTTTAAACCATAGATTTCTAAGAAATCTAATGATTAGAAAATCATTATATTCAATGTCATCTTTAAAATAATTGCTTTCCATATTATCTAACCTAATTAATTTGATAGAATATTATATTATTTTCTTTTCTACTTTCTTTCTCTCTCCTAATCAATTCATCCCTAACCTTGCACAAGAGCATATTCTCGACGTTCTTGAGTTGCTCATAGTAATACATACAACATTGTTTGTGACAGTGAAGCAAAATCTAGGAGTACTAGAAGCTTGAATACCTCAAACTAGTTAACCTTAGATGATTAGAGCATTTACAAATTTCAATAATCACATATATTTATTGCTAGTCTTTTATTCAACAAAGTTGCACATAGTGGTTGACGGAAAAAAATAAAAATAAGGTTCAATGTCATCTAGTAGCTTAGCTCTAGGATTTTTTTTGGGGGGGGGGGGTGAGGGGGAAGGGTTTGGGGGATAAGTCATCTTCTTTCAATTGACCAAGTTGCTGACAGTGTGATATTATCACAAAAATTTGAAGATTCATGACCAAGAAATTATGGACATTCAAAACAATACTCAGTTCCTTCGGTTAAAGTCAAAAAGTAGTATCTCTTGTTTCATAGCCAATATCCACAGCTTAATTAACTAATATTTTGGAGATAACCAAATAAGATTGAATTATCAAAATTTGATCTGCAACTTAAGAACGTTGAGAATATGCTCTTGTGCAAGGTTAGGGATGAATTGATTAGGAGAGAGAAAGAAAGTAGAAAAGAAAATTGTGTGTACCCAAATTCTGCTAGATGGACTGGGCTTAGGATTGGGCTCACAATCTATTTGTATAGTGGGCCTAGTATTTCCTATTTTGGGTAGTTCCACCTCGAATCACTCTATAGCTTCCTTTAATCCCAATGAATACCCTTACTCTCCTCCCTGTGTTACTCACTCCCGAGTTCCACTTGTATACTTTCTCTCCCTCTCTTCTTCCTTTCTCTCTTTTCCTCTCCAGGATTGCTAACCCCCCCTCCCCCTTCTATTTCTCTTCTCCTTTTTATAGCTTCATGTTGGTGGAGGCATCATGATTATTTCCTCAGCTCACTTGTGTGGGTGGAGTCCAATTTGATTATTCTTGATGAAAATGTGCTTTGATTGAAACAGTGGTAATGGCATTGGAACTGACTCCAGCCTCCAGAAGTCCGCCCGGCAGCGATATCCCCTAAGGCAATACCGGGCTACCGAAAACTTGGGTACCCCCGAGCACTCGCACTCCCGACCAAGTTAAAGTTGATCGGCAGGGATTTGCTTTTGACAAGTTCGATACAGGATTGACTTATTGTGGTTTTTGGGCTCAGATTGGGCCATATAGTGTGTTCGGATTAAGGCCATAGGTGCAACGGGGACAGGGTCATGTACAGTACCACAAGGTCAGGGCCCAAGGCCCAATGGGCCTAGGGCCCTGCCCCGTACAGTACCACAAGGCTAGGGCTCAAGGAACAATGGGCCTGGGACCCTGCCCCGTACAATAGCCCCCCCTTGATTCGTATCCAGCTTTTGGGAACGAATTAAGGATGACAAGCGCTAGAGACCTCTCGGGAAGCTCAGTCATCAGTTATTGAATGGATAGGATGGTCATTAATGCGCTCTCAAAAGGGGCCTTACGCCAGGCTGTCAGGTCTAACCGCCATCATAACCTGACGATTCGCGAACCGAGGCTGCGCATGTGGGGGTTATAAAAAAGAATTCATAAAGGTTTTCCTGCCTTTCTTTTCATTAAATGCCTTAGCTCTTATAAATAGTCTCTTCTGAGTATTCACTCCACTTTTTACTTCCTTTCTCATCCAACTTCTTCTCTGCCGAGCATCCTTCTCTCGTGCATAAATTCTTCAATCAAGATCACCCATTCCTAGAGCCCACAGTAAGTTTCTCTACTCCTTCCTCTTCTTTCAATTTTTTTCCTTCGCTTTAGAGTTTAAGAATGGGATTTTCCCATCTTCTGTCTACTGAGGCGTCTTTGGCTAACTTTAGAGAGGTTTTCAACATCCCTGGGGATGGGGATGTAGATGTGGCTTATTGTCACGAGGGTGACATTGCTTTCCATCGACGTTCTGGGTCCAACACAGTGTTTTTTCCTTTGATGGCTATTTTAGAGGGAGGGGTTAGGTTTCCTGTGGACCCTCTTTTACTTAGTACCCTTAGATTTTATGGTTCGTGTCCTGATAAACTTCCTCCTAATTTTTACCGAGTCGTAAGTTGCGTCAGTAGATTAAATCGGATATACGGCTACAGTTAAACCACCATGACATAAACTTTATGTACAGTTTGTGTGGCAATCTTAAGTCTAACTATTATTTAAAGGCTAGGGATGTACGGGTATGGTTCATTTCATGCCTTCCCGATTCTAATAGAAACTCAGCAGGGGAATACGTTCAGGTGAGCGGCAACTGGCTTGCTGACGAGCTCCCCTACCCACTTTCGCCACGTGAAGTTGGTCGGTGACTCGGTACCGAGCACCTTTAATTCTTTTAATCGTGTTTTGCTCGTGATTGTTTCGCTTAAACAGGCACTAACCAGTTTTTGTATTATTTTAATGCAGATGGCAGAAGGTTTAGACTGGATATTAAAGTAGTGCACGTGAGAGACTTGAATTTCGTGCTTCGGTCTGAAATATTCATGAATTTCGACGGGCAACTCTGAGCGTCGCACCTTATACTTGGTTGCACTCTCGTTTACATAACTTGGCAGCCTTTCGGGCAAACTTTGCTGGTGGACAGCCCTTTGTTGTCGTATGTAGACGTGCGGCACGCCAACCTTCTTCCCCCCCAGTTAACTGTTGGTGAAGCTCGGGACTTCGGCCCTCGGTTTACTAGTGCAGAGTCTCTTGTATCGGTAAGGGACGCCTTGGCTGATCTTGTATCTCAAAGCCGTAGAGTCCACGTACCGTTGAAGAGCCCGAAGCTCCAGTTCAAATAGCCGAGCCAGCAGCAGTCGAGTTGGTTAATTCCTCGAAAGCAGAGGCCGATCAAGGTGAAGAGATGGTGAACAAGCGAACAATGACCATTGACCGATTTTTGCCCGGCACCCGTCCTGCGGCTCAGCCACAACAGCCTTAAGGCAGGGATCATACTCCTCCTTCTCTTGCTGGCCGTACCAAAAAAAGGCAGTGCACTATCGAACAACCACCCAGGGTTTCAAGCGACGCTCCTTCGAGGACCCCTCCCTGAGTGTCTGGCGGGATTATGATCTGGGAGTCGACTGGTGGTTCTCGACCAACTGCCCAGGTCGAGACCAATGTGGCATCCTCTTCTCGGCTAGAGGTGGGTTGGCAGACCACCTTCAGACTCGGTAACGAGCCACTGCCGTTGTCAGCCAGCGTAAGGACATGGGCACAGGGTGAAGGGGGGCAAATCGCCTAGAGACTGGTGCAGGGCCTCTTATTGCCCGAGGACGTTCACTTCTTCTTGGGCGGAACTGACGAATCGTTGGCTAAGCGGCTGCAGTGGCATACCATAGCGGTAACTCACTATCCCGTCCTTTTCCATTTGTTTTAATGCATGTGTATTCCCTTTGCTTTCATACTTGTCATTGTTGTGTTATCAGGCCGCACAGTTGACCTACGTTATTGAAGAAAGGTTAAAGGAGACTGCCGAGGATGCCAAACGGGAGAAAGCCCTAAAAGACGTTGCGGTTGCCACGGCGAAAGACAAGGGCAAAGCTGCTGAGGCCGTCGAGAAGAAGGCGCAGTCTGCCGAGAAAGCCCGGTTACTGGCGGTGAAAAAGTTGACAGAGATGGATGTTAAGCTGGGGGGCACGGAGCTCAAATTGGCAGAGGTAGAGAGCTTGAACTTAGCCCAAGCCGATGAGATCGCCGACCTTAAAGCGGCCCTTAAAGCTTGCGAGGAAAAGTGGTACAATGAAGGCTTCGCGGACGCTGAAAACTCTGTGGAGCCCATTGTCCATCAAGCCCGGCATCATGGGTTCGGGGAAGGGTGGCTGGCAGCCTTGCAAGCAATGGGAGTGGCCGAGGATTCCCTACTGAGGAATCCTGAGCAAATTCCATACCCGGCTCCTCCTCCCCCCGTTCAGAGTCAAGCCGGTAACGCTGACAAAGAGGATACCCCCAGCATGAGGGAGCTGGTGTGCGCGATTGACACTCACGTGGAGATGGTTGACCTCGAGGTCACTAGCAACCTTAATGCTGCCGAGGATGTACAAGCCTAGCCATTTCTCGTCGATCAGCCAATCGAAGAGGCGCTAGCACAACCTGCCGATGTCGCCGTTCCGTCTCAGTCTTTTGACCCTGCCGCCTAAGTTTGCAGAAGCTGTTTACCCTTTTATTATTGTTTTTCTTTTTCTTGCCGTTTATTTTTCTTTTATTTGGTTTTACCTATGGTCACCGGGGTGTGGTGACAAAACACTGGTTTAATTTTAATTTGTGCTTGTTTTATTCCGTTTGATTAGTCATCTTAAGATGGTGACTGGACACCTATTTCAGCCATATTTATAATTAATTTCCAAATTTATAAATGATTTTTGTATTGTTGTCAAATTACTTATTATACCTTATTTTCTCATTGATGATTATCGGGGATCTAGATCGAAGTTTACCTTAGATCGGTAATAAAAGATTACTCTTGCACTTGTACTCGAAAAGGATAGACTAGGTTTTTACCTTTTCGATGACCGTGACGGATTGAAAATGGGTTTCTTGCATTTAGAAGTAAATGTTAGGCTTGCGCCTTCTCGGCAATTATAATCGAATCGAGCACATGCTTGTGTACTTAACGAAAATGAATGCCAGGTTCCTGTCCTTGGAAAAAATGAGTGTTAATGTAGGGTTTCTGCCCTTAGAGAATTCTAATATAAGGTTTCCACCTGCTCGGTGATTGGGGTTAAACCGGGAAGAGGCTTCTGCCCTTAGAATAATCTGATGTAAGGTTTCCACCTGCTCGGTGATTAGGATTGAACTGGGAACAGACTTCTGCCCTTAGAAATAATTTGATGTAAGGTTTCCACCTGCTCGGTGATTAGGATCGAACCAAGAACAGGCTTCTGCCTTTAGAATAATTTGATGTAAGGTTTTCACCTGTTCGGTGATTAGGATCGAACCGAGAACGGGCTTCTGCCCTTAGAATAATTTGATGTAAGGTTTCCACTTGCTTGGTGATTAGGATCAAACCACGAATAGGCTTCTGCCCTTAGAATAATTTGATGTAAGGTTTCCACCTGCTCGTTGATTAGGATCGAACAGGGAACAGGCTTCTGCCCTTAGAATAATTTGATGTAAGTTTTCCACCTGCTCGGTGATCAGAATCGAACCGGGAACAGGCTTCTGTACTTAGAATAATTTGATGTAAGGTTTCCACCTGCTCGGTGATCAAGATCGAACTGAGAACAAGCTTCTGTCCTTAGAATAATTTGAGGTTTGGTTTCCTTCATGTTTATTGACCGGTGTTGATAAATTAACAATGATGGAACCAAAACTATGAATACACTAGCATGGATAAACATTGCCCTCATACTATTTAATATTATACACATATTACATTATACTCTACCCATACTCTTGTGCACTGATGGTCAGTGGTAAAACTTCTTCAAATTGTGAACATTCCATAGCCGGGGAAGTGGTTTTTCACCCAAGTCTTCCAGATAGTTTGCTCCCGTGCCAGCAATGGCAGTAATCCTATAAGGCCCTTTCTTCTAGGTCGGGGCTAATTTTCCTGTGTTGATGTCCCGCGTGTTTCCTACTACCTTTCGAAGTACCAAGTCTCCAGCACCAAACTCCCTCGTCCTCACATCCCTGTTGTACCTCCAGGCAAGTTTTTGTTGATATTCTGCTAGTCGGATGGTCGCTGATTCTCGGTGTTCCTCCAATAAGTTCAGCTATCTCACCATTAGTTCAACATTCTTGGTAGGGACGAATCCTGAAACTTGGGCACTGCACAAATTTATCTTGGCGGGTATGACTGCTTCTGCTCCATATGTTAGAGAAAATGGAGTTTCTCCCGTGGACCTACTAGGAGTTGTTCGGTATGCCCACAGAACGTTGGGCAACTCCTCGGCCCACCTACCCTTAGCACCCTCCAATCTTTTCTTCAACCCGTTCACAATGGCTTTGTTGGTGGCCTTAGCTTGACCGTTACTCTGCGGATATGCTGGGGTGGAATGCTTGTTCTTAATGCTGAGAACGCTACAAAACTCGCGGAAAGCTTTGCTATCAAACTGCAACCCATTATTCGATACTAGAGACTCTGGTACCCTGAACCTCGTTACTATGTTTCTCCATACAAACTTCTTAACATCCACATCCCAAATATTTGCCAACGCCTCCGCCTCCGCCCACTTGGTGAAGTAATCCACGGCTACTAAAATGAACCTTTGGTTTCCTGTAGCCCGAGGGAAGGGACCAACAATGTCTAGCCCCCACTGCGCAAAGGGCTATGGATTACTAATAGGATTTAGGCTCCCAGCCGGCTGGTGGATCATCGGGGCATGCTTTTGGCACTGCTCACACTTCCGCGCATACTCGGTAACATCCTTTTGCATTCGTGGCCACCAAAATCCCTGAGTCATTGCTCGGTGAGCTAATGAACGTCCCCCTACGTGATTGCCGCATACCCCCTCATGAAGTTCGGTCAGGTGCTCTTCAATCTTGCTGGGGTGCAAACACTGTATAAGTAAGGCCCTTCGAAAGACCTCCGGTACAGCTTTCGATTAGCTGACAACCAATACCGAGCGGCTGCCCGGCGTACTTTTTCTGCTTCTTTTTCATTAGCTGGCACTCGATCCTCAGCCAAACAGTCGATGATCGGATCCGTCCAACATGGCTCGACTGTTGTTACCAGTGAAACACCTACCCCTACATTAATGCTCGGTTCTGCCACCAGTTCCACTTTGATTAATCGAGGTACTTCTTCGGTCAATGATGATGCCAACGTGGCCAATGAGTCAGCGTGCTGGTTTTGCCCCCTAGCCACTTGAACCACCCTCACATTCAGAAAGCGGTCCATAGTCTACTTTACCAACCGTAAATACTCCATCATCCAAGGATCCTTGGCCTCAAAGCTTCCCTGCACCTGATTAACCACCAATCGAGAATCCAAGTAGACCTCTACCTCCCTAGCACCTAGGTCCGACACAACTCTCAATCCAGCCAGTAGGGCTTCGTACTCGGCTTCGTTGTTAGAAGCCCTGAAGCCCAGCCTAAAAGAGTGCTTCAGCTTTATTCCTTCCGGGGTGATGATTACGATCCCAGCCCCGGCTCCTAGTGCGCTGGATGCTTCATCCACAAATACCTTCCATGGGCGGGCTTCTACATGACAAACCATCCCCAACTCCCTCATCGGGGAAAATTTTGCAACAAAATCAGCAAGAACCTAACCTTTCACCGAACTTCTAGGTCAGTATCTAATATAAAAAGAGCCTAGCCAAGTTCCCCATTTAGCTATTCTACCTGTAAAATCTGATCTCTTCAACAACGACTGCAAAGGGTATTCGGTTAACACATAGATGGTATGAGCTTGGAAATAATGGGGCAGCTTCCTTGTAGCATGCACTAGTGCTAATATCAACTTCTCCAAAGGCAAATACCTCGTCTCAGCATCGACCAAGGTTTTGCTGACATAATATATTGGCTGTTGCACTCCTTGATCCCTTATCAACACGGCATTCACTGCATGCTCGGACACTGCGAGATACATGAATAACTCCTCACCAGGTTCTGGGGCTGTCAACATAGGTGCCCGTACTAAATATTCCTTCAGATCCTAAAAAGCCTTTTCACATTCCTCATTCCACTGAAATCCCTTCCACTTCCTCAAAAGCTGGTAAAATGGATGGCACCGATCGGCAAACTTGGAAATAAACCGGTTGAGGGCAGCTAACATGCCGGTCAGTACTTGGACTTCCTTTGGATTACTTGGCTGCTTGAGGCACTTTACAGCTTCAATCTGATCGGGGTTGACCTCTATTCCTCGATTAGTGATCATATACCCTAGGAACTTGCCAGCCCCCACCCCGAAAGCACACTTGTTAGCATTGAGGCGCAGCTTGTGTTGTTGGAGTATTTCCGCTGATAAGTAGCTCTAGCATTTTTTAACCTAAACGACATTACGGTATAGTGGAAATTGGCATATGGGGAGATGAATGCCGTCTTTTCCTGATCCTCGGTGGCTAGGGCAATTTGATAATATCCCTTGAAAGCGTCCAGAAAGCTCATCCTCGGGTGCCCATATGTGGCATCTACCAGTTGATCGATCTTTGGCATAGGGAATGGGTCTTTTGGGCATGCTCGGTTCAAATCGGTAAAATCAACACAAACCCTCCATTTGCCATTCTTCTTTTTTTACCACCACGGTATTCACAAGCCACTCCAGAAAGAAGGCCTCCTTTATTGCCCCAGCCTCCTTCAACCTTTTGACCTTTTGCCTGACGGCTTCAACATACTTCTTAGCTGATCTCCTTAGCTTCTACTTTTTAGGAGGAAACAATGAGTCCACGTTAAGCTTGTGAACTATGAACTCGAGATCCACCCCGGGCACTTCATACGGGCTCCAAGTAAATACGTCCACATTCTGTACAAGGAACAGCATTATCTCCACCCTATCTTCGTCCTTCATACTTGCTCTTATCTGAAAACTTCTATCATCATCCGGCAGTATCCTTAATTTTATTAAATCCTCGGCACAGCTAGCCCCCATTTCCTCCTGGGGTTCCTGTAATTGTTATAAGGGAACCTCCTCAGCCGGTTCCTTCTATTTGATCTCCCGGTTAACAGTGGCCACCAAGCACTGCCTGGCCACTTGCTGGTTTCCCCTCACTATAGTAATACCTTGCTTGGTGCGGAATTTGACCTTCACATGCAGGGTGGACAAAACTGCCCCCATCGCATGAATCCACGGCCTTTCAAGGATTTCCGTATACGGAGAAAATGAAGCGACCACTATAAATGTCACCATTACTTCCTTACCTTCCATATTCACGGGAAGCAAAATCTGCCCCTCTAGGATCACCATCTGGCCATCAAAACCCACTAGGGGCATATCGTACTTGGAGAGATTTTCATTCTTTAGGTCGAGCCCCCTGAACAAGTCGGGGTACATCACTTCAGTACCACTCCCCTAATCTATCAATACCCTATTCACTATAAAACCATTTATTTCTGGCTATAACCACCAAAGCATCGTCGTGCGGTTGAATTGTTCCTTCTAGATCGTCGTCATTGAAGGCAATGGGCTCCCGAGTGAACTTCAACTTCTTCTCGGAGGGTTGTTCGCCCGGGCAACCTTCTGCCGGCACCACGGCCAGTACCCCTCTCCCTTTTGACACCAGGGTACCCCTTGAAGCTGCGTGGATGACTTCTATCACTCCCAATGGGGGTGGGAGAGGATTCCCCCGAGGTCGAGTACCCTGCCCGGCTTCTTAATTTCTCGGGTCCACTACAAACTCTATCAAATACCCCGCCTTTACTAGCTACTCTAGATGATCTTTTAACACCCTCCATTGTTCGGTGGTATGCCCCTTATCTCTATGGTAAGTATAGTACAGGTTCTAATTTCTCCTTGATGGGTCAGCCCCCATCTTGTTTGGCCACCGAAAGTACGACTCATTTTTTATTCAATCGACGATTCTGTGCACCGGCTCCTTGAACATCATGTTCACTTCCCCCATCTGTGCGCCCGACTCCTGTATCCTCAAATCCTTTTGGGGCCTTGATTGAAAACCCCCCTGCCGAGGCTGACTCATGATTGAAGCCTTGCCCTTGTTTTGCTGTCGGTCATCCTCTAACCTTTTATATTCTTCGATACGCCTCATCAACTACCTCATATCCTCGAGAGGCCTCCTTGTCAACAAGCCTCGCAATTCGGAGTCCTCGGGCAATCCCAATCGAAAAGTACTTGCGGCGATTTTTTCGTTGCCCCCGCTGATCTCGTTGTACAGCTCCCAATATCGGCTAGTGTAGCTGCGAAGGGTTTCCCCGGCTCCCATTTTCATTAATAACAGTGCGTCCACTGGTTGCGGCACCCAGCTGCAGGTCATAAACCGGACACCGAATTCTTGAATAAGCTCGGCAAAACAATGAATCGAGCCTTTCCTTAATCCATTGAACCACCTCAAAGCGGTGGGCCCGAGACTCGAAGGAAATACCTTACACATCAGCGCATTGTTATGAGTGTGCAAAGACATCATCTGGATATAATGGCTTACGTGTTCTACCTGATCTGTTTTCCCATCATAAGAGTTGAATGGAGGCCGCATAAATCTACTTGGCATAGAGCCCATTCGATGTCCCCCGAGAACGGTGATCGAGCAGCCCTGCGTAATGCTCGTCTCATAGCGTCCATGGCGGCATTGCGGGGTCGTCGCTCTTCTGGAGAAATCGAGTCTCGGTCTGCGTACTCCCGTGAACGATCTCGGTGTCGATGGGAATTGGATTAATGGGACCCCTCTCCATAGCGACCTCCCACACTAGCCGACCTTCCTTCGCGCTCCTTGCGGTCCATTTTCCGACGCCTACCTCTTGCTTCTAACTCCAAATCCCTCACCAACCTACGCAAACATTCAAGTTCCTCGTCCCTCATGTCAAAACGCTCGTGCCCCGAAGTGCCTGACATTGTCCGGTATGTTTGAAACGACCTTTCTCCAAGGTCGGACTGCCCTTCCTCCTACTTAAACTCCCTATCTTCGCGCCTCTTCTGCCTTTTTTCCCGCCAAGTGGATCACTGGGAAGATCCTCTAGAGCCACTCTCAGCATAACTTCTTGACTATCTCCTAGACATTCTCCTTGCTTGTGAGTCTTGGTAGAACTATGGCTATGTAAGAGATCCCCACAGACAGCGCCAATTGTGCGTACCCAAATTCTACTATATGGATCGGGCTTAGGATTGGGCTCACGATCTACTTGTATAGTGGGCCTAGTATTTCCTACTTTGGGCAGTTCCACCTCGAATCACTCTATAGCTTCCCTTAATCCCAATGAATACCCTTACTCTCCTCCCTGTGTTACTCACTCTCGGGTTCCGCTTGTATACTTTCTCTCCCTCTCTTCTTCCTTTCTCTTTTTTCCTCTCCAGGATTGCTAACCCCCCCCCCCCCTTCTCATTCTCTTCTCCTTTTTATAGCTTCATGTTGGTGATGATTATTCCTTCAGCTCACTTGTGTGGGTGGGGTCCAATCTGATTATTCCTGATGAAAATGTGCTCTGATCGAAACAGTGGTAATGGCATTGGAACTAACTCCAGCCTCTAGAAGTCCACCCGGCAACGATATCCCCTAAGGCAATACCAGGCTGCCAAGAACTTGGGTACCCCGGAGCACTCGCACTCCCGACCAAGTTAAAGTTGATTAGCAGGGGTTTGCTTTTGACAAGTTCGATATAGGATGGACTCATTGTGGTTTTTGGGTTCAGATTAGGCCTTATAGTGTGTCCAGATCAAGGCCATAGGTGCAACGGGGACAGGGTCATGTACTGTACCACAAGGTCAGGGCCCAAGGCCCAATGGGCCTGGAGCCCTACCCCGTACAGTACCACAAGGCTAGGGCCTAAGGAATAATGGGCCTGGGACCCTGCCCGTACAAAAATAATATAATATTCTATCAAATTAATTAGGTTAGCTAATATGGAAAAAAATTAATTTAAAGATGACATTGATTATAGTGATTTTCTAACCATTAAATTTCTTAGAAATCTACAGTTTAAAAAATGTGTAACTTTTGTAAAGTTACACTAGGTGTAACTTGAACCCATCTCATATATATATATATATATATATATAAAATTTTACTTTTTCAACAACATGTAGGGCCGCCCCTACTTTTTTCACATACTTTGACACAATTTAGACACATTGTAACCAATGATTGAATTACTTTTTACTAAGTTTCAAAGGTGAACCCTATCTAAGTGATGTAATTCAACCACACATTAACAAATGTACAAGTTGTGTCAAAGTAGTCCTCGAACAACGTCTTTTGCACACTAAGTCTCTAGTATTGGGCAATATGAGATGTGGAATGAAATTTTTTTGTTTTGTTTTGTTTTTATTAAATGTAAGAGCAACTTAACTAATGCATTAAAATAGACTTTTTTCAAATTTTTCATTAGTATATTTCTATTTTAAGAGAAAGGAATGTGAGAGTCAATTTTTTCCCTTTATTATATGAATCAATTTCCTTTTAAAAAGGAAATGCTCATTAGTAAATGAATCCATGATGTATTCTCTCCTTATTATTAGACTAAGACACCATTTTTTTAGGCAGAACTCAAATTTAGATCTTTCATTTGATAGTAAAAAACTTTACTATTTGAGTTAATTGAATCTCATTGTTGATTTCAAGTCAAGTTAGCATGAAATACAAAATAAGCACTCCTAAATGTTTCGAGGAAAGCATAAGATCTAATTCTAAATCACTATGTAATTAATGGGTAACCTCCAATATGTCAAAACTTGTTAGCGTACAAGCCCAACTGGCCTTAACCCTATTGTACTTGTACTTTATTCATATTACTTGTACAACACTCACATGCCTGACAATATAGAGGCAGTACGTCATACAATTTTATATAGCAGATGAGTAATTTGATGCCAAATGTCCTTATTTTTTAAATGTGCTTTAATTTATGCTAACTGTCATTTTATCTTATTTGTAAAATTTTGAATGTATAGTACTTCCAAGTTCCAACCTATTTAAAATTATTTTAAGTCCATCTATAATTACTCAATCTAAAACTACTTCTAATTAACTCATTCTAGTTAGGTCCCATTTGAAATTATTTCCTATTTATTTAAAACCTAGATTTTCTTACAAAAGCTTATTATGAGTTAAAACATAAATTTCAATGAAAAAGTATATTATGCCAACAACATAGAGGCAGTAAGTCTAATTTAAAAAATGCATACATGAAATAAATTTACTACATCACAATAACAAAAATTAAGTTAAGAAGTAAAATAATATTTTTTTTTTCTAAAAAAAAATACAAAAACAAAAATAATTTGCATTTTCTACGAAAAAAATATTCTTACAATGCTTGTGGCGGGCGAAAAGTATGTCAATTAATTAAGGCTCGTTTTAATTATGTTACAGTTCACTCACACAATTAATTTGTAGAGATGGAATGCAAGGTCAACCTTAAAATACCCGTTGTGTAACAAAAGGCAAAGATCTGAGTTAAGTTCTTTATGCGAAGTGGAAATGTTCAACTAAAAATAGCATAAAAATTAGCTAAGTGTTCGTCCTCGGGTTCAGTCCGGGGATGAAGGTTCAACTGAATGGTTTCTCTTTCTCTTTTGTTTTTCTCCCCCAAACTCTCATCCTCCTTGATCCAGGTGCTTCCTAGCTTTATATATATTAGCAAGGACGCATCTAGATCTTACATTTGGAGGGTTTAGATCAGACTTTCTTGATACTTGTCCCATCAAGACCTTACTAGAAGGTTTTTACAACAGAATATGAGCTGTAAGGGACACTGTTTATGGTTATTTCTCCATTAATGCGGCCAGCTAAGTGGTTGTAGTGCATTTAATGCGGAGGGGATAGCTGCTTTGTCCTTCCTTTTTCTTCTCTTCCTTGTTCAGAAGCAAGTTACCTTTGTACCCCCGGGGATTGCACTATGCTTCCTTCATTTCAGCTCCTCGGCCTTCCCGAGGTTAAGTATGAACCCTCGGCATCTTCATCAGCAACATCTACCTGAACTCCTTACTAGTTAAACAAGTCCTCTCCACAAAGTTCCCCTCCTCGGAGTTACTCTTGTTACCTCTGTTAACTACTTTCGATCCTCGTCCCCCCATAATGCTTTTTTAAAAGTTAACAAAATATATTAATGACCATATTTAGCTTATGTTGGAATTATAAAATGTATTTAATTGCATATTTTAAATGTACCAATGTATATACATGGAGTTATAAGCTAATTATTATAACATTTAATAACATGTGATTTTTCTATTTTGATTTTTAGGGTCCGTTTGGTTGGAGGGGTGGAAAAGTGGGAGGATAGAAAATGGTTGGAGGATAGAAAAGTGGAAGGATAGAAAAGATTTCATTTTCTCTAATTTTTGTTTAGTTGAGAATGGAAAAGTGGAAAGATGGAAAAAATGAGTTTGAATAAATTTACTCATATACCCTTGTTAAATAATGATGCTTAATTAAAACAAAAAAGTGACAAATAACCACACACAAAAAAAGAGCAATCATCAAAATTTATTAAAAAATAAAAATAATGTCCAAAAAAAAAAAAAAAAGAGGCAATGTTACTGTTAGGGAAAAAAATGAAAAAAAAGAAAGAAAGAAAGAAAGAAAGAGGCACGCCAGGCCCTAAAAAAAAAAGGAAAAAAAGAAGAAGAAAAAGATAAGAGAGGCAACAACCCAGAAAAAAAAGGCAACGGTACTGAAAATCAAAAGAAACAAAAGGAAAACAAAAAGAATAGAAAAAAAAAGGGCAATGGTACTGCCCAGTAAAAAAAAAAAAAAAAGTGCAACGTACCGACCAGGGGAAAAGAAAAAAAAAAAAGGCAATTGAAGAATGTGCAAATGGGTATTTTTGTCAACTAAGAAAAAATTTATCTCTACTCAGTTTTTTCTTTATTTTGGGAAAAAAAATTTTTGGTGGGCTCGGGGAGAAAACACATGGATCCTACCATTTATTTTCCTTCCTCCTCACCCAACCAAACACACTCAAAAAAGTTTTCATTCCTATTTTCTTTCCAAAATTTTCTATCCACCCTATTTCACTTCCAAACAAACATCTCCTTAGATTAATGGTAGTTTACAGCGGTCATAATTCTCCTTTATATATAGGTGCATATATATAAACTTTATATAATCTCCAAGATTTACGATTTTTTTTTAATAATTTAATAGTTATAATGGAAGAGGGGGATTTCAATATTAGATGTTTTAGAAACAACATAAAGTAACAATAAGTTAAGTTAAAAGACTTTTGGAAATTTATGAATATTTTTTTATATACATGCGTAAACTTTATATCATCTCCAAGACTTATGAATACTTTTTATATATATACATGAACTCGTACAAAATGAGCTCAAAATTATTTCCAAAGGATGGCCAAAACTTATTATTGTGTGCTCCACAAAATTAATGGCCCAGAATATCTTGTTTGTTATTTTATTTTTCTTTCTCTTGTAGATTGTGACAATTCAACAAGGCAAGCACCGAAACTCACTAATATATGAGCATGATCCAACTGCCAGCCTCAATGCATTTAAAATGAGGCTGCGACATACACCTGTTTCAAGGGATAAATTTAACGAGAGAGAGAGAGACTTAAAATCTCAAAGAAACCTTTCCAATATCTCAAGAGACTGCCAATACGGTGTATTATGACAGTGAAGAAAGTAACTCCAAATTACAATTGTTGTGGATTCTAATTAGTTTAATTAATATTTTTTTTTCGTCAAATAAAAATTTGAAATTTGAACTCTATTTAAACTAATTGGTATCTTAGGCCTAATGATAAAAAATAAATATCATGCATGAAACAGACGTCATATATTAAAATTCGATTATATTGAAAATAATAAATTAAAATAAGACATTCACAAGTTAATACCTATCATAGTCACTTGTCAAACAGCCAGATTAAGTTGCACTTAATGGCCTATCTAGTTCTTTTTTTCTTTGGTATCTTAATGACACATCTGTTTAACTGTTTTCATATACTCTTAACTACTTTTTTTTTCTTTTTTTGTTCTTTTCCGTTGTAATTTAATGTACCTCCCAACTCCCCACCACCCTATCCTCCTCATATTATTGTTCTCTTAGACTTTGAGGACCATTGTTACTTCTCATCCTCAAAAATACATTCACTGTTCATGAGTTTCAGTCATTCTTAACACTTTCTTCTCTTTCACACGCCTTTTCTTTTGGGGCCAAAATGACAGACCCAGGTTCAATCTCGGGCAAGAGTGATGCCAATGATATGAAGAAGAAGAAGATGGAGAAAGGAGAGGGAAAGAAGCAGAATAAAGTCTCACTGCTAAAACTTTTTGCATTTGCCGACTTTTATGATTACATTCTGATGGCAATCGGATCAGTTGGTGCATGTATTCATGGTGCTTCAGTACCTGTATTCTTTATTTTCTTTGGAAAGTTGATAAATATTATTGGTATGGCTTACCTCTTCCCAAAAGAAGCTTCCCACAAAGTTGCTAAGGTATATATATATATGAAAGCTAGCTAGTTTATAAACATTATCCATCTATATATCTTGAGTTTGCATGCATCAATATGGGCACTCTTTGTATTTTTTAAATTTTTTTTTTTTTTCTACAAGGGACTTCCCTAATCACTAGTGGGAAGAATCAATTGGCCTTTTCCAATACTATTTGTTTATAAATTGTTATAAGAGGGATAAAACTTTGTCCATCAAAAGTTGGAGTGTGAAAGTTAATGACACATTTTAATTATTAAAGCTTATTTTATTCAATGTTTTTTTTTTGGCAGTATTCCATGGATTTTGTATATCTCAGCATAGCTATATTGTTTTCCTCATGGATAGGTATGTGATAAAAATCTTATCTTTTCAGTCAATTATTTACTCTTCTTACAATATACACATGTGAAAGACAATGTTTTTATTGCAATTACATAATTTTAGTTGGGATTATATAAGGAAATGCTTTAATTAATTATGATAATTTTTTCAGAGGTGGCTTGTTGGATGCATACTGGAGAAAGGCAAGCAGCAAAGATGAGGATGGCATATTTGAGGGCCATGTTAAATCAAGATATTAGTCTCTTTGACACTGAAGCTTCTACTGGAGAGGTTATTGCTGCAATTACCAGTGATATTATAATTGTTCAAGATGCCCTTTCAGAGAAGGTATAAATGGATTTTTTTTTTTTAATAAAAAAATTTCCAGAGTAGCAAATATTGCTCTTGCATTAAAAAAATGTCTTCATATTCATATTGGTGTCCTTTTGCATTAAAAGTTTCAACTTTTATCATTATCATTAAAGGGTGTTTGCAAATAGGTTTTCTAGATCACCCTTTTTTCTACAGTGTCTTAATGGGTCAGGGAACAAATTTATTTCACTTCACGCTTCTTGACCAAAATTGTCTCAATGGTATTAATTTTTTTCTCTTCTTTCTATATAGAGAAATAAATGCATGCAATTAGTTTTTTCACAATCTGAATGGCAGATTTCTTTTTCTTTTTCTTTTTAAAGTATGGTGAAAAAAACTATCAAATAGACAATTGCTTCTTTTTTCCCTCTTATTTATTTATTTATTTCTAAATCACTCCTTTTAGTATATATGGAAAATCCAAAACTGAGTAAAACACAACAAAAAGGGGGTTTGAAGAGCTTAAGACAAGGTGTTATTTAAATAATGAGTATTGGTTTTTCCCAACAAAAAAAAAAAAAAAAAAGCAGCCGATGTGGGGTTGAATTGAATAGAATTGTTTTAGGTATTTGAATGTGAGACCCAATTTTGAAGTAAATGCAATATTAAGTGGCATTTATAAGTCAGTTGGGTTAGTTGTGCTGCTGCTTGTAGGGTTCAAAAGGCTTTTGCCAGCTGGACCGAAAATTAATACTGCAGCTGTAAAACCTTCACCTATGCATCGTTTTCTTTTCTTTTCTTTCCTCTTTTTTTTATTTAAAATTTTTAATTTTATTAATACAATGGGATCATTTTCATTTAGCTTAATCAAAGGTTCCAATAAGAAATTAACTTTAACCCACCTCTTATTAGAGTTTGTGTTATACAATTTCTTTTTGCTACATTAATTTTTATAGGATTTCTTTGTTTGGCAAAAGAATGTGAAATCTTTCAATGGGAAATTTGAAACTATTTTACCTTTTTTTTCCCCGTGAAATTCAAAGTTTAAAATTATTCTTTTAATTACAAATTATTGAGTATAATTAGGTGCTTATTTCTATTGCTCCAACTAAATGACCTTTTACTTTGATCTTATGATTTATGCTAAATGAGAATATCATAAATTTCATTTTATGGACCATCAACTTTTGCTTCTAGAAAACTTATACAATTTAAGGATATCCGTTAACATAACCCTCTAAATAAATAGCTACACTTAACACTAATTTTGGGCTAGTTTCAAAATGAAGTAATTAATATTTACACCAATTTTGCCAGCATCCACCAAACTTCCCTCAGTAAATCAGTATCTCTTTATCTCTCTCTCTCTCTATTTTTTTTTTTTTTTGATCCAGTATCTCTTTATCTCTAGTAGTACTATAACCTAACTTGGGCGGACTGGACAGGACAGGAAAAGTTGCTGAATTTTAATAACACGTTGGACTGTATGCCAAAGTGACGGAGTGGTTATAGATAAATTGTAAATTTTGTGTCCAAAGAATGATTTTGTGGGAGGCTTTTAATTTTTCAATATTGATGCTTAATTTAAAAGTTGATTTTAGGGGCTTCATCTTTCAATTTATAGCATAACCATGCTAATTTTTCTCTTTTAAAACAGGTCTGAGAAATCCATCTTGAATTAATATTTGCCATGCATGGTGGGTGAACCAAACTACTTGAAATCATATCCAAATTTATTGTGACCCTGATCCAATTAAAAACTGCCCTGATTTCCATGGCCCATGAATGGTGTTAGTCCTGTATCATCCATAGTATCAGTTTGTATAGAAACATCAAATTTTTTTTATCTTCTTCCCATTACAAATTTATTTATAAAATGAAATGATATATGTCTGAAACTTAAATGTTGGTGGGTGATGCAGGTTGGGAACTTCATGCACTACATAAGTCGGTTCCTAGTAGGGTTCACTATTGGATTTGTTAAGGTCTGGCAAATCACTCTGGTAACACTGTCAATTGTGCCCTTAATTGCCATAGCTGGTGGCCTCTATGCCTGGGTAGCAACTGGTCTCATTGCCAGAATTCGAAAATCCTATGTCAAGGCCGGTGAGATTGCTGAAGAGGTCAGCTCAGTCTCTCTTTCATGGACCTATATTGTTATCATAAAAATGACCAAAACCCACCATATGATGGCTCCAATTGAAAATAGCTATATCTTGATTATATGGGCATCATTCTCACACACTTCTTATTGTACATCGTCTGTAGTCACATCACTTAAAAAAAGTAGACATCGAGTATGAAATTATGAGTGTTGTGTATATAGAATGTGAGAGAGTAATAATCCTATATATATTGGAATGTTAAAGGTCGCATTCGGTGTCTAAAGTATACTTTTGCATGGTCTAAAAGAAATGATTGATAGGCAATCTTATCCTTAAATTTTATTTATTTATATTTTTTTTGTTGGAGAGGCTGATTCTTGGTCTTGAACCCCCAATTTTTGTTTTGGAACATAGCTTAAATTTATTTAGGACATGTTCTGTATGTGGTAAAAGATCCTATAATAGAATGGCTATTCAGTTAGAATTTGGTTGCAGGAATAGTTATTCCTTAGGTTTAACAACTTTTGACATTAATATATTTTCAAAAATATAAACCCTTTATATATATCATCTTTTACAAACTTTCAATTTGTAACAACTAATTTTACAACATAACCTAAATAGTACAAAATATTTTATTTCTTGTAATAAAAGTTGTTATTCCTATTGTAATCTCCATTTAGCATACTGTACTCTTAGTAAGTGTGCATTTGGATGGGCATATTTTCTTCACTTTAGTTTGTTTATTGTGTAAAAGTATGACTGCACCTTAAAAAATGTGATGCTTTTACAAAACTGAAAATTATATTTTGTTTTGCGGTGAAAATAAGCTCATCCAAATGAACCTCTAACTTGTAAGAAGGTGAATTTTGTTTCTAACTATCATCATAAGATTTAATTGGAAAATTGACACATGCAGTCTCTCTTTTTTTGATGTTGCGTAACTCTCAGGTAATTGGAAATGTTAGAACAGTCCAAGCATTTGCAGGAGAAGAGAGAGCAGTGAGATCATATAAGACAGCTCTGACGAGTACATACAAGTATGGGAAAAAAGGAGGATTAGCCAAGGGGCTAGGACTAGGCTCCATGCATTGTGTCCTTTTCCTATCATGGTCATTGCTTGTTTGGTTCACTAGTGTTGTTGTCCACAAGAACATATCAAATGGAGGGGAGTCATTCACCACCATGCTCAATGTTGTTATAGCTGGCCTGTAAGTCCTTACTTTTCTTGCTTAACTTGCATTCCAGGAATTTGAATTATTTCCTTGCGTTTGACATAGCATTTTATCAATTTTATTTTTTTATTCACATCTGATTTGTATAGTTACCTGCATTTGGAAATCAAATTCTTCCTTTATCTTACCTTGCATTTGCATTATAAATGATTTTGCTGTGATGTTAGAAGTAGAGATGAGTTCACTTTGATGGGTATGAAGATTCAATACTTGCCTTTTGACATGTACTATGAAGAGTTAAAATTTTAAACTTGGCGGTAGGCTGCCACCCATACCATCCGATAAAAGTTTCAAGTAGGGAATATATGAATTTGGAAGCGAGGAAAAATCAGCATGTAATAGATATGGAAATCATAGGGAATCTAAAGCAAAATGTTTGAACTAATCCAGTAGTAATTTGGAAAGTTTTCATTTAAAAATTCAATGATAATTTTGAGACGTGACCATAATGAATTAGAAGAATGTCAAAGCATATGTTGTTAGTTAAGAATTATTCTGGTAAAAGTGAAGACTTCATCAGCTATTTAGAAGTTTTATTCACGTTAAAAAAGATTTGTTTTATATCAGAGTAGTACACTAGTACTTTTTAGCATTTACAATTATAGCAAAAAAGAAAGAAAGATTGTAATAACGAGTTTGGGGTATCACTTAACTTACTAAAACTTAGTTTTCAGGGACCATTTATTACTGCTAAAATCTTTAAGTCTTTGAAATACAATGAAATTGTATGAATAAGAAAGGACAGTTAGTGAGACCAAGTGCTTTATATCTTCTTACTCACAACATAGTCTCTTAATGGGGTTCCCCAAACATCTGGTTGACATGATATTCTGTGTACACTTAACTCCTACCGATTCCACTTCATTGCAAAATTATTTTTGAAATAGTACTTCTCCCTAGTGTTTGAAACTTGCTGGTTGCTTGAATAATGATCATCATTTGGCTTGTTATCAAAGTGCCATCAAAATTCCATGAAACAATAATCATATTATCTGCTTTTATTGCTTATCAGGTCACTAGGGCAGTCAGCACCAGATATCACTGCCTTTATCCGAGCTAAGGCAGCTGCCTATCCCATATTTGAGATGATAGAGAGGGATACAGTGAGGAATACCATCACCAAAACTGGGAGGAAACTGGACAAACTAGAGGGGCACATTCAATTTAAGGATGTGTCTTTTAGTTATCCATCTCGTCCTGATGTAGTAATCTTTAATAAGCTGCGTCTTGATATCCCTTCTGGTAAGATTGTAGCCCTAGTGGGAGGAAGTGGGTCTGGAAAGAGTACGGTAATATCTTTGATTGAACGCTTCTATGAGCCCCTTTCTGGAGAGATACTATTAGATGGACACAATATCCGAGTGCTCGACCTCAAGTGGCTCAGGCAACAAATTGGCTTGGTCAACCAGGAGCCTGCTCTTTTTGCTACAAGCATTAGGGAGAACATACTCTATGGAAAAGATGATGCCACCCTTGAAGAGCTCACACGTGCAGCTAAACTTTCAGAGGCTCTCTCTTTTATAAGCAACCTCCCTGAGAGATTTGAAACTCAGGTATGGACTTGTTATATTGCTGTTCAGAACGATGGGGTACTGACAAACACATGTATACCTGTATTATGGAAATTTAGAAGAAAAGGAAAGAACTTATGACTTGAGCCTGCTTAGAATGTTTTATGAAAGCTGATTTCCTTCCCCACCTCTCCACCCCCCCCCCCCCCCCAAAAAAAACCCCTTTACCCCCTTTTTTTTCTCTTTTGAAACAATTTTCAACCATGAGTGGTAGCGTAGTAGATGAAAGTTAATGAAAACTTGATATCATGGAACTTATAAAGCTATGCAATTCTGTTTCTGTTTCTTGATTTCCATGATTATTGAAATTCAAATGGAGGATATAAAAAAGGTGAACTTGAAGTACATAGCCTGTGAGTATTAATTTGAAAAATACACTTTTTTAAAGATGGAAGTAGTTCCTACATGCTTCTCTAATTAATTGCCTCAAAAGATACTTGGTAGAGATTTTATGCAAAAATCTGACAGATAAGTAGTTATTACTCCATGGAATTCTCATAGAGAGTGAGGAAATAAACTCTTAGGGAACATCTATTGCAAAGAGTAATTTTAAGTGCTATTTTGCAGGTTGGTGAGAGAGGTATACAACTATCAGGTGGACAAAAGCAAAGGATTGCAATTTCACGTGCAATTGTGAAAAATCCATCAATACTTCTACTGGATGAAGCTACAAGTGCATTGGATGCAGAGTCTGAGAAGAGTGTGCAGGAGGCACTTGATCGTGTCATGGTTGGTCGAACAACTGTAGTGGTGGCCCATCGGCTTTCTACCATTAGAAATGCAGATGTGATCGCTGTTGTTGAAGGAGGGAAGATAGTAGAAACTGGGAATCATGAAGAGCTAATTTCGAATCCAAACAGTGCCTATGCATCACTAATTCAACTTCAGGAGTCAAGTTCTCTGCAAAGCTACCCCTCAATGGGTCCTAACTTGGGACGGCTACCAAGGTACTTCATTCACACTATAACACTAACAATTTTGTCTATCTCATTAATGTACTCAAATTCCAATCAGCTGAAATGTGTTTGTTTTATACACGAATGATAATGAGTTTGACAAAGGCTTCAGAAATCCTTTTTCTTCAGTGGTTACATGTGATCCCATCATAGGTCAGCGATAATGCCTTTTGAAAATATGAGAATATGTTTTTCTTCAATCATGAAACATTTGGAGGTGAACACAATATAAAATTTCATTCTACAAGAAAGTGTTGCTCCATAATTAAAAGATTAAAATGGAAAAAGCTATTATCAGATATTTTAACGAATAAAGTCATAGTTTATGACTCAGCTAAACAAAATTCTTATAGAAAAATAAATAAATAAATAAATAAAAGGCCACAGTTTATGTGTTGTGTTTTTTATTTATTTATGAATAATCATTTAACCTGTCAATGACAATCATTTCTAATAATTTTATTTGCAGCATAAGCTACTCAAGAGAACTTTCCCACACTACAACAAGCTTTGGTGGTAGTTTTCGTTCTGATAAAGAATCTATTGGGGTGGAAACTGTTACAGTGAAACGTGTTTCTGCTAGAAGAATATATTCCATGATCGGCCCAGACTGGATTTATGGAGTGGTTGGCACCATATGTGCATTTATAGCTGGAGCTCAGATGCCTCTCTTTGCTCTCGGGGTGTCTCAAGCACTTGTGGCCTTTTACATGGATTGGGACACAACATGTCATGAGGTCAAGAAGATTGCATTGTTATTCTGTGGGGCAGCAGTTATAACAGTCATAGTTCATGCAATTGAGCATCTCTGTTTTGGAATCATGGGAGAGCGACTCACTCTTCGTGTGCGGGAGAAGATGTTTTCGGGTGAGTTCTGATAATACAACTGTTACTCCTCTTGCCATTGTTCCTGTTGAAGCTGCCACATGGAAATGGAATGATTTAATTTAATTTTTCTGATTTCTTCTTACTTCTTGAGGACAAGTGGATGTATTTATTTCCTCCATCCTATTCTTGCATTCATTAAGATATTTTCAATGCTAACTGGCTAAAGTTCTTTGATTTGAAGAGTCACTATGTGTTTTTCAAGGATGAATCCATATGTTATTATTTTTTGAACTTTCAAACAACCAAGTGGAAGTTTGGGGTCCAATTGACTCCTATATGGCTAAATCTTTACACAATAGTATTTTGTTATTTCACCAAGATTTGGAGGTCAACGGTTTTTGCCCTCTTCTGCGTATATTTTTATTTTATCAAGATTTAAATTCGATTGTTTTCAGTCTGTCTACTTAAGTTTTCTCCTGTATTTGATTGCAGCCATTTTAAGTAATGAGATTGGGTGGTTTGATGACGCAAACAACACAAGTTCTATGCTTTCATCGCGGCTAGAAAGTGATGCAACTCTGTTACGAAATATAGTTGTTGATCGCAATACAATTCTTTTACAGAATGTAGGATTGGTTGTAACCTCATTTATCATTGCCTTCATCTTGAACTGGAGGATCACACTTGTTGTCTTGGCCACATACCCTTTGATCATTAGTGGTCACATCAGCGAGGTATCCTATTAGTCCTATTTTTATTTTAATCAGTAGTAAAAGCAATGCACTCTTAGAAACTTTTTCCCTATTGTTTCAGAAACTTTTCATGCAAGGCTATGGTGGCAACTTAAGCAAAGCCTATCTGAAAGCTAACATGCTAGCTGGGGAGGCTGTGTCTAACATCCGAACTGTTGCTGCATTTTGTGCTGAAAACAAGATCCTTGACCTTTACGCTCGTGAACTTGTTGAGCCTTCCAGGCGTTCATTTAGTCGTGGTCAGATTGCTGGCATATTTTATGGCATATCCCAGTTCTTCATCTTCTCATCCTATGGCTTGGCCTTATGGTATGTGGCTTTAGCTTCATTAGGTCCCACAAAAAAAAAGAATGTAGTCAGTACATTTGTTTTTTCAACATTCCGATACATTTATGCTATTTTAAGGTGTCCTGCAACACCTTGAAATATATGAACTGCAAACAGGTCTCAGTGTGCAAAGAATGCCTGAAAATACACCAGGAATGAATAAAATGCAAGAGTAGTAGTTTTCTTCTTACATAAGATTATAGGCTATATTAAAACAATTTCTCTCATTGCCTTAATATATATGGCCTGGTTGAAGACTTCAAATTGTATTCAGAGCTTAGTTTTGTTTTTGTTTGACTTTCTCTCAGGTATGGTTCTGTTTTGATGGGGAAGGAGCTTGCTAGCTTCAAATCTGTCATGAAATCTTTTATGGTTTTGATTGTGACAGCATTAGCCATGGGTGAGACATTAGCATTGGCCCCGGATCTCTTGAAGGGAACCCAAATGGTGGCATCAGTCTTTGATTTGATAGACAGAAAGACTGAAGTGCTTGGTGATGTTGGGGAAGAGCTAAGGACAGTAGAGGGAACAATTGAGCTGAGGGGTGTCCATTTTAATTACCCTTCAAGGCCAAAAGTTGTGATTTTTAAGGACTTCAACCTAAAAGTTCATTCAGGCAAGAGTGTGGCATTAGTGGGGCAAAGTGGTTCTGGAAAAAGCTCTGTCATCTCCCTTATACTGCGATTTTATGATCCCACAGCTGGAAAAGTGATGATAGATGGTAAGGTTATAGGAAAATCTATGAAAAGACAGTAGTATTGGAAGCACAAAAAAATAAAACCATTATATGGAAGTCCAAACAGTAGAACCTAACGTTTCATTTAGCCTGTACATAATTTTTTTCTGTGATAACACACTAGAAATTTGCAATTAGTATTTTCTGGTAGGCTTGTCTAACAAGAGTTCATCAAATTCTCGCAGGGAAAGACATCAAGAAACTCAAGCTCAAATCTCTTAGGAAACACATCGGGCTAGTCCAACAAGAACCAGCTCTATTTGCTACATCAATATATGAAAACATTACTTATGGAAAAGAAGGAGCCTCTGAAGGTGAAGTAACTGAAGCAGCTAAGCTTGCTAATGCTCACAATTTTATCAGTTCGCTTCCTGAGGGCTACTCTACCAAAGTAGGTGAACGGGGAGTGCAACTGTCTGGTGGCCAGAGACAAAGAGTAGCCATTGCCCGAGCTGTTCTAAAGAACCCAGGAATCTTGTTGCTAGATGAAGCCACTAGCGCTTTAGACGTGGAGTCGGAGCGTGTGGTGCAACAAGCTCTGGACCGATTGATGAAGAACCGAACAACAGTCATGGTGGCACATAGGCTGTCAACAATAAAGGATGCAGACCAAATATCAGTTTTACAAGATGGTAAAATAATAGAGCAAGGCACTCATTCAGCTTTAATAGAGAACAGGAATGGGGCATACTATAGGTTGATCAACATTCAGCAACAGCAACAGCGATAATACCATAATTAATACCAAATAACACAAATGATTTATGCAGGGTGCTTCCTTATAAAAACAGCACACATCTATTAATTTTTTCACTGTATTTTAGTCCCGATATATAAGGACTTAATGTGAATTTGAGTGATTATTTCTATTTGAAAATAATGACAATACATGGAGAATGGTGTACAAATATATAGTGGCATTTCCCATCTTATTATTTGCTTCTCAATTTTTTTATATGACCTCCGTTTGCATCCCAAAAGTGAAGCACAAGAAAGAAGAATTTGACACTTATTTTACATTTTACAATATACTACATGTTTAACTCTCTGATGCTGCTGTTAAAGGCTTCCGAACAAAACATAATAATAAAGCTAAATTATACAGTTACTGATGGTCCAAACCATCCAGTTTTCTGTTTTTATATAGGATAAAGATTATATGTATTGCCTTCATTTAATGACCTCTGAGATGATATGTGATTTTTATGTCAGAGTTGACACAATTAATGGCTTCCAAGAACATGAGCTAAACTTCATTTAGAAGTGCTTCAGTCTATTTGATAAACACCGAATTAAG
The DNA here is from genome assembly GCA_030021035.2 of Notholithocarpus densiflorus. NCBI lineage: Eukaryota > Viridiplantae > Streptophyta > Magnoliopsida > Fagales > Fagaceae > Notholithocarpus > Notholithocarpus densiflorus. The sequence continues at coordinate 194,471 of JARYZH020000002.1, forward strand.
GTCCCGTTTGTTATTGTTGTTTAAACAATAATTTTCAGTGCTTAAACAGCATTACACGTATTTTTACATACTTTTTCACTCACATGTATTTGCAAAAAATACAAATAACTTTACTAGAAATATCTTACCAAACGGGCCGGGCCCTAAATTACGCGTTTCTATATAACAAAATGTTAATCATAGATTTCAAGCAAAGGGGACGGAAAAATATGAGATAGAAAATATTTAGTTTTCCCTAATGTGTGTTTGGTTGGGAGAATGAAAAAGTGAAGAGAAAAAAAAAATTTTTTACTAAGTTTTTACTAAGTTTGTAATTTACTAAGTTTTATAAATTTACTCTCATGTTTCTATTACATAAAAAACAATTTTAATAGTTTGTAAACAACAACAAAAAAGTACACCCGAACGTTACTTGAAGGGGAAAAAAAAAAAAAAAAAAAAAAAGAACCAACGCTGGAAGGGAGAAGAGGGGCAAATGGGTAAATTCGCATCTAAAGCCCCTCTTTCTCCCTCATTTTCTCCCTAATTTGGGAAGACACCAAAATCATCTAAAATGGTGAGCTTGAGGAGAAAACACCTAGACTCTACCAAAATGACCCATTCCTCCAAACCAAACACAAACTAAAGGAAAAACAACTAAGGAGTTAACTCTAACTCCAAGAAAAATTTCACTATTTAGAATTGAAGTTTACAACTTAGATATACACATATACGTAGTCTCTACTCTCTACATATTTACAAAAATGACCCCACAATATGCTCCAAGCTGTTTGGACTCTTCAAAACCAAAATGCTTCCACGAATTGCATCCGTGACTTCAAGGATCGTCTTGAAAATTTAGTGTTAGTGCAATCCAGTAGGATTGAATAACTTATTTTCCTACAATTCAATTTCAATTGAGATGATCTATTATAGTTTAGTTCAATTCGAGACGATTTACTTTGGGCTGTTTAAATTTGAGATGATGCACTTCGATTTTAGTTTACATCAAGTAGGCACAATAGCTCAACTTAGAGCACCAGTAATAGTGGTGCTAAATAGTTATATAGCTATTTTTAACACAACTAAAACTCAAAATGTACCCTGCAATAGTGGGGCCAAAGCAATATTTTTTGGCTCCACAGCTACAGTGCACGGCTATTTTTGACTGTGCACCATAGCTGAAAGGTAAAAAAAAAAAAAAAAATTATTTTGTGTTCACACTACTTTTTTTATTTTTTATTCTTTATTTTGCATTTCATTTTGCGTTCACACTACTTTTCTTCTCTCTGTGTCTCTGTGCAGTGATTTCTATGTATTTTATTTTGCGTTCACACTACTTTTCCTCTCTCCGTGTCTCTGTGCAGTGATTTCCATAGCTTTGATGGTGGTTGTGGTTGTGTTTTGATAGTTGAATGAAATATTATTTATTGTATTATTTATATTATTTTATTATATTAAAAGCTAAAATAAAACCACAGCTGTTGGATGTGATAATGTAAAATAGATAAAGTGACTTTTTGTGGTGCTAAAAAGCTAAAAAATTTGGCTCCACTGCTGTAGATGCTCTAAGTCAATTAGGAACTTTGTTTTTTCTTTAAAAAAAAAAAAAAAAAAAACCTTTAGTCCTTAGGATTTCTCATTCGTCTTCTTGTTAATTTGTGCATTTCTCAAAAGTCCTATTAAGTTATATATTTAGACTCCAGACCCTAGTCTACGAAGTCTAATAACACTTCTAGCTAGTAACAGTATCTTAAGAACCTTCTTGTGATAACAGCAACAACTTTACAACAACAAATTGACATCCATCTCAAATAACCTGAATTAAGAGGCCAAGATTAATCAAAAAATTGGTTTTTGTTCAAACAAGTTGAACGCACCATCTTAAGATTCACTTGTTGAACTCCTGGTATGTGGTTTTAGGGTTTTCTTCTTTATGTTGTATGACACAATTCTCTTAAAACCTCTAATTAGTCAATTCTTATGTGCCCTTATACAATTTAGCATGTTGGGTATGATTTCCAACTCAACAGTTAGCTAATGGGTTTGGTTAAAAATTGTGTTTCTTGTGTCTCGATCAAGTGAGCCTCAATTGAGGGTGTGTTGAGAGGCCAATCCCAATCGATTTAGACTCAATCAAAGTTGAGTCTAGATTCTAGAGATCTCTTTCTCTTTTAGCTAATTCTTGAACACTTGATCTTGTACTTGTGATTAGACGATTACAACTCAAACATGCTGAAGTGAGAAGTGTAGAGAGTAGGGTTTTTTTTTTTTGGTTTCAAGTTAGTGTATAAATCTAAACATAATTTTAAAAGTGAAATTTGGAAGGTTAAATAAGGTGATAAATCAACTTTATGCCATTAAGCCTTAGAGACTTGTGGCTCATTACATTGTTTGATTCTCCAAATGAGAAGAACTTGGATTCAAATCCCCTTCCAAGAAGAAAATATTACTATGTTATTAGGCTAGCTATGAAACTTCTTACCAATTAATGTAAATTTAATACCTAGGAGGAAGGAGGGCTTTGTAGTTATGACATTTGTTCCAGATACTCTGTTTGGAAATTTAACAAACAAATCTTCTGAGTTACTGATTATTATATTACTGGAAAATTATAACTCCTATTCTGCTTACCAGATTTATAAATGTGTCTAATCAAAGAAACATAGAAACAGTTGTCATAACAATAATACCAGGGAAAAAGGATACATGTCTTGTGATATTTTCCTAGTAACATGATAATTGTTTATCTTATACCGTTAAAGACAATTACAAATGTAATTATTCATTCAAATTAGCCATACCAAACACTTAGAATTTTGAAAAAATTAACTTTCAGGAAGCTTCTTGGATGTGAAAGGGATAAGATCTTAGTTATTTCTATCTTCTATTTTCTTTGTTCCTTCTACTTTTGTTAGTATCGAAAGAAACGTGCAAGTGTTAATTTATGACAACAGCAGTCCAAGACAAGAACCTCTCATGTGAGGAAACCAAGTTTGATAAGTAAAGTACCCTTAGAAACAACATGACATTTATAGTCAACAAGTTAAATATATTCACGGTTCTTTCCAATTCAACCATGGTTTCTTATCATTTTTTTATTCAAAATTTTTTCATACAATAGGCTTGTCAATGAAGGCAATGAGGTAACAAGGTTGAAAAAAGCTTGGCATATCTCACTGTCTTTATCTCGCCCACTTGACCCGTGCGAGTTATGATGTCTTCCCCTTTGAAAGCTGTATAAAAAACCTTGAGATTAGTATCTTATTATAAACAGGTCTAAAGACTGTAAACCAACTAAGATATTCTAGGAATAGTCAAAGATTTTGGGAAATATTTAAGTAACATACCCTAATAATAAGCCCTATTTATTTTTTTCTTCTAAATTGGTCCAAGGACAAAGTGTACTCCATGTGTACAATTGCAAATTAGATTGCTGCCACTTCGTCCTAAGATACACATCTAATTTGTTCTAAATCACATGCGTAGGGTATACGCATGTACGTAAAATCTTACATTAATAATGACAAGAGTGAATGGTTAATATAATATAAATTGCACAAATACTCATAAACTTAAACTTTATGATTCGGCGTATGTTTGGTTTTGTTAGAAAGAAATTAGCTATAACAAATTGACCAAGTATCTGTATCTGTAGTATGTTTAACTAGACTCCGAAAAAGAGCAGTACCTGAGGTCAATCTGTACAATTTGTTGGAATGCAAACAAAATCTTTCAAATTCGAGTTAGCTCTGTGGGATATATTTAAGTTTTTCTCTATTTCTTAAAAATTGACCCCGGTTAAGGTTTCAAAAATGAATAAAATGTAAACAGCAAAATACAGCAATGCTAAAGAGTATTCTCTCATTCCTCAATGGCATAAGGTGATATAATAATTAAAAATATATTCCAAGTTCCAAATATTTGTACTTACATGGGGTAGTGCAGCCTTCCCTGACTATATCAATTTATGTTTAGGTTTACTTAACAGTTTGACAACCATATGATTTGAACTTATTTTATGATTTGCATTGATTCTCATCACATGCATGTTTACTTTTTTGTTTACGATATGTTGAATTGAATAAAATTCAAACTTATTTGGTAAAAATTAAAACGCCTCTTGGCATCCCAGAGGTTAAAAAAGATGTTTTGGTAAATGGAAGATCAACAATGCAATGGGAACGCTGATAGAGCAGTTAGAGACTGCTTTGTTTTATTATGTTCTTTTAAGAAATGTATGAGATTCAGAAATAGTACCATATAACATTTCAAACAATGTCAAAAATAATAAGAAAAAGACAAGAATGATGACCAATACGATGAGAGAATGAGGATTAGAAAAGTGTATTAATTTGAAGAACAAAAATAATTAAGGAGCTTATATTAATTACGTTTATACTGATTTTCCATGAAGCAACATTGGAAAACACCCTCACAATAGAATAAATAAAAGAACATTTGATAAAAACATAATACAGATAAGAAGACAAAGATCAGTGACCATGTTTGTCAATAATATACATGAATTCTCAGTTTTTGCGTCATACATATGTGTTTGTGTGGCACGTCATTGTTGTGTCTGCAACTTCAAAGTACTTACGAGTAAATTGTCTTGGGCTACCTACTAATGATTCATTATATATTGATGGCAAACAATGGTCGCTATTTGTAAATTACTTGGAGGGGAAACAATCTTAAGAATCATTTTATGACAACAAAATAGCATGTTGTACTACTGAGTGGAAAATATTTTGCACCAGAATTTGCTTGTTGTGCTATATACTGGGTGGTGGGTCTCTCTCATGGGAGGCTTCCTGTTTTGGTTGGGTGGCTTGTTAAAAGCCTCACAGACCAAAGCTTCATTGGCTCTAACATCACCCAAAGTATCAAACCACCTAGGCCTATGACTTCTAGGTTTCCTTTTGAATTGAAGCTTTTGGCTAGTTGAAAGGAAAAAGACCCAGACTAGGGGAAGGGGAAAAAGAGAAAAAAAGAAATTAACGCTGTTTGTTGAATTTTTTTTCTTTGGACAAATGGCAGCAATTTAAAAGGGGTACATAAGGAACCGTATGTAAGGTATTGTATCTAAGACTAAGTTTCACCTGTGTAACTTGACAAGAGTTACACCATTTGTAAACTGTAGATTTGTAATTGATCTAATGATTAAAAAAATAGTATTAAATGCTAATTGACTTACACCTCATTCACTTAATTAATAGCAATTTTGTGTCTCTCTCTCCTTATTTATTATTTAAAACCTTTTACATATATTCCTTTTTTTGCCAATGACTTTACAAATATATTTGCAATACTTTTTTTTTTTTTTGGGTAAGTACGTACTACTCTATTTTTTTTCTTCTTTTAAGCCGGTCATACTCTTATAGTCTTATCACACAAATGGCATACAAACAAGTGAGAACAAATATGATGACCATTAATTGCCATTTGTGGGCCTTCAATGATTTTAATTTCTTCTTCCAAACTTGTTTCTTAATTTTGTCATCCTCAAGAAAAATCCTATGATAATATTCTAATGGGTTTACTTTTATGAGTTTCTTAATTTTGTCATCCTCAAGAAAAATCCTATGATAATATTCTAATGGGTTTACTTTTATGAGGTTAGATAAAAACTTGGTGGCTAAGCAAGGATGATTCTTCTTCTTCTTATTATTATTATCAAGGTTTTCAAACCCGGACCGTTTATTGAACCGTAAAAGGGAGAGGTTCAAGGTTTTTGAGGTCGAACCGTGATGACGTCATAATTAATTTAATAATTAATTAAAACCTAAATATAGATATTAAATTTATAAAACTAGCAAAAGTGACTAATATATCTATATATGTGAAGGAAATTTAATTATTTTCAAGCATATATTTAATAATTAAATAAGAAAGTTAATAAAATAAAATAATAACCATAAAAACATTAAAATTTATGATTAATTTTTGAAGTAAAGTTGAATATCTTTGAAGGATTTTAATTATAATTTTTTTTATTACTTGTAAGAGATGGATAATTTAATTAAGTAGAATAAAATTGTGTTAAGTTGTTTTTATAAATAAATAAAAAAATTGCTAAGGGGTTGGACCGCACGGTTCTTGCCACCGGTTCGTGCAGTCCAACCCCGGTTTTAGGGGTTCACGGAATTAACAAAAAATCTTGTTCTTTATGCTTAAAAAATCAGTTTTCATTCCAATTTTCGGTTTTCACGGTCTAACTTCCCGGTCCGGTCTGAGTTTGAAAACCTTGATTATTATTATTATAAAAGTTGGACATGTTAGGATGTCTTATTGGATTAAGAAAGTTGAATAATATAAAGATCATGCAAACACATATATCATGTGTTGGCGTGTTGCCAATTTTTAAAAGTTGTGCATGGTAGACACGGCCAATGTTTCCTCCGTTTGAGGGAAAGCCAAAATTAATTAATAAAAAGATTTCTTCGTGGATATGTGTTTACAATTATATTACCTAGCAATTTATTTATTTATTTATTTTCAGAAGGCAAAGAAAATATTCACAATTAATAGAGAATTATTGGCTTAAAGAAGAAAAGAAAATGACATGAGTATTAGAGACTCAGGCACACCCAAAAAAGAAGAAGAGAGAATTGCAAATATAATTTGAAAGACATCTTCCATTATGTATGATAGAATGTCAATCAAGTGGAATATATATTATTACAACCTAGTGGGGGATTGTTGTATATATAGGTATATACATGAAGAGGTTGTAATAATGATCTTTGAATTTGGAGAATATTGTTTTATAAAATGAAAATTCAAGTTTTGGAATTTTCTAAGTGAAATTCGAAATTTAGTAATTTCGATCGGTTGAAGCTTTTGCTCGATCGATCGAAATGATGAAGAAAATAATCTTGAAGTCACTGGATGGTTCAATCACTATTCGATTCCTGTTCAATCGATCAAAAAGAACATTTGATCGATACTCGATTCCTCTCGACAGATCGAAACTCGTAAAACTAAATTTTCTGCAGAATTTTCTAGTAACTGTTCTGGATGTTTGAAAAGGTTTCAAGCATTGTGAACGGTTTTATGAAACATTTTAACTCTCCATCTGTGTCTTTTGGTGAAATAAAACCCTATGGGTATAAATAGAGACTTATGTTCTGATTTAAGTATTAACTCTTATTATTAAATAATAATAAATAAATAAACCAATCAATCTATGCCTCAATTTGGGAGACCCAGGACAAATCAATAAATCAATCCATGACCTGCAAAAAACTTGAAAAGACTCTAAACAATTTTCAGAGTCGCTGACTTTTGGTCTTTTGCACATATAACGTGAAAGATATGCATGGTCTAACTGTAAACATGTGGCTTTGGCAATCCATTATCAAAGATATGCATGGTCTAACTGTAAACATGTGGCATGGTCAAAGACCCACTTTACTACATCCTACATATTTCCCAGCAAGTGAAGTACTAGTAAATTTAAAATATATCAGAAAAAGTAGAAGTCACTCTTTTTTAATAACTGGGGGGGGGGGGGGGGAGGTTTTTTTTTTTTTTTTTTTGGTAATTAAGGAAAAAAAAAAATGTAAGTTACGTGTACTCTTTTTTTCCACTCGTAAAAAGTCTTAAAATATTAGAGTTATATTAGTATATTACTAATTTGATTATATAAGTCCTATAAATTGATGTGCGAGTAATTCAATACTTAATTGATTTTGTTATTGAAATGTCACATCATTGTCACATCAATTTAAAGTTTTTTGTAGTTAAATTTGTAGTAAGTTTAGCATTTTTTTAACAAAAAAAAAAAATAGAAATACAACCCAATCACCATTAAGTGAATGAAAAATGCTAAAGTTAATACAAATTTTACGACAAAAAACTTACAAACTGATGTAACATGAATATGATCGGTGTCACTTAAACAATATAATAAATGAATGTTTGAATATTTTTTTTTATTGGTGATATTTCAATTTGTAAAACCTATATTATAAGTAAGAATTAATAATAAATTGAAGTAAAATATATATAATAAAAAAATAAACTAAATATTATTTAAGTGAAATATAAAAATGCCCCTTTAAAATTTTCACCTTAGCCTCAAACTATCTTGGGCCTGAGTCAGCCATCTTAAATCTGGAAAGATAAGGTATATAGTCTCCAACCTTTGCAAAACAACTTTATCCACGAATGTTTACCAAAAAACACCCCCTGTAGGCCAATAGCATCATTGCTTACAAATTAAATGGAAATCAGAATGGCATCTTTCATGAATTAAGGACGTCTGCACTACCTAATCCTGATTTTGGTGCTATTCATTTGAAAATATGGTTCTTAATTAACGTTTGCAGAAAAAAACAAAAAGGTCGCTAGGTGGCTTCCCCTTCATTGCCGTGCTTTTGGAAGCTAAGAATATCATATGAAAAAAAAAAAATGATAATGACATCATCCTTTGAATCATGCATATCTATCTCCCATGCACCTATAAAAACCAACAAGTCTCAACCATATTTTCCAAAACTACTTCTACCTTTAACTTTATACACATTGTTAATTGTTGGGTCTAATTAAGCACAATGGGTCGCTCCCCATGTTGTGATGAGAACGGTTTGAAGAAAGGTCCATGGACACCAGAGGAAGATCAAAAGCTGACTGATTATATTAACAGTCATGGCCATGGAAGTTGGAGATCGCTACCTAAGCTCGCTGGCTTGAATAGGTGCGGAAAGAGTTGCAGATTAAGGTGGACAAATTACCTGAGGCCTGATATTAAAAGAGGGAGGTTCTCTGAAGACGAAGAGCGAACGATCATCAGCCTTCACTCGGTTCTTGGAAACAAGTACGTGTGTATTTATATATATATATATATATATATATATATATTTCATTGAAACTTTGTAAAATATTGCATATAGTTCAACTTATTTAGTATATAATAAACCACTAAATCACTTCCATATGCAATTGTTGTTTCAGGTGGTCTAGGATTGCAACCCAACTTCCAGGGAGGACTGACAATGAAATCAAGAACTATTGGAACACCCACTTAAGAAAGAAGCTTCTTCAAATGGGAATTGACCCAACCACCCACAAGCCAAGAACTGATCTCAATCACCTTATGAATCTCTCTCAGTTACTTGGTGCTGCAAGCTTTGGCAATTTATTGAGTCCTTGGAGTAGTGCTTTGGGTCTACAAGCAGATGTCTCTCAACTAGCTAGAATCCAACTACTGCAAAATATGTTGCAGGTTATAAACACAAGCACACTTCTTAACATGGACAACGTTGGTCTGTTACAAAACCAAAATCTTAATCCATTTGAAGGACTTGTCACTGGTACAAGCACACTCTACCAAAAGGAGCCCCTACTAATAGGTCAAGAATATCTGAACCAGGGAGTGATCCCTCAAGCTCCTAGTGATTCCCAGGGGATTTTCAATTCATCATCAGGATTTGAAGGTCAGTTTAACATGGAAGATTTTCTTGGTTCCAACAACAGTACTAGTAGCTTGAGCAGTTCAGCATGTGAGAACCAAACAGAGAACCCAATGCCTGCATTGGTTTCAGGCTCTCCTGGGACTTACACTGTCAACCAAGTGGAAAGCAAGACTGACCCAAATCAGTTCTTAACTCAATCATCTACCTCTACTAGCTTTGAAGTTTGGGATAAACTCAAGGACGATGAAATAAGTGACTTTTATTGGAAAGATATATTGGAGTAGGTTCTACTCTCTAATTAATACTTTGTTTTATTCCCTTACTTTTTATTTATTTAGTAGATATGGATTGGATATAACTTCACCAATATTTTAAAATGCTATGATTAATTTATAGTATAATTCCTGTTTTTGCAGCGAATTTAACATTTTTATTGTTATTTAATTTCAGGTCAACACCGTCATCACCACCGCCAATGTCGTGGTAGAGCAACTACTTTTTTTCTTGAAGAAGTATCAATCTATGAGTTTTACATAGGAAATATATTGGTTCATTTGATTCATGATTATTCTTGTATTTTAGTTTTTTTTTTTTTTTTAAATAATTTATCACTATACTGAGGCAGCTAGTGTCAAGCTACCCCTACACACATACAGTTTTCATGTAAACCTCTTCATTGCAAATTGTTCATTGTATTGAATCCTTTGATATGTTTTCATTTTTTTTTTCTATGGAGCAGTTGATAATATTCGGTGTGTAACTTATCTCCAAGTTTCTTTTGCAACTAGCCAACTAGTCAACTACTAACTCCTTTCAGTAACAAGTTTAATTAAGGTGTGTTCAACTCTGAAATGGAAAATTTGGCTCCAGATGCAAATTTTTACACGTTATATTGCATTTGTATGACATCCAAGCAAAAGACCTAATAATAGGAGTAATTGAGAAAATGATACTCCTCCGTTTGAAATTTAATCTACTTTATGATTTAAATTAAATTTTATAGATCTAAATATATATCGAATACTACATAGTTTAAAATTTTAAATTACACAGTACTCTATAAACAGGTAGTTCCAAGAAATTAAATCTTTTCCATGATAATATTATCCAAAACAACATGGCAAGGAAATTAATTGCAATTTGAAAAGGAGTCGGTAGTAAGTGACAAATGCCAAGAATTAATTTTATATTTATTTATTTATAAAATATATTTATTGATATAAACATAATTAATAGCGATTTAGTCAGTTCTCAAATTTAGTTATTGCATTGTCATATTTGTCTTTGAGAATTGAGGTTTATTGACCTTTGGGTTTTTTTTTTTAATTAGTTGTGGTTGCTTCATTTTCAATTTAGATTAAGTATAGTTGGTCACTACCACGTACCCTTGGTGTGATGGTCACTCCACAAATACAAAGTTCTTATGAGGCGGAGGGAGGCAATGGTCGGAGTTCAAGTTTCCAGGAGGAAACTTCACATACATATACACTTAAATTAAGTTAGAGTATAATTTATATCTTATATAAATAAATAAAAAGTATAGTTGGTCAATCCTTTGACTTTTCCATGTTTTTCTTCTTCTTTTTTTCTTCGGCGGCCTTTCACCTTTCCCAATTTAATTTAATGGTGATTGACTCTTGCCCCCTTTTTCTTATCCTATTTACTAATGAAATTGGGATTTTTAAATTGATCGATCCTTTAATTTTTCCTTCATTAATGTATTCTTCCCAATTTAATGGGATTTGTTTTTTTTTTTTCTTTTATACAATACTAGTATAAAATCTATGCATATATACAGTATAATTAAAAATAATTATAATTACACTTATATATGGTGATAATGAATATTTCTACAAAGCCAAAAAGAGACTAACTCAAGTTAGTCATCCAACTAAACCCCAATCGTTCGATACCAAGAACTCAACCAACATGGTTAATTAAATCACCAACTGATAGGCATCATAGTCGTTTAACAGCCCAAGTAGACGGACGACTCCGGACATAGTCGTGCAAATATACAACATACCTTCCACTCCAAGCTTGCGTATGTGAAAAGCCTAACACATGAGAGTCATCATGTCACCAATGAGCTGCCAGGTACCTATGGGTCGTTAGGTACCCTTCCTGACATCTTGCAGTGCAACCTACCCAGTGCCCACTCTTCCAACACGCCATGGTGACGAACGAGTAGGGCTTGACAGATGATCCTTTACACTTGGCTCTCCAGTTCTTGCATGTCCTCCACTCCATAATCTCCATATGAAAATAACTTGCACACCACGCTTAAAGATCCTCCTACTTATATTCATATCCTCTGAATATGAGAAGTAGACTTCGAGAATCTCGTTGCCATTAATTCATTTCCTCCTATCGCACTCCCTATATGGGAAAGTAACTAAAATCATGGAAAGGTGGTCAGCTCTAAACCCCTATATAAAAAACAAACCCCCTCCATTCGAAGGGGGCCTTGGTATATATGCTCTTATGCTTCTATGCTTAACTTTCATTTGAGTTTTATGGTGTTCATATGAGATACTGACTTAATTATCGGAAGGTTGTTAGCTGATAGGCCGACCTCACACTGATGCTCTCCGAGAGTGTGTTCATCGTTGTAGGTCTTCAGGAGCCCTCCGTTTAGACCGTTGGTTCACTGACAATTTTTTACATATCATAATATGAGTTTAAATTACACCTAATGTAAGAGATATACATTTTTTATATATTAGGTTTTTTGTCTTTTGCACAACATTAACTCACCTAGAACAAAAATTAAAAAAACTTAGATAGAACATGTGGCGAAAATTAGACAACAATTAGAATCAAATTTAGATTGATGGGATCGATGTATGTATAGTGGAGCCCAATCTACTATATTGGTTATGTTAGGGGTTCGGAGGCTGTTAGGCCCTTGGAGATTAGTGTTTGTACAATTAGTGGGAGTATTTTTTTATTATTATTAATGTATGCTTAAATGTTTTATACCATTTATTGTTGTAGCCCCGTAGTAATAAAAATTGCAGCATCCACATGGACGTAAAATTGACAAAATCTTATGATTTTAATTTTTATACCACTATTTCCAATTCGACTAAACTATCTCACTAAGCTTTGGCGTTAGAAACTGAATTATGCTTTCAAATCTAAATTTTACTGTAAATACATGCATGTAACTATTATATTTTAGTTTGTTATAGTTTTTATTTTTATTAAGAGACTAGCATTCTTAAACATGAAAATCGTTTAGTTTATCAGTTAAGATTTTGAACTTTTTTTGTGATATAGCAAAGTCAAGCATGTCACCCCCATTTCAACCCCATTTGAGGAATATTTTGGCCTTGATGTGTCTTACAGTTCTTAGTACTGCCTTACAGTGTAACATCAAAGGAAGAAACAAATTAAGTAAAGAGAAAGAAAAAGAGCTAGGCGGCTTCTCAATGACATTATTGATCATAACCATTGTTGGATAGTAGTATAAGTTTCGTATATTAAAGTCAGATTGTTAGTTATATATTGTTACCCCGAGAGATATAAAGATTATTTACGTCTAATACAAGTCACTGACTGTTGCAAACTACAATTACCTACTAACCAAACCACCCAAAGTTGAGTTCATTTTTATTCTTTGAACTGCTACCTTGAGAGAGAGAGATTTGGATTTAATTAATTAGGTAGCTAGATTCAATAACTAGTAATTAAGTGAGAGAGACACAATTAAGTGATCCCACCTTATACGTCTTCACCAGCTTAAGAAAATTAAACTATGCGTATATTAACATTATTAAGTTATTTCTATGTCAATCTCTGTCATATATGACTTACTTGCAAGCTTATTTGAATGGTCACAGAAACACAGATAGATGCTAGTGCACAAGTAGTAAGAACTAATCCATCTCTCTGCAAGATAAATCATTATCAAAGGAGACAAACTTGAGCAATGTTGTGATCTTATCAAATGCCAGAAAGGTTTGGAAATATAATTAAACCTATGGAAAGGAAAGTTTATACTTGGGGGAAATTTGGTTCCATTGAGGATCAAATATTAGCACCTATAGCAAAGAGAGGGAAGAACAAAAGAAAAGAAAAGAATATATATATTGTAAATATAAACCATAAACATTATTCCAAGGCGAATGTTTCTTTTTGCCGGCTTTGAATAATTTATTAAAAATATTAAAAATAAGCTTTAACAAATTAAAAAGTGGTACTAAAAAAAGAATAAAATAAACAAGAAAAGACTCATTTGGTCTCTACAACTTGTTTGTCTCATGATTAGGAAGGAATGATAATCATATATAAGAGTTAAGAGACCCAAATTGTCATCTCAAGTCTGATAAACGTCCTTTTTCAAAATCATTTTTCGTGGGTTTTTTCTTTCCATGGAAAGTCAAGAAGGAAAAAAAAAAATTGATATCCCAATTTTCTACACGTTTGTTCGAAAACCTTCTTAAATCTTGACAAAGAGGTACCATGAAATAGAATAGGATAGAATAGCATATCAAAACGAGGAAGGGGAAAGGGAGGGGGCATGTCTAACACTCTAACTGGTAGGAAGACTTTTTTTTTTTTTTTGTTTTTTCAAGTAGTAGTGTGACAGGACGGAGACTTCAAACCTCTCATTCAAGCACTCTTTGAGGCTGTCTTTGAATAGGAATGATAAAGTAAAGAGTAAAAAAAGAGAGAAAATAGAATTTGGTATTATTCGGTAATAGAGAAAGGATGGAAAAACTTTTGTGAGACTCGGGCATTTTTTCCTCTGACCCACCAAAAATTAGCCTTTCCAAAACGGAGAGAAAACAAGAGTGAAAACTTGCTCAATTGGCTTTACAAAACTAACCATCTTCTTTGTTACAAGCTTCTTTTATTCTCATTCGTTTTGGTCTTTTTCTTCGTTTGTTTTTGTCAGCTTCTATCTTTGTGCCGCTAAGTAACATGATGCTTTTTCTTCTTCTTTTTTTTATTTTTTTTTTCTTCATCGCTAAATGGGCGTGTGTATTGCTGTATGCTATGGCTTTTTTTTTTTTTAACTGGGCATGGTTGGTTTTTTTTTTTTTTTTTTTTTTTTTCCTTTGCTTTTAATTTATTTTTTAATTGTGCATGATTTTTTTTTTTAATAAACTTGGTGAGATTTTTTTTTTTGGTTGATTGTTTGTTTATTTTTTAATTGAGCACAATTTTTGAATAAGGACATATGAGTCAATATATATCAACTTTATTTTCTAATTTCTCATTTTTTTTCTCAACCAAACAAATGAGTTTTCCATCTTTTCATTTTTCTATCCTCCGAATTAAACACATATGAGAGAAATGAGAAAACTAAACCTCTTCTATCCTCCTATTTTTCCATCTTTCCAACCAAACAAAACCTTAGTGTATCAATCTTCATTGCTTACTATTTTTTCCCCCTTCTTTTCCAATTCTTTAAAAAAATTAAACCATAAAATGAGTGAAAATTTAAGAAAAACAAACATTGAAAAATATTTTTAAAGCAAAAAAAAAAAAAAAAAAAAAAGATTCCTATTAAGAAAACATTTTCTTATGAAACAAGCTAATCCAAGGAGTTCATGCTAAGAACAAGGCTTACGAAAAACACCGAGCATCTCCAGCTCAACTTTCGGTTGTGGAATGTTAAGACCTCATACAAGGTTAAGTTGTGTTTCATTAGCACGCAAAGGCATCGATCATTGGTTCCTTCTGGTCTAAAGGTTTGAAGACTTTAAAAGGTAAAAGCTAGAGAATTCATTGGTAGATTGTCACTTCATGATGGATCGTAGGAGATTTTTTTTTTTTTTTTTTTTTTTTTTTTTTTTTGAGAGAGGGATCGTAGGAGTATTTGATCAGACGGTTTCATAAGACCATCTTTTCGCTTCATATATAGAAATTATTAGGTAAACTAAAATGATTGTTGAAATCGTTCTCCCAACCAATAAAATATTGACATCTATGCAAGTGTGGTGAGCTAGCTTTCTTATTAACACAATATATATATATATATATATATATATATATGTATGTAGGACAAAATGGGCTTTTTCCCTTTTCGGACAAATTAAATAGCCTTATGCCTCCCTTCCCAAACTAATTAGGGAAATGTCTCTCTTTTGAAACTCGACTTACTCAAAATCGAGTTAAACTCTATAGTGACATTTTTAAGAACCTATAGTGACGTTTTTAAAGACCTATAGTGGCGTTTTTTAACTCGACTTCCATGAAATCGAGTTATAGGTAAAAAAATTGCCTATAACTCGATTTCATTGAAGTCGAGTTAAAAAACGTCACTATTGGTTCTTACAACGCCACTATAGGCTCCTTAAAACGCCATTATAGGGCTTTAGAAAAAAAAAAATTTCTAACTCGATTTATCATAAATCGAGTTTTAAAAGAGGGAAATTTCCCTAATTAGTTTAGGAAATGGGGTATAAAGCTATTTAATTTGCCCGAAAAGGGCAAAAGCCCATTTTGTCCTATGTATGTATGTATGTATATGTATAAAAAGAATATCACCATGTAATGTCACATTTGCATATGTATATATGACGGTCTTTTATTGGTTGGAAGACTATTTTAGCAGTCTTCATGGTGAACTTAATAATTTCTCATATAATAAGTTCGAGTTAACTCAACTGATAAAGTGTCTAATAGTTGAATAAGAAATTTGAAATTAAATCCCCGCTTACATAAAAACCGACTGGTGTCTTTGTCTGATAATAAAGAATTATCATCAGAAACAGACAAGATAAATTGAAACTTTTTCAAAAAAAAAAAAAAAAAAAAAAATTCTAATATGTTTGGGAGTGGGACCAACACATTTAGGACTTACACAAGATGTAAAAGAGAAGTTTTATAAAACCGTTTTATAATTTCAGTACATAGAACCTCATTGATACCTCGACATGCCATTTTGCCTCAACAATGATAGTGTTAAATGTAAATTTATTTATGAAACCAACCAATTTTTTTAATTTTTTTTTAAAAAAAATTTAGTATATAAACTAATTTTAGCAATATTGTTTTATAAAATTATATTTTTCCCCCTTAACAATATCATCAATTCTTTTAAGAGTAATGCTATAACCACAAACTTCTCTACAACATTTTTACAAACTATTAAGATAGAAAAATTCTTATTGGTTCGCATCTTACACCACTTTTTTACTTACAAATTGATGAAGCGCGACTTCGTCAGTTGAGTTGAATGTGTCCAGATGGATCCAAGCTCTCGTCTGAATGATTACGTAAATGAAAAGATAGCTCCTTCAATCGTCGTCACCGGTGTGGTGCCTGCCACAACGTCTCCGATGCCAAAGTCAGAACAAGGAAGTTCTTTGTAAAATAAAACAGAGTAGCAGAATAATAGTAAGTGTCTCTCAGAATGTCTATGTACCTTGTGTTGGCAATGTGAGGGCTTTATATATGTTGCCTTGGGTTCTAGCCGTTGTGGTTGATATTGTGATGTTAATGCCTTTCTTGGTAATGCCTCCTGCTTAGTAATGGAGCTTTAATATGCTCCCAACGGTTTGCACAGCTGGTTTTGTAACCGTCCGGGGCATTATTAGCGGCATTGAATGATCCTGCTACCCTCGTCGGTGACATGGGCACTTGCTTAGGCTCGTCTCAGAGAATGGTCTCGTCTGTCTTATTGAGCTCGTCTGTAGTTGATTTCATCAGTCCCATCAGCTGCCCCCAGATTCTGTGGTTGTTGTGACATGTCATGACGACCATAGAAGATGAAAGGTTTTTGGACTGTAAGCGACTCTTTGGATTTCGCGCCATATTAAATGCGTTGTGGCGGCGCCACACGCGTCGTGGCCACGTGGCGCATGCTGATCGGTGGAGTTATTTGCATGACCCTTGGGTTTCCCGCTGTTTTTCATTTTTTTGAGCCTTAGATTTTAAACTTTCTTTTCCTTTCGTTTCTCCCTTCACTTTTTCCAATTTCTTTAATCATTGCTCTGAGCTTCTTCTTTTCCATTTACTCTTACGACTGTTCCGACCCTATTCCGGCGACATCCTTTGAATTTTTCTCTGATTGAGCTGCACCTTTTCAAGGTATGTTTCTCTTTTCCTCTTCCTCTATTTCCTTTTTCTTTATAGTCTGTTATAAGTTCCTGATTTTTTCTTTCTCTTTCCTTTGCTGTGGTTGTTTTTGTTTTCTGGCTTTTGGGATTTTATTGTTTACCTCTTTCTTCTACATTTTTTATGGGTGTCCATGGTTAGTAGCTCTGAGGTTAGGATAGCTTGCCCCTCAGTTTCTTTCCTTTTCGCGCATTTAGGGGGTTCTTTAGGCGTTTTCCCAAACCTTGAGGACTTTGTTTTTAAGGGTAACAGTTTGGGCATTGCATTGGCTGATTTGTTGCCTTTGCTTTGTCAATCAATTAATTGGTTTGAGGGTTTGGTAAGAGAGCGGGGGATGATGTCTGAGGTTAGATCCAGTGAACTCGAGACTGGGTTATCATCTAGCGATGACTCGGTGGAGGGAGATACTACCGGTTCTACCCCTCGAGAGGTTAGGGCTTTTCACGCCCTTGAGGAGGTGTGTGGGCTGGATGCTGACACCGTGGGTAGATTTAAAGATAGGTTTCAATTTTCGAAGCGGGTTCGTGTTCGTCGACCTAATGACGAGGATAGGGCTTGCCACTTCTTCCCTGGTGAGGTATGCTTCTATGAGGCTGCCTTCACTTGTGGATTTAGGCTCCCTGTCCACCCATTCATGATGGAGCTTTTAGATCATTTTGGTATTGCTCCCGGGCAACTTATGCCCAATTCATGGAGGATAGTGGTCAACTGTATGGAAATATGGTTGGCCGCTAACGGGGACATGATTAAGGTAGGTGAACTCATCTATCTATATCGTTTGAAAGAGTCTAAAGAGTATGGATACTATGAGTTAGTACCCTGGGAGAGGAGAACAAGGATTGTCAAGGGTTTACCTTCGTCCTTCAGGTATTGGAAGTTAAGATTTTTCTTTGTGTCCAGGGACAATTTTGAGACTCCCTCCAGCGAGGATTGGGGTGATATCCCGAGGTTGCTTCGTCGATGGGGAACCCTGACTTTAGGTGCGTCAGTATTTCTTCTCGTCGTTTTTAGTTTTTTGTATTTACTATTGTCGTCACTGACTCCTTTGCTTCTTGTTTTGCGCAGTTAAGAGACGGCCTAAGCTCAAAAGCAAGCATAAGGAGCGTGTTGAGAAGGCGATAGAATACGCCCTGACGATCGAAAGTTGGGACGATCTGGTAGATCCGCAGACCCTTGCCTTCTATAACCTTGGTCCTGACCCGTCTCCCTACGTCCTGCGCAACATCGACATCGAAGGAAAAAAGAGTAAGTATTGAGCTCGTCAATATTGATTCTCTTGTATACACTTGGATTTTTTTTTAACAAGTGTTTTCTTCTTGTAGAAATGATGACCAAGTTCAACAAGGATATGTATGCGAAGATGAGGTCCAAGAAGGACGAGCCACTGTCCAACATCGGAAAGAAAGGAGTGCGCGTTACGGGGAAAGGTCGGTCCATTACTCCAGTTGCCTCTGCCACTCCCATCGTCTTGGATATTGAGACTGCGAGGACAGCCTTTCCAGCCGCTTCGGTTGAAGAGATCCCTACTGCTTCTTCAAAAAGGCCGCACTTATAGGTCAAGGAGAAGGAAAAGGCCGATTCTCGCTCGTCTACCCTCTAGGACGACGAGGGACTAGTGGTGGAAAGGGCATACGGGGTCATGACTGCTGAGGACCTGAAGGTTTTTTCCGGTGTGCCACTCAACGTGGTTGCGAATCAGCATGTCCACAAGCTCGTCCAGGTAAAATGCTCGTGCATCTTTCAGTTTCTTTCTCATTGTACTGACGGCTTCAATTTTCTTTTCAGGTGTTGGGGGGAGAGTCTCCATATTGCTTCTGAATACCTCAATCAGGAGGCCAAAGTGGCATCTCTAACATCCAGGATGAAGGCTTTGGAGAAGGAGAATTCTACACTGAAGAAAAAGCTCATCGACTCCATGGGCGAGGCCAACACCTTAAAGGAAAACGCCAGGACCTTAAGTGACGATCTCAGAGCTGAGCGTCAGCTGACCTTGGAGAAGGATGACCAACTTCTGGCTGCCAAAGAGAAGCTCAAAACTATTGCTGCTAGGTCCGTCGAGGCTTTCCAGCAAACTGACGAGTACAACACAGTGCTCTTCAGTTGGTACTTTAAAGGTTTTGAGCTTCTGAGGAGGTACCTCGTCAAGCATCCCACTAGAGTCAACTTACAGAACCTAGATCTCGAAGAGGCGGACCAGGAGATGGGGATTGACGAGGCTGCCCAGTCCTCGGCTCTTGAGAGTGACACCCCCGAGAAGGCTCCTGCTGATGATGCCTCTACTGGTGACGATGCTATCGTTGATGCTTGAGTTTACTACCTGTGAAAGATTTTCTTCTTTTTTTTTTTTGGTGCCCGTTATGTTTTGGGCTTTTTGTAAATCTAATTTCGGAACAATTTCCTTCTAATCTGTCTCGAGAACAGTATTTTTAGCCCAGTGTTTATGGGCTTTTAGATGTAAAAACAATGGTAACTGCCCGTTGTTTTTGAGCTTTAATTAAATTTATAACTGCGTACTTATTTGCATTTGTGATTGCACACTTATTGGCTCGTGATATACTTGTGGTATCTTACATCCGTCCGCGTTTTGTACTTAGTAAAATTATTGGTTGTGACTTTCCTTTTTCTTCGTCAACAATCTCGTCTGCGCGAGTTCTGTTACTTAGTTGATTTCCTGCAACTCGCACCTCTTCAAGAGATCTCGTCAAGGGTTTTGATGAACTGGATGGGAGCTTAGATTCAGCCTAAGATTTGTCTTGGGACTTGCACCTTTTTTAGGGATCTTGCCTCGCTTTTGTCCTCGTCGGTAACTTACATCCGTCTAGGCGAAATATTGTTACTTAGCCATCTTTGGTTTTTGTGACTTACACCCATCTAGGAGGAATCTTATTACTTGGCCATTTTTTGTTTTTGTGACTTACATCCTTTTAGGGATCTTGTCATTCTTTTTGGCTTCGTCAGTAACTTACATCCGTCTAGGCGGAATCTTGTTACTTAGCCATTTTTGGTTTTTCTGACTTACACCCTTTTAGGGATCTTGTCATTCTTTTTGGCTTCGTCAGTAACATACATCCGTCTAGGCGGAATCTTGTTACTTAGCCATTTTTTGTTTTTCTGACTTACACCCTTTTAGGGATTTTGTCATTCTTTTTGGCTTACAGCTGACTGGACCTGCTTGCATGAAGACATTAGCTGAATAATTCTTTTATTAATTTCAGGAATGAATACATTTATTTGTTACATCTATTGGTGGTACTTCTTCAAGTGCTCAATGTTCCATGGCCGCGGGAGCCTCTGTCCATCTAGGGTTTCCAGGTGATAGTTGCCTTGCCTGGAGTAGTGGACGACTCGGTAGGGTCCTTCCCATGTGGGGCCAAGCTTTCTTTGGGCAGAGTCTTTAGTTGCTGTGGTGACCTTGCGTAGGACGAGGTCGCCTATGTCAAGTCGTCTGAACTTTACCCTCTTGTTGTAGTATTCGGTCATCTTCTGCTGGTACTTCGTCATTTTGCTAGAAGCTTTGTCTCTTACTTCGTCCAAACAACCCAGGTTGATTCGTAGCTGATCGTCGTTGTCTTCTTTGTGAAATACCTCTCGTCTAATGCTGGATACTCCTTCCTCGACCAGGATTACTGCTTCAGTGCCATAGGTGAGTCTGAAGGGGGTTTCTCCAGTTGGGGTTCTTGCCGTGGTCCTGTAGGCCCACAAGACGTTAGGCAATTCTTCTGGCCAGGCACCTTTCTCGTTGTCCAGCTTAGCTTTGATAATCTTGAGCAGTGTCCGATTCGTCACCTCCGTCTGTCCATTCGCCTGTGAATGCCCTGGGGATGAGAATTGGTTCTTGATGCCTAGGCTTGAACAGAAGTCTCTAAAGCCTTGGCTGTCGAACTGCCGCCCGTTATCTGATATGATCGTCCTTGGAATCTCAAACCTGCAAATTATATTCTTCCACACGAAGCTCATGATTCTTGCTTCAGTGATGGTTGCTAGTGCCTCTGCTTCGACCCACTTTGTGAAGTAATCAATAGCAACTAGTAGGAATTTTACCTGACCTTTACCTTGGGGCAGCAGGCCGACAATGTCGATTCCCCATTGTGCAAATGGCCACGGGGATGCTATCGTCGCCAGTTTCTCTGCTGGAAGTCGCTGGACATTCTCGAACCTTTGGCACTTGTCACACTTCTTGACAAGCTCTACTGCATCCACCTGCATAGTAGGCCAGAAATAACATGTTCGAATGACCTTGCTTACCAGGGATCTAGGGCCAGCATAGTCCCCGCAAACTCCTTCGTGGATTTCTTCCAGGATGTACTTGGCTTCTTCTTTGTCGACACACTTCAAGTAAGGCATGGAGAAGCCTCTCTTGTATAAGGTGTCATTTAGGATCGTAAATCTGGCTGTCTTCTTCTTGATCTTCTTGGCCTCCTCGGCGTCTTGAGGGAGGTGCTCGTCTTGGAGGAAAGATACGATCGGTGTCATCCAGCTGTTTGTGCTCTGCATTGCAAATGTTGGGACTTCTTCAATGCTGGGGCGCTTTTGGACCTCCATGTCTAACTCCGTGCTTGTTGACCCTTCCTCTAACGAGGCCATTTTTGCGATCTCGTTTGCTGCCATGTTCTGGCCTCTTGGGATCTGCACAAATTCCAATTTATCAAACTCCTGGGCTAGATGTTTCGTCAGCTTGAGGTATTTCTGCATTCTTTCCTCCTTTGCTTCATACTCTTCTTTGATCTGCCCTATTACTAATTTCAAATCGCTCTGGATGAGCAGGTTCTTAGCCCCGAGTGCCTTCTCGAGTCTCAGCCCCGTCAGTATTCTTTCATATTCAGTCTCATTATTGGTGGCTGGGAACTTCAGTTGAACTCCGTACCAGAGCACTTCTCCGTCGGGGGTGACTATGATGATCCCTACTCTCCCTCTCTTTTGAGCTGACGAACCATCAGTCTGGATCGTCCATTGTTTTGTCTCATTGGTGGGGTTGTCATCTTCTGGAAGGGTGAACTCGGCAATGAAGTCCACCAGAGCTTGTGCCTTGATGGCTGTTCTGGGGTGGTACTCGATGTCGAACTGGCTGAGTTCAATCGCTCATTGGACCATTCTCCCTGCTGCCTCGGGTTTGTACATGGACTTTTTGATGGGCTGATCCGTCATTACTAGGATGGGGTTCGCCTGAAAGTACGGTCGCAATTTGCGCGAGGCTACTATTAATGCGAATGCAATCTTTTCAATCTTTGGGTACTTTGCCTCAACCCCTTAAAAAGCCTGACTAACATAGTAAACTAGGAGCTGCTTCTTGTATTCTTCTCGGATTAGGGCTGCACTCACGGCCATAGCTGATACTGCTAGATACAGATATAAGTCTTCTCCTTGCTTGGACGGACTCAGGAGGGGTGGATTTCTCTGATAACGTTTGAGTTCCTGAAACGCTGCCTCGCATTTGTCAGTCCAGGCGAAAGCCTGTTTTAAGGTTTTAAAGAAGGGAAGGCACTTGTCCGTCGCTTTAAAGACGAACCTATTAAGTGCCGGGATCCTCCCTGTGAGCTTCTGGACTTCTTTGACGGTCTTGGGTGACGTCATGTCGAGGATGGCTTGCACCTTCTCTGGGTTCGCTTCTATTCCTCTCTGGGACACCATGAATCCCAAAAACTTTCCCGAGGCTACACCAAAAACACACTTACTGGGGTTCAGCTTCATCTGGTATTGTCTGAGCGTGGCAAACGTCTCCTTCAGATTGTCCAGATGTGTCAGTTCTTCCTTGCTCTTGATGAGCATGTCATCCACATATACTTCCATGTTCCTCTCAATTTGTTCGCTGAACATTTTATTCACCAGCCTCTAGTAGGTTGCCCTTGCATTTTTTAATCCGAAGGGCATTACCTTATAGCAATAGAGCCCTTAACTTGTGATGAAAGCAGTTTTCTCCTGGTCTTCTTCAGCCATCTTTATTTGGTTGTACCCCGAGAAAGCGTCTATGAACGTCAGTAGTTTATGCCTGGCTATAGAATCTACTAGCTGGTCTATCCTTGGTAGGGGGAAACTGTCCTTTGGGCAAGCTTTGTTCAGGTCTGTGAAGTCCGCGCACATTCTCCATTTCCCATTTGCCTTCTTCACTAAGACGACATTCGCAAGCCATTCTAGATAATACACTTCACGTATGAAGCCTACTGTCAGTAATTTGTTAACCTCATATGTAATGGCCTGGTTCCGTTCTAGGGCAAAGACCCGTCGTTTCTGCTGGACGGGCTTCTTTTCGGGATTCACGTTTAACTTGTAGTTGATAACTTTCGGGGATATGCCAGGCATGTCTTCGTGGCTCTATGCGAAGATGTCAAGGTTTTCCTTAAGGAACTGAACAAGCATTGACCTCATCTCAGGACTCAATGTCGTCCCTATCCTTGTTGTCTTGGTTGTCTTTCCTTATATCAGCTCCACTTCTTCCAAGGCTTCTACTTTATCCTCTTCCTTTTCCTCGATCATCCACGTAAGGTTCTCATTCGCAGCCAATACGGCCTGGTAGCATTCTCTAGCCAGGACTTGATCTCCTCTTACCTCCCCTACACCGTTCTCTGTTGGAAACTTCACCTTCAGGCAATAGGTGGTCGTAGCTGATATCCATTTGTTGAGTGTGGGCCTCCTAATGATTACATTGTATGATGAGGGGCAGTCCACCACCAAGAAGTCTAACTGATGAGTCAACTGCTTCGGGTAGGTCCCCACTTTCACCGTTAATGTCACTATGCCCTTGGGGTATACCCTGTCTCCACTGAAGCTGACGAGGGGAGAGTCAAATGGGCGCAGTCTTCCAGGATCTAGCTTCAACTGCTGAAAAGCGGGTAGGTAGATGATGTCTGCGGAGCTGCCATTGTCCACAAGGATCCTCTTGGTATTGAATCATTCAATCGTGAGTGTTATGACCAAAGGGTCATTATGAGGCTGCTTCACCCCCCTCGCGTCTTCCTCGTTGAAAGACATATCTTGGTTCGTTCATCTCTGCTTGAACGGGGGTATCATGTGGACGCTGTTCACCTGCCACTGGCATGCTTTCTTGAGGGATCTGAATGACCCTCCTGTGAATGGCCCCCCTGCGATCGTCTTTATTTCCCCAATCACATTCTGTAGGGGCTGGAACGGGTAATCCTCGTCCCTGGACGAGGACTCGTGCTGGCTTTTATTGCCGTCTCTGAACCTGCTGTTCTCCCCCTTCTTCACATACTTCTGAAATTTTCCTTTACGTATCAACTCATCTATCTGTTCTTTTAGGTCCCTGCAATCCTCTGTGTAATGGCCATGATCTTTGTGGAACCGGCAGTACGTGTTTTTGTCACGGACGTTGGGGGATGAATGTAACGACCTTGGCCACTTATGGTAGTGTTCATCTTTAATCTGTGCCAAATTTTATCAATAGACATAACTAGAGGAGTGACTTTTACCGTTTTGGGAGTTTTCTCGTCTTTCCTTTTACCCCCGTCATTGATCCGTCGGTCTGGACGCTCCCTCTTTTGTCCTCTGCGATCGTCTTCCTTTCTTCCCTTATCTCCCGACTTTTCTACATCATTTATGGTGGCTAAAGCATCCTCGGCGTTCATATACTTCTGTGCCTTTAGGAGCATCTTCGCCATCGTCTTAGGCGAATTCTTCGCGAGTGAAATCACAAAATCTCTAGACTTCAACCCTGCTTTAAAGGTCGTCAGCTGCACCTTGTCGTCAGCTTCGTCTACCTCTAGAGTCTCCCGGGTAAATCGTTTCACGTACGACCTCAGGGTTTCTTTTTTCTCTTGTCTGATAGTGAGTAAATGATCAGTTGGTCTCTTCGGGCATTGTCCTCCGACAAAGTGGCGCAAAAAGGCATTGCTTAATTTCTCAAAATTGTCAACAGACGATTTTGGTAACTTTGTGAACCACTCCCTTGCATCTCCCTTGAGAGTTGTAGGGAAGGAACAACACAGTATCTCGTCAGGAGGCTGTTGGAGACCCAGAGTCGTCTTGAAAGTGTTGAGGTGGTCCAGAGGGTCCTTAAACCCGTCAAACGACTCAAGTTAAGGTAATCGAAATTTAGACGGCACAGGGCACTCCAAGACTACCGTAGTGAACGGCAAATCTGTTGTCCTGACCACCCTGTCCAAACTCCGATCCGTCTGCCCTTTAATGGCCTTCCTCAGCTCGTCCATCTCTTTTCTCATTTCTTGAAGAGGGTCTGAGTGGGGTTCATCTGGGGTAGTCGGCCCTCGACAGTCACTCCTTCTTAGGCTATCTCCTTCTTCCTCTTGACTGGCTCTAGACCGGTTTTCCTCCTGCTGAAGTCGTAGCTTCATCTCTTGATTCTGTCTAGTGAGCTCCTCGACAGTGGCTGCAAGAGCCTGAACTTGCTGAGCCAGAGCTGCAAAATCTTGGTTGGATTCCATCTAAATGTGGAAGTTGATTGGAAACTACGCTTTCGACCCTGAATACGAAAATGTCGTTCCCACAGACGGCGCCAAACTGATGAAGCGCGACTTCGTCAGTTGAGTTGAATGTGTCCAAATGGATCCAAGCTCTCGTCTGAATGATTACGTAAATGAAAAGACAGCTCCTTCAATCGTGGTCACCAGTGTGGTGCCTGCCACAACGTCTCTGATGCCAAAGTCAGAACAGGGAAGTTCTTTGTAAAATAAAATAGAGTAGCAGAATAATAGTAAGTGTCTCTCAGAGTGTCTATGTACCTTGTGTTGGCAATGTGAGAGATTTATATATGTTGCCTTGGGTTCTAGCCGTTGTGGTTGATATTGTGATGTTAATGCCTTTCTTGGTAACGCCTCCTGCTTAGTAATGGAGTTTTAATATGCTCCCAACGGTCTGCACAGCTGGTTTTGTAACCGTCTGGGGCATTATTGGCAGCATTGAATGATCCTGCTACCCTCGTCGGTGACATGGGCACTTGCTTAGGCTCGTCTCAGATAATGGTCTCGTCTGTCTTATTGAGCTCGTCTGTAATTGATTTCGTCGGTCCCATCACTAATAACCACTTATCATACCAATACTTTGTAAAAAAGTTTGTAACTCTAACATTTTATTCCTTTTAAAGACCATAAAAAAAATTATAAATCTAAAATTTATAATAAAATATACAAACTCAAAAAAATTAGTCCAACAACAAAAATTACCAATAAAAAAAAAACTAAGCATAATAAAACAATTTTACCCAAAACAAACAACCCAACCCTTTAAAAAAAATTTAACAAAAAAAATTTTGTCATTATCTAGAAGACACATGCTTCCAAAAAAAATAAAAAAATCTAAGCAGCAGAGCTGGAATTAAGATCTCACTGCACCAACATAAAAGTACAAAAAAATTCTAGTGCCACACCCAATTACACAACTTTGCCCACAACTCGTCCATGTGGCGAGTTGTGGTTAGTGGAGGGGTGATGGTGGGTCCATGTGGGGACACCCATCTATCAACTACAACTCGCCACACGGGCGAGATCTGGACAAAGTTGTGTAATTGGTACACCTCTCCACCAACCACAACTTGCTACATGGCCGAGTTGTGGGCAAAGTTGTGTAATTGAGTGTGGCACCAGAATTTCTCAAAAGTACAGGAGGTCTTAGTTCATTATCATTATTTCCATTATGATATTTTTAATTTCATGGGTTTATATTAATACTATAATATTAGGTATAATTTGTATTTTATATTAGATATTTGGAGTTGTATTCATATCTCGATATAATTTGGATGGTAAAAGTAGGACTAGGAGATGGTAGTAGGCATTAAGTAGTTAGTAGTAAGCAGGACTGGCTCAACAACTTTGGGGCCTCAGGCAAAAATTTTAGACGAAAATTTTAAGCGGGACCTTTTTATATTTAAATATTTATTGAATTTATTTATTTATTTATATATAAAATCTATTTTTCTTATTTTTTTGAGATGCAAAATTACTAATTAAGTATTTGTATTTAACTTCCTCTAACATTTCTTTTTCAACTGATAATATGTCTAATCCACGTAATCTTTCTTATGACATAGTAAACCTTAAATAAGATTTTATTAATTTTAGTTTTGAAAATTTTCTTTCTATAGATGCAACTGTAACAGGTATTGTTAGTAATATTCTATAAACAATATATGCATTTGGAAAAGAATCTAGCATTTTTAAATAATTAAGTATATTAATTGGAGTATTTTCATCTTCTTCTTTTTTGGAGAGAGTTTCAATCTATGGCGTCTGCTCTTAATGATAACTCTTTATCATCAGACCAAGACACCAATCAGTTTTTGGTGTAGGCGGAGATTGAACCCCACCTATGGAGTGTTTTCATCTATTTGCATAATTAAGGGTCCGTTTGGATACAGCTTATTTTGCTGAAAACTGAATAAACTGTAGCAAAATAATTTTTAAATGTGTGAATAGTATCGTGGGACCCATTTTTAATATTTTTTCTGAATAAAGTGGTTGTGGGTCCCGTGAACAATGCATGAATAGTGCTCTATGTCTCTTGGAACAGTGAAATGCGTGCATCAAAAAAAAAAAAAAAAAAAGGGAAACGCGCAGACGTGAAACGTGTAGACGTAGACGCTGAATCCAAACATATACTAAGTACAATAAATTAGTGAAAGCTCAAATAGTGTAAAACACTGTAGCTTGTTTAAACCCCTGATTTTAAAATACCAGCTTAATCGCTTTTACTCTAATTTATCTAAGTACGGAACAAGAGTAAATGAGACACAATAACTGAAACAACTCTCTAAGGCCTAAGTATATACAATGAACAATAATGTAAAGTTTAAAGAGTAGGGCAAGAGAGATGCAAATACAAGATAACACCAAAACGTGTTATCGAAGAGAAAACTGAAGAACTCGGCGAAAAACCTCTCCGCGACCCTCCAAGTCAAAATGATCCACTAGTGAATAAGTTGGAGTACAGGGATACCAAAAAGACCCTCCAAGTCTAATCTACCCAATGTACTTAAGCCCTCCAAGCTCCAACTACCAAAGGACTTCTCGGAGTTTTGTCTTCACTAGCTTCCCGAATCCCGCAATATCACCCAATTGCATCTGCCAAGCCTCACCGGCTTATTTTGACAAATCCCAATGCTTCCCAAACTCCAAATCACTCTCTACACTCTGAATAGGTGTGGGTTGTGTTTGGGTACAAATCTCCTCTCAAGATATAACAATAGGAGAGGGAAGGAGAAGGGACTATAAAGATTTCTCATTTAAGGATGAGTAGCTCTCTCTAAGTAGCTCTCTCTAACATGGTGGATGTGTTGTAAAAACCTTTTTCTAGGGTTTTCTTCTAAATAGCCTCCTTACAATTTTGTAGGTGATGAGGGTATATATAGTAGGGTAAAGAAGAGAAAATATCACACTTAAAATCCAGTTGGTCAGTGTATCTCGCAGGTCATCTTATGAGTTGGCCAAGTTGCGAGTGACTCGCAAAACACACCGACTGTTGAACTTTCTCATGTGCTTATCACATGGCCTTTCACGGATGATGCAATCGCGAGCCAGTTGGGAGCCAAGTCGCGAGATCAACTGTCTTGAGCAATCTTCACCAACTTAGAACTAAACTCATTACAAATAAATCCCACAAAATACAAGGAAATAAATTAATGAAATTACAAAACTTTTTGTCATAGAATAAGCCAACATAAATATTATGTGAAAAACCATAACTTAAACAATTAGTATCGTTATAATACAAATGACTTGTATGAATAATTAATTGTACACATCTTTAGACTATAATAATTAATAAAGTAAAAAAGTAAAAGTCTAAAAGATAGTGTACAATTTAGTGGGTGTGTGCCTATATTATGAGTATACATTGAGATTGAGTGTGGGCCGTGGGTTATATGTGTAAGTTGTGGTGTAGCCATGGCCTTTGTGTAGTGCATGTGTGCCAGTGTGCTGTATTGTCATTAATTGTTGTCAACTGTGTATATATGCAGTGGCAATGTGCAAATTAAAAAATAAAAATAAAATTTTTTTGCTACAAGATAAAAATTCTACTCTAGCTTAATCAATGTATATGTGTGTGAAGCTCCCTCCTAGAGACTTGAATCCCGGCTCTTGCCCCCCACACCCTATAAGCACTTACACTTGTGGAGTAACCGTCGCGCCAAGAGTGTGCGGTGATAAAATAAATTTTTTAATAGCGATACAATGAGACCTTTTTAATCTCTTTTGTATTTTAAGATACAATGAGACATTTTTAATGCATTCTATTGACCAATAAAATGATTTTTTTTTTTAAATCGTAATTAAAGTGTGTGTGTGTGTATATATATATATATATATATATATTTTTTTTTTTTTTTTTTTACAAGTAGGGGTCTTCTTTTATTTGGAGGTCTTAGGCAATTGCATCAGTTGCATCTATGAGCCGGCCCTGGTAGTAAGCTAAGTGTTCATTTTAAAACAGCTTATTTAGCATTTTGCTAAAAAAAATTGTTGAAAATGTGTTAAAGTATACTCGTACCTTGAAAAAAAATTTAAAAAGTGAGAAAATGCAAGAAAAAAAATGAGATTTTAAAAAACTATACATAAAAGCTGACCTTATAAACTGATACCAACCGCTTTAACTTTGATATCAGTCATTATATCAAATAAAAAAGGTTTTTTAAAAAAGTAAGAATTTTTTTTCCCTTATTGAATCCAAAAAATTGATAACACAAGTTAACTTTTGATATGAACCTCTAGATGGTGTTGCAGGTATTACACTGAATCTCAGTACTTTTATTATTATCTTCCAATTTTTTCAAACAAAACGAATATGTGGAATTAAAACAAATCCAACAGTCTTAAAAAGCTTATGTAAACCGCACAAAATCAAGTAAATATCAGTTGTTACAACTTTGACTAAAAATCGGAGAAAATTGAATGATTTAAATGGGTTGAGATATTTCTGTATTCTTCTCTCTCTTTTAAAATACTCTTGTTGTGGCGCTTCCCTGAATATGTGTAATTTATTTTATCTATTTTCATAAATATTAAATCACCATCCAAAAAAAAAAAAAAGTCTCACACAAAATACTCCCATTGTCGTTGTTCTCACTCCTCTCTCCCCAGTAAGATGAAAAAATGCCTTCACCCTTTCCCGAACTAAACTTGCCTCACAAAGCATCAACGAAATGAGAATAAGGCATCCAAGGATTTGACTTTATTTTATGGATCATTTAGCAAAACATAAATCTAATTGTTTGAGTTTCCAAAACTACTTGAAAGTTGAAAATATTATATCTAAATCCCGTGAAATGAGTTTGACTTACCTTCAGTACTTTTTTAACTGAAATCTCATTTTATTTTAATGAGAAATTGTCTCATCATCCACTAATGAAATAAAAAGTGAAGATTAAAACACACTACCACTTATCATAGTATATTTAAAACAAAAAGAAATCTTCAATTAAAAAAGTACCGAAAGTAAACCAAATTTTAGTGAAATAAAATCAAACGATAGAGTATGATCCCTACTAGATACCATGATCCTTATCCCATTGCCGGAAGGGGAGTTAAATTCTTTCTATTCTAAAAGTACCCTCTTTATTTGGTCAGGGCAACCTGTCCGCATCAAAATTCCCCCAATAATCTGCAACCTTTTACATCCACTTTCAACTAGCTAAAGCAACAACTTAGTGAAAAATTCAAAATCCATTATCCTTGTTACAAAATAACCTCCCATACCCGCTGTTCCACTAGTTACCTTATTAATTCATCTGAATATCTTTGCAATAAAAATAAGCCATCTCACCGGTGGATTTCAAACCCCAACGAGTCAACGACAATAGTAATATACTTGTTTTTTTATTTTTTATGAATACAAATAATCTTATCCCATATTTTGTATTTCACTTTATACAAATTCTTTTTTACTTTTTTCTTTTATAAAATATCCAAAGTTTAAAAAGGAACAAAATCAAACACATGGCATTCTATAATTAGTGAAGTATAAAGTGAAACACAAAAAGTGGAATCTAAAATTTGTATTCCTTTAATTCTCATGGTGAGTCCAAATTTATTCCTTTAATTAAATACTATTATTATTGACTTATTAATATTATCATTATTAATTAATGGTAGTATTTAATTAATTAGGTGAATACGTGGCAAGCTTTTATTGGTGGAGTATAAAGTGGAGCAAGAAAAGTGGGACAGAAGATTTGGATTCTCTCATGGTCTTCCTTTTGAACTTCACTAAAGATTCATTTTTTGCTCCATTTGTTTCATTGTAAAATGTTTTCAGTTAAAATATTTTACTTTTAAAAATATTTTTTGGTGTAAAAAACTTTTTAAAGCACAAACCACCAAAACAGAGGTCTCCTAACCACCACTAGCAACTCCAAACACCAGAGCAATAGCCCAATGCACCAGACCGGCAACTTTGGTTACCGAATCGGTGGTCCAGCCGCCAAGTGCAAGGGAGAACCATTGTTTAGATATATATATATATATATATATATCTTGTAATAGAAGATATTTGTTCAACAGTTCTAACTTTGTAAGCAGAATGAAAAGCATTTTTAACAAAACTAGTCTTATGATTAACAAAACTAGTCTTATGAACAGTTTTAGTATCAACTTTAGGAATATTCCATTTTCGGAAATCAAGGATCTCATGTTCTTCAATAGTGTGATCTTTTTCATTTACGATAACAGGAGGACAATCAGTCCTGGAGCTAATAGAGGAGTTGGATCTCCACAACTTATCCATACTATCCTAGATTCAACACTTAATTATCATGTTTTTCTCATAACCGTTGCATTTCGTAACACATACCCTAACCAACCCTATACCTCTCATGCCCTACACGCCCTCTCTTGGCTTAAACGGGCCTTACAATTCGGTTCTAGGAATTCACTTTACGACTAGGGTGGCGCCAACGACGGTAAGAAGGGAACACAACAACGGAGTACCAAAGGTTCGGGTAGACACGGACAAGAAACAAAGACACAACAACTCTATCACCAGCCAGAAAAGAGTGGCTCTGATACCATAAAGGGGGAAGGGGATGCACAGCTGAAGGGAAGAGACGGAAGCACAGTAATAATATAGTGAAAGTACGTAAAACAAGAAGTTAGAACAATAATAAGGCGGTAGCACCAGCCAAGCAGTATATATCAAAATAATTCAAAGTAAATGAAAGCAATGTAGAACCGTGCGTTATGGCGGTAATCCGTCCAAGGTGGCGGTAGCAACAAGTAGTATAATGAATATAAAACTGAAAATACTTGTTTATTGAAAGTAAACAACACACTTACAGTAGTAGTAGTAGTGAATACAAGATCTTAACAGTACAGGTTGATAGTTACAAAGCTTGAACTAGTCTTAGTTACAAGGATTGTAGGGAAGTAGGAAGCAAGGAACTTTCTCTCAAAGAAGGCTTCTAAGGGAAGAAGTTCTAAGGGAGAGAATTCTAAACAAGGGAAAATAGAAATATTAAGTGAAAACTTTAGGGAGATCCCCCCTTAAATAGGCAAAATTTCGGAGTGAACAGTGTCATGAACAGTAAAAAGTGAACAGTGTTTTCACTTTTTGACTTAAAAATTCAGTTGAAGAATTTTTGTCTTTTTCTTCAATCCATGAAGTGCAGACTTTGTAGGAAGAAACATGGCAAGAGTATAAGCATGAAAGCCTAAAAGTATGACAGGATTCCATCTTTTTCTTTTTAAGGACTTCAATATAATCTTTAAGGAATATCTTTATTCCTAAGGACTTGTCAAACGCATGGGATTGGGATCACTTCATATCAGGTGCATGGCTTGTCAGACACATGGGTTTCCATCATAACATTTTGAATATTGTAGCAATTTTGGCCGTTGTGCAGACTAGACAAATATGGGAAAGTAGCAGCAGTCTTGAGATAGTAGTAACTTCCCTTGAAACAGTAGTAACCTCAGGAGTGAATCCTTCAATCAATGGAAGGAGCATCGGATGGATAACCATCAAAAGGATCAAAAGGACCTTGTGGAGAATCACATTCATGCTCATGGTAAATAGCATATTGATTACAAAATGCATAATATAAAATTGGCTCAAACACTGGAGTTTTCCCTGGGATGAGAAGACTTCTTGGATTATAATGATCTGCAATCCTTAAATGAGCAATGGCATCAGAATATGGTCTGGGACCAAAGACAGAGATTCTATCTGTGCAACCCATGAAATAATAATCTTTCCATAAGTTCTGAGCAACATTAATAATTTGGTTATTAAAACAATTTCTCCAGCATTCTGTAAGAGCATAAGGATCATTAAAGGACAACTGAGAATTTCCTTCAAACCATGGCCCTTGGTGAGTGTGACCATTAATGAGAATGAGATGCTTTGAGGGCTGGACATTCATCCAGTTATCTCTTTCCCATTTTGGCAACATACTCCAGCATTTGATGGAAACAAAAGGACTGTTAAATTGTTTAATAGCATCCTGAATAATTTGTGGGAGTTGGTTGGCTTGATAATGGCTTGTTAATTTTATGAACCTGATAAAGCCATATTCAAACATTTGGGAAAGCCAGTTGGGATCCCTATTATCATCATCATCTGAATCATCATCAGCAACATATGAACCATCGTCATAATTAGTCAGAAGACCGGGAAATGGATGTTTCTTTTCATACACCCTGAGACTACTCCCAAAGTGTTCTTCTCAATCAAGCTGAATAAAAACATTATCACCTTCATCTAATTCATCAGGATCAGGAATAGTAGCCGTAACAAGTTTTTCGAAATATTTGAACCATAGGTCAAAAGACCCAAACATAGCCTTGCTTTCCAGAATACTAGATTGTATATCTGTTGGCAAGTTGGCAACAGCACTTCTTAAAATAGATTGGGTCTTAAGACTCAATCTAGCATAATTAGTGCCCATTATAGTCTTTTTATCCATTGAATGGATTTCCTCTTTGTCAAAGAGTTGACTAATGTAGGCTTCAAGATGGCTTCTAAGAGCCTCATTTTCTAAAACAATGTCATTTTCTGGAACAAGGTTATCATCGTGGCTCATATAAGCCTCATTTTGAGCAGTAAGGTTAACAAAGTGGATTTCAAGGGCTTTGAGGGTTTCCTGGAAAACATTATGGTGGTTTTTAACAAAAGCAAATTGGAGGTTATCAAGAATGAATTTGATAGAATCTAGTAACTCTGAATAGGTTCCATTGTGGAATTGTAAATTTCTTGATAAAACTTCTTATCATTGTGGATTGCAGATCATTATAATCCAATGATAATGGATAAGTTGTGGAGATCCAACTCCTCTATCAGCTCCAGGACTAGTTGTCCTCCTGTTATCGTAAATAAAGAAGATCACACTATTGAAGAACACGAGATCCTTGATTTCCGGAAATGGAATATTCCTAAAGTTGATACTAAAACTGTTTATAAGACTAGTTTCGTTGAATCTACTTTCTATCCCATTTATAAAGTGAGAATTGTTGAACAAACATTTTCTATTTCTAGAATGCATGAAAAATGCTGTTTGTTTTCTAAGAGAAATATTAATGAGTTCATTGCAAAAAAACTCAGTTATTTGCATATTGGGATTGTTCAAGTTGCTATTAAACCACTCACCCGAAAGGGTATTAATGCCTCTGTTCTCATGTGTTTACATAATGCTAGATTTAAAAACTTTAAAGATAGCATTCTTGGTATGATCACCACTTCTTTGTATGATGGTCCTGTTTATTTCAACTGTTATCCTGATCTTACTCTTGCTTTGGATGATCCTAATATTGTTAAAGCTTTGACTTTAAATATTGCTTCGTCTGGCTATATCATGGAAGAAGGTAGTAAGCCTTTTGCTTTGATCTACCGCATTTATTACAGATTGTTGGGTACTCAATTAAATCCTGGTGCTATAAACCATAGAGAACCTTCTGGTAAAACTATGTTAATTCAATGTTCAACTCCTGATGCTAAATCAAGGTATTAACTTTAGTACCTTATAATGTTTTACCAAGTTTTTTTTGGATAAAAAGTTAACAAAATTTTACAATGAATTTTATCATCAATAGAAAATATTTTCAAATTTGACCAAGTTTTACAATGTAATAAACTTGGTAAAATACTTAAATATTTATCTAAAAGTATTTTATAGCTCTATGTTTTTTTTCATATTTTTCATACGAAACAAATGCACGTTTTTATTCATGTTTTTATTCATATTATTCATACAAAATAAATGCAGTGTCCATAACCTTAGAGCACTAGCAATAGTAGTGCTAAAAAGCTATTTTTAGCACCACTACATATAAAAAAAGAGTGTTGTAATAGTGGAGCTAAAGGTAAAATTTTTACCTTCATTGCTACAGTGCACAATTATATATGGCTATGCACTGTAGCTGAGAGCTAAAAAGAAAAATTCATTTTTTATTCTCCATCCTATTAAAATAATATTCCCTCAAACTCTCTCAAAGTCGTCTCTCACTTTCTCTCTCCCCTCTCAGCCTATCTCTCTCTCTCCTCGCTGCCTAGACTTTACGATTAGCCTCTCGTCATTCTCGACCGCACGTTCTCCGATTGCGAGATCGATCTCTCGCTCTTAACTGTCGTCGTCGTTTTCCTCACCACCGTCGAATCGTTCCTCATCTCGGTGTTAATGCCCGGCTTCGCGATCGTGTGCGCTCACGGTGCGTTTAGAGTTCAAGAGGATCTCTTCCTTGATGATCAAGAGCCAGCGAATTCTGAATTCCTCTCCTTCCTCGATAGCGCTGCCTCTTCCGCCGTCGCACATGTTAGACCTTCGAACTCGAACGCGTAAGAGGAGGGAGGTTAGTTACTTCAAATTCGTTACTGTGAAATTGAAAATTTGTTACTGAGAAGGTTCTTTTTGTCATTTGCTTGGGAAATTCTGGGCAAATGATAGGATTTTGATTTGAATTGTGCAATTTGTAAACCTAAATTTTCTAGACTTGTATGTGGATTAAGTCTGTATTGTGCAATTTGTAGACCTAATTTTTGTAGACTTAGTTTGAGATTGTGTATTTTTGTGGTTGTGGCTTTGGTTCCTTTTTAGTAAATAATAAATAAAAAACTACGGAATAATTTATGATTAGTGGCAGCGGCGGGGGTGGTAGCGGTGGTAATGGTAGCGACAGCTGTAGCGATTGCGGTGGTTGTGATTGTTGTTTATTGTAATGGATGTATTATTTTATTGTGATGTTTATATTATTTTATTGTGTTGAAAGTTAAAATAGATTCACTGCTACTGGATGTTTTATAAAGTGAGTAGATAAAATAGATAAAGCAACTTTTTGTGGTGTCAAATAGCTAAATTTTTAACTCCACTGCTGTAGATGCTCTTAGCTCATCAAATTCTCTCTCCATATTTTACACGTTTATAACATTTTCAACCCAATGCTTTGTCCCAACAAACTTTCCCAAACAGTATTTTTTTTGCTAAGTCCTAATATCAAATTCTCTCTCCATATTTTTTTTTTCCTTTCCTTTGTTTTCTGGGGGGCTGAATACCATCAAGGCATCAACCTTACTTCATAAAGCCGTCTCTTAACCCTATATTTTGTGTTTATTAAAACTCAACTAGAGTCTTGTTTGCCGCTGTTTCCAAACAAGTATCAAGTCAATCCGTGTGTGGCTGTTTAGCGTTTCCTTTACAATTGTAACAAAAAAAATTTTGGATCCTGAGCAAATCTCGTTTGCACCTGTTCCCAAATTCACCCAGCATATTCAATCTCAGTGTATTCAACCCAGGATCCAATACCACTTCAATAACCTAGGACCATTTGGTAATGTTGTTCTAGTAACATTGTTTTAAGTGTTGTGAAAATGCGTAAGTGAAAAAGTATTGTAAAAATACATGTTGTGTTGTTTAAACAACGACAACTTGTGTGAACATTTCTTGGTTCTATTCATCTTCAAAGTTCAACCAAGCAAAATATTATTTGATTAGGAATTCTAAATTTCACCCAAGACCAATGAAGCACAAAACCCTCTTTTCTTATCCCTCCTTAGTCCTTAACTCCAATTTTCTTCATCCACATAATTACAACCTGTTTTATTT
The DNA here is from genome assembly GCA_030021035.2 of Notholithocarpus densiflorus. Lineage (NCBI taxonomy): Eukaryota > Viridiplantae > Streptophyta > Magnoliopsida > Fagales > Fagaceae > Notholithocarpus > Notholithocarpus densiflorus. Next base: position 231,938 of record JARYZH020000002.1, read on the forward strand.
AGTCTTAGTATTTTTATTTTTTGTAATTAATTAAGAACTATGTTACAACTCATAAAAACCACTGGACACAACCCCAACTAAATTGGGTTGGCTAAATGAATTCCCAACCCCACTTCCCAGGTTTTTTTTTTTTTTGATGGGCTACTCCCCAGTTTTCTTAATCACCATTTTCCTACAAATGACTTCCACGTAACATTTACAATCAGAAAAACCAACACAGGTAAAATGACATGTAATCTATGACATGAACAGGCTAGATGAAGAAAACTTCATTGTTATACAGCAATAGTTCAGTATATTCAAGTATTAAAATGAAAATAGATTAAAAAAATCAGGAGTCACTTTGTAGATCTCTAAACATACAAACTGATAAGAACGATAGCAAGTTTGAGATTTAATTAGCTGTCCTTTCTGATCTTTAGTCACAGAAATAGTTCATGCATGAGAAATCTGGAAACCAACTCAAACCCAGAATCTCAACTAGGAGATGGTAACTTCATCAAGCAAAAGATATTGCCAATGATTGAACTGGCACTTCAAACATACTGAAACACAATCACTAAGCAATCTTGATCATGAACACCATCGTTGTATCACCACAAACCATCAGGCCTCATTTCACCTACGGAAATATTACATAAACAAATGCTAATAGAAACCTTCTTTGAAGCAATCATAAATAATGCCTAATAGAAACCTTCTTTGAAGCAATCTTATACATGTACAAACAAGGTCACTCCAGTTTGAGGGGCAAGCAACATAAACACACTCCATATGGTAATCATGACCAACAACTATGGGGACAGAGGCAGGGTAGAGAGATTCTTATATACACAAATCAGTTGTCAATATTAAAGATGATTCAGCCTAAGGCTTCCATTGGATTTAAAACAGCAGAGGGGGCACCACAGGAAGGGTTTAGCCAACAAATCATAAGGTATATTTAGAATAAATTTCAGGATAAGTCCATAAACGTTTCTAAAATAGAGTGTCAACAGCCAGTTTATCCAAAGGGATATAAAGGAAAGATATAGGAGCATTAAGGAATGAAAATTTCAAGGTCTAGGGTTTTACTTACTTTCTTTTTCCTTTCACTAAGCGCCAGAGAGATTAATAGAGTTAGAATTTCCATTGTGCTTTCCCTAAATCATTTTAAAGGCTTCCATCATATTAGAATTGATAACAGCAGAATTTTACTCTCAATGAATCACATTTGCCAATAAACATCATCTTCCTGAACTGCAATGCTCTGTAAAAACAAAGCATCAAATGAAAGCACTACTAAGATGCTTATGAAAGGATGAACCCCATTCAAGTCAATCCAATGAAGGAAAAGACAATTAGTAAAAAGAAACAATCACCATAATCACTACATATTATTCTTTTTTCTAATAAAAACAATCATTAATATCATACTTCTTCTTTTTTGCTTAGTAAATATACTCATAAGACACAAACTGGAACCCCCAACCTAACTACCACCTCATACTTGTCGGTGCCACTTGCAATCACCCAAGATAAGAGTTAAAGATTTCCATTGTATTTTCACCATATCATTTTAAAGGCTTGCATCATATTAGTGTTGATAACAACAGAATTTGACTCTCAATGAATCACATTTCCACATATTCCAATAAAAATGATCTTCCTGAACTACAAAACATCAACTAGTGATTCAATTCACAAACCAATTTCTCAGTAAAGCTAGCGCAACTCAGAAAACCAAGGCAAATGAATGCACCATTAAGATGCTTATTGAAAGGAACTGAAGTAACTAAACTTAATGCAAGACGAACCCCATTCAAGTCAATCCAAAAAAAGGAAAATACAATTATTAAAAAGAAAAAATCACCATAATCACTACATATTATTCATTTTCTTAACAAAAATAACCATTAATCTCACTCTTTTTTCACTTGGTAAATATACACTCACAAGATTTTTTTTTTTGAGAATGATACACTCACAAGACTTGAACCCCCAACCTTACCCACCACCTCACACTTATGGGGGATGACAGTAACACTTATGATCACCCAAGTAAGTGTCAGCAAATTAAAGGATTGGATTCCTAAATGAATTCACATAAAGTGATGAAGCCCTGTCAATTATGATAGAGTGCAACTCGATCAAAATACAACCCCATTATGTGCCTTTGAATATTATTGTCTCTGACCTTGACATGAAACCAAAAGAAGGGGAGGGAAGGGAATAACCATTTGATGCAGCCATGTAAGATTAATTTGTTATTACTTCACAAATTTTCATATTCAAGACACATATTTCATGGAGCCCACAGGTGAAGTACTATTGAAGTAAAAGTCGTGGTATTCAAGGCTATGATTCTTTTGTAAACAGTTTTTTAATTGGGTTTTTATTTTACTAGTTATGGTCAATTTTGTAGTCAAGGGCAAATTTGTAATTTCAGTGATTCCAGCAAATTAAGAATATTTTGATAGTTTAATTGAGTCGAGAATTTTCAAGGAGATCCTAAGTATCTTAGGCTGTATTTTCTTTGAGTCAAAATATATATATATATATATATATATTTGTTCTCAATTTACTCAGAGAGAGAGAGAGTGTTGATTAACAAAAGTATTGAGTGTTTTGAGCATTGAGGCATGTTGGCCTTTGTGGGTTCTTTTCTCTCCTCTTCCATCTTTTGTTCTTTTCTTGTAGTGGTAATACTGTTCACGGGTACGGTATTCATACAGCCCCTGAACACCATAAAATCCTATCTTTTCATTCTTCCTTACAACCCCCAAATCAAGTCATTTCTTTTACCTATCAAAACCCTAAAACTCCACTTATTTTGGTCTAACAAATAGCCATCAAAATAACTCATCAAACCATCTTTTAATTCTTACACAACCCCATAATCCTTTCTTCAACAATTCTAAACCCCAGAACTACAAGTTCTCCTAACGGACCTAACCTTAAACCCTCCACACTCGCATGTAGACAAATTCCCCAATTTGTCCTACGTATTCACTTCATTTTAAACTTTACCTCAATCACCTTTCCTACACTAATATCTCTACCAGAATTTGCGGCCATGACATTTCAACCATACGGCCATACACGTGTTTGTATAAATGGACTCCAACAATTTTGGGACACTCTTTGAACGTGTCTACTAATTCAATCTAACATTTCAATAACATTAAAAAATCATCTTTAAACTCCAGACAATAAGCCATTGCAAAGCCAACACAAGTGCAGTATTCTACAAGTGGAGGCTGGAAGGCATAAATACTCATCATATTATACTATCTACATGTAAGACATACATCAAATAATGCATACAAGTGTTTCGTAAGTCTATGTAAAAGCTAGCATTGTGTTTAATCAGACACCAAAAAGTGTAATGAATCAGAAAACATTACAAGGTGTTGGAAATTTGACACCATTGTGATTTGTTGGGATCTAAACACTAATACAGAACAGAATAATCAGTATTAAAGTTGGTAAACCCCTCAAAATATGGGTCATAGGACATAGCAAAGTACATTACCCATAAATATAACTGTAGACAATGATCACACCAACCAACAGATAAGCCTGCAGGCCAAATATCTTTTATCTAGGTTTATAATGTCAGCACTCAAGCCCTTTCTCCACAGATAAACACCATTAAATTAGGTAAGTCATGTGCATGCAACAATGGCACCTCTATAATCCCTAGCCCACACTAGGTCACTGGAAAGATATCATCAACAGTTTAACCCTCGTACCTTTCACTCCAGTCTTATTCTGCAAACCCAATTGATACAATTTAATTAAAATAAAGGAGATAATTCTACCTTTCACTCCAGTCTCTTGTACACATTTTATTTTGTGTACAGAAAATTCTACTAAAAATGACATAAACAAATAACTACAAAAAAAAAAATATATATATATATATATATATATATATAATCTAAAACTGTATGCTCATTGATATGGCCAAGGGTTTGGGACCACTCAAACGATGATCTCAACAACACTGATTTGAGCTGAAGAATGGGGATCTCCATGTTGTTGAAAGTAAGATTATTTCTCTTCCTACATATGTTTGCATTAGGTAAAGAAAAGCAAACAGGAGAACTATTGTGCTAACTAACTCAATTCCTTCATCCAAAAATGCACATCTATGACCCTCCTGGGCATTCACTCAATGGACCACAAATATAGCATTACAAATGAGCAGGCCAAACTTCCACTCCAAGGGCTGCACCTGGACATGCTATCTGGAATTCAATTTCATTAACAATTTTCTTTGCAAGTAAAAAATTTAACTCTTATATCTTTTATTACCAAAAGAACTCAAGACATCCAAGTGCACTCTCAAAAGAACTCTCCAAATCCATGCAATCACACATAAATATTTGCATAATAGATGGTATAAGCAAAATGGAATTAGTAATAAGATTTCATCATGACGTACCAAATCATTTTTTTTAATTGGTACGTTACACATGCAGTTGCTAGGTTTTGAACCTAAGACCTCACCCTCTACCCATACTAAGGAGCAAGTTCTATTTGAGCCAGAGCTTATTGGCCATAAAGTACCACATTGTAGCCCATAAATCAACAACTTTGTCCAAAATATGATGACGACCCAAATTAGGAAAACTATTTTTGACGAGTACAAATAAGGTACATACATTTGAACAATATGAATCGAAGTTTTTTGTACATACACTTGCCAATTTAATCCTCACATCCAGTAAAAGGACAATAGAAAAGGTGCTATTGGATACCATACGTGAAATCATGAAAGACAAGCTTAGCCAATGAATAACCATTTAACCTAAAATCAAAGATATGCATAACATAGTAAAATTAAGTCTGTCTCTTGGAATCTGATTCTCAGATTATCCTCAAAAATAAATAAATAAATAAACAAAAAGGTTTCCTGCACGTTTTCTTTTTCTTTTTTCTTGACAGTAATATTGACATGGTATGAAGTTAGCATCCTTAACATCCAACCTAGTAAACCCACATTAATCAATTTTCTTTAATTTAATCAATTCAATATTCAAAGAAAATGATAAATTCAATAAACCCACAAAAAGGGCAAGAGAAAATTAAATTGAAACTCTCATTGACAAAATGGAAAATTTCCATTGATTAAAAGGTGCTACAATCACAAAACTAAGATCAGTTATCACTTATCAAGCAAGGAAAGACTAAAAAAGAGCCTCAAAGCACAACTTCTTAACCTCCCTAAAAACTTCAAAAAGTATTTGAGAAAGTACCTAAAACTTCGAATGGAATATACATCATCATCAACAGCATCGTCACCAATACCGAAACACCAATGTAAAATGTTGTCAAGAGGCTCAAAAAAACTAATGAAAGAAAATAAAAAAAACACCATCCCATCTTCAAAACCTAGTCTTTTTTCCTTATCTCCATTGTACCCAAAAAAAAAACCCCATTTTCCTACCTAATCCTCAATGCCCCCCAAAGTCACTAAATTTTTTAGCAAATTGAGGGTAATTAAATTCACTAACATTGAAGTCAAACATGAATAGAATTCTCCTTATCCTCTCTCTCTCTCACTTCTTTATCAAAACTATTCAACTTACTACAATTATTCAACAAATCCCAGAAGAAATTCGTCAACACAGTCTCATAACACGGCATTTTCGCATAACCCGGAAAGTAATTGATGTCAATTATAAAGTAACGTTCCGCAAACCTGGCGTCTCGAATCACATCGAAGTTGAACAAGTTCAACTTCAACGCTCCCCGCAACCCATTCGCTATGCCTTCGATGAATTCCTGCGGCGGCATCTTCGTGTCGTCCAAATCCATCATCTTGTAGTACTTCTCCTCCGCTTTCTCGTCGGTGGCGATGTTCGACACCTGCGAAAACGGCAGCACCGCCGCGTCGCCGGAAGTCGAGGATGAGGAGGCCGACACGTCCGGCAACGACTTGCGTTTCACGCACTGTACGTGGCTGCCGACGACGTAGACCTTGAAGATGACTCCGCCGTGGTTAACGAATTCTTGGAGCACGATTGGGGGCTTGAGCTTGTTGAGGCCGTCGTGGTTGTAAACCAAAGCCATTTTGTGCGATTTTGCGCTACCGTCGGCGACCAAGGGTTTCGAGATAACCGGAAACTTCAAAGCCTCCCAAGATTGTCGATCGAAGAGAGTTTCCTTGTCGTATATAACGATTTGCTTCGGGATCCCAAACGTTAAGCTCCGAGGTTCGATTTCGAGCTCCGAAACGACCTGTAGCATGGAGATTCGGTTGTGGAGCCGCTCGATCGCGTCGGGCGAGTCGATGATGACGGCATTAGGGTTTCTGAGTCGGAACTCGCCGAGTTGCTCCTTCCATTCTTGGCCGTAAAGCTTGTGGAGCACGCAGTGAAACGGGCCTTGATCCGCGAGAGCTCGGGTCGGGTCGATCTTCACGAGATCGATCCCGCGAGATCTCGCGAGATTAACGAGCGAGTCTCTGATGAAGCTGTTTTGCTTCTTCGGCGCCAAAGCGTAGCCCACGGTGAATCTCGGTCCGCGTTCAGGTTCAGTCATTGCTGGTTGTCGTAGACGCACACATTAAACAAAAGTGTGTATAAAAGTTTGCGCTTTTAATGCATTGAAAGCAAAAAATTCCCATGTATTCTATATCAGGACATCCAAAAATTAGATTCTGAATAAATTCATCATCTGCATCAACTTCTTTTAAAGATAATTTTCTCAAAGATGGTAAGTTTATATCACTACAGGTTGACTTCAAACAACAACCCCTTAGAGTCAACACAGTTAAGGATTTTGCTACCAAAACACTCTGAGGCAAGGAATAACACGTAGTGGACCATCCAAACCAAAGATTAAGCTCTTCCACATTACTCTCAAGTACAAAACTAATCCAGCGGTCAATCTGAGAATTTTCTTTGCAACTGCTTTTAACAAGTGTAATATTCATTTTATGTGGCCTCTGATTTTGGCTGCGGCTCCGTAATTGTAAAGTTTTTTCTAGAGGTTCATTACTGTGTTCTGTATGTATTTCAAAATTCAGAATGGGGAATGTAGTCCACAAGTGTTTCCATTGGGTAGACAAAAGAGTAGATTTAACTACTTGTTTAGTAGGAAGGAAGGAAAGAATGTGTTCTATAACATTGTCCGGCTACTCAGATAATCGATCAACTGCATCATCATCAACAATTTTTTCTCTGTAATCTTCCTTCGAAACAAACAAAACATTCCTAGGTGCAAGAGGTTCGGGTTTGTAGATAGTATTATGATAATAGTATACTAGTAGTCGAGGCTGAGATATTGTTTTCTTTTTTGACAAAAAAGATAGAAAGAGATTTTGTATTCTTTTTGACTGAAATGGTAGAAGTATATTAATCAAAAGGAAACAAACGAAAGAAAAAAAACAAAAGGAAGCCCGGCCCAGGAGCTTTACAAGCAAAGGACGGCCCAGAGAAAAACAATGGACCTATAGCTAATAAAACAAAACCATGCATGAATACAACGTAAACGTATACATCATCTTTGGGGGAGAGACTTGGCTAGTCTCTGGTATTCTTCAAGTAAGGAGTCTGCCTGCTTGAAAATCTCGCATGGGTGGGTTTGAACATGCTTAAACTGGAAGCGGTTTTGGGCGTTCCACAACGACCATGAAGTTATGGCCCACAGCTCAAGGTCCTTTCCGCCAAGCCTGTGTACCATATGTCGTGCGAGCATGAAGAACTCCTTTGTCACGAAGCTGCTCTTTTGCAGTTTACCCCAAACCAAAGCCCATACATTATGCACAATTCATATTTTCCAATAGCAAATACAATACCACATTAAACCAACAAACTAAATATATTTAATTACACCATATCAATAATTACATTCCAAATGTCTAGAATGTTACACACAAAATAATACATCCCAAGTGTCTAGAATGTTATGAACAAAATAATACATTCTACACAACTATGTAGGATGTCCTGCACAAAAGAATACATTCTAACTATGTAGAATGTCATGCACAAAATAATACATTCCAATTGTCTAGAATGTTATAATAAAGTTTCCAACTATGATGTGTATATATATATATCAAAATTTGAAACTTTATTATAAATATCAAAATGTCACAGTAACTACTCCAAAATAGGGCCCAAAGTATCGCCTAATGCGTATCATCAGATGATAAACGCTGAGCACCGAGAGACTGGATATCCACTGCAGAATCACCGTCACCATCCTATGAATTAAGAAACACACAATAGATTAGTGTACTAAACAACAAAGTTAGTAACTAAATGACACAATATCACTAGTATTACTACCAAGTGCCACATTAGCAATTAAAACACACTCAAGTACACTTTACACTTTACACTTTGCATTTCTCCTATAGGTAAACCCAGGTCATACTCCATGATATTGCTGTTGCATAATTTTTTATGTCATTTTTTAACATAATCAGCTAAGGCCAAGCAGGCATCAACACTAACATTCACATAGGGTAGTTTACAAAATCTTGACCACATCCAACATCTCCTCCCCTAAAGAAAGATATGACAATCGCATATGACAAAATCTCGTCATGTCTTTAGTATCAGTTACGCATGTAAGGGTTTATTTTTGTACTGGGATATGACAATCGCATATGCTCCTATTTCAACGCACTAGATATCAAGCTTTGTTTTGTTTTAGTCTAGTACCAGAATAATTTCATTTTTTAGTGAAAGTTGGAGACCAGTCTCTTCAAGTAAATTCAAAGTTTAGCAATAATGTGATGTGTATGGCTGAAATAGTGAGAGTAGAAAATCTATGGCCATTATTATGGAATTATGAACCATGAGTTGGAAAGTTTTTACATATAGGTAGAAGTCAGAGGTAATAGTCATGAAATTTCTGTTATAAATCAGGTAGTCTAAAAAGTGAATTAAAAACTAGATATAGTATAGTGATTTCAAAAAAATGTCATTCTACTTATAAAAGCATGCATGCTGAGTGGCAGTTCCGAGAGATGCATGCTGAGTGGATAGGATTTCCAAAAGCACTTCTAAGAGATGCATGTTGAGTGGCAGTTCAAACTTCAAATTAGTTTATATATATATATATATATATATATCACTCCTCATAGTCATTTAAGAGGCTTGTTTGTCCATAAAAGAAAATTCAAAATCTATTGCTTCCCAATAAATGGCTTTAATGCTAAACATGCACATGCATATATCTAATAAATATGACACACAACATACTTTGTAATTCAAACTTCTTACCATAGAGATAGTGGGAAACGATGGGTACAGTTGAGTCAACATCCTCCTCATTAACCTCACTTTAGCTTCAATGGCATCATATCGAGTGCATTTCTCCCTCAATGCTTCTACTTGAGCAGACAACTCCTTAACCCTTTGGTCGATTGCAGTAGATGTTGGAGGTGGCGTACTGTCATCCATTGAACTTGCATGATTGCCATAGGGGATTGGACTAAAGCCTACCCCTCTGACACGGCCACCTCTCTCTGGACCGATGACCTGTCCAAATGCATCGTCGGGCTGCCAAAGTATGCCAGTCTCAATGTCGTCTCCCTGCAACTGTGACCCCATTGCCATAAGCTCTTTCATCTTTGCCTAGTACTCACAAATAAACAAGACAACATATTAGCAACGAGGGCAATAATACACATGCCAACATGAGTAATATGTTTTTATATATATAAAAGTTGGGTTAGAGTTATTATAAAAGAAAAAAAAAATTTGGGTTAGAGTTATACCATGTGTACTTAGAACCCAAACCATATATATTATGAAAAAGAGAATGACTAAATTTTGACAATGATTATGTCACATGGTGGGGTATTTGTGCTCTCATAGGTCCAAATGTCATGCTGAGGCAGCTGAAACAAGTAGGGTCCTATATGCAATGCCAATGACACAACTCAATTCAATAGCCTCTTACAATTATTGTATTGGTTCCCTAGTAACACTAGGGACAAACATTTTATTACATTTTTATTATCAGTATTGACATAATATGGTATAACTGGACTAATATTTTTTTTCCCTGATATAAATAATTTTGGAAAATATATTGTGTCCTTGGAGTTATTATATTGTTGATTTTTCTGTTTCAAGTTTTATAACTGATATCTAAGGTAAATTAATGTATAGGCATGAAAATCTCAAAAGCATAGTATCTCCATAAGATTGATTGGTGAAAAAAGTAACAAATATTAGACTTGAAAAGAATTTTTTTTTGGGTCAAATGTTCTCACATCATTCAATGAAAATTAGTCAATTATCCTATTCATTTTGAAAATCTAGTGAGTGTACTGGCAATTAAATAGAAGGGTTCGTACATTAAATACATTGAGTCAACAAAGCGATTGGCTGCTCTACAGCAGAAGGCCAAAGCAAATAATATAATACACACTTATTATGATGTGGGTTTGAGGAAGAACTAAGGAGGAAGTTCCTAATATATTTTTATAAGTAATAAACTTGATTAAATTAAGAAGAAACTAGAGTGCTGAATGAGCATTTAGGAGAATCGGCTACAGAAACTAAGGTAGATGAAATGTAAACTGAGAAGAGGCTTTAGTGCAAATGGGTAGATCTTGACCCAAAGAAATCATGATAATTTTTGGTTTTGCCTAGTGCAAAAGGTGGACAAAATTCAAAGAGGCCAGTGGCAAAAGCATCAATAATAGCAATGCAACAAGTGAAGAAGAAAGTATAAAAATTAGATTGATGGAAAGCCTGACTATTCATGGTTTTTGTGTAGGTACACACATGTAGACATGATTGAAGCCTCTGTTTCAGTCGCAGTACATAAAATAATAGATTTTCCATCAAATATCTAAGCATATCAGAATAGCAGAACCAACATCTGAAGAACTACAATGTTTTGAACCTAGAAGTTTCCTAGTTCATACACAAACACATTTAAGAAACAGTTGCATAAACACAGCCCAAAAATGGGTCCTTTAGACAATTAAATTTCCTTTTTTTTTTATGGATAAGTTTTAGCCCCAAGAGAAGGGGAAGGGGAAATTCAAACAAGTGGCCTTTGCTTTATGAGGTGTGGCCTCAGCCAATTGCACTACTGCTTGGGATTGACTACTATATACATGAATTCATAAATTAACAATTTATGAATTGTTAATGGATCACTACGAACATTTTCACCCAAGAATCTAGAAGTTCCCAAATAAACAAAGGGCTTGCAAGTATTTAATAAATACAACTAGTAATAAGACAAAAGCTCCCAAAAAAATTTAACTTTGAGACCTTAACTTATCATCTACACCAATACATGCATCTTACTATCTTAAACCTCTATGGAGCACATAGCATACTCTAGTTCCTGCATATGTACCTTATATACAATTCATAAGCCATGCAAAACCAGGCACATGGTCATGACAAGTAATGAAGATGCACATGGTCATATGTTATGGCACCTGTAATGAACCATATGAACTAGCAACTTCAATCTCAAATAGTTCTCCACCATCAAAGAACTTCTTTCCAACTCAAAATATAATACATTCAAATTACTAATATAATTTGTTACAAACTTACAATGTTTGCTTCCGCAGTTTCATTCACAGCAGTACCATCACGGTGAGAATACGCCACTTCATACATCTCACCTCTCTCTATTTGCCTGCCTTTCTTGTTTGCCTACAACATGGTCAGTACATTCCGCATATTAAAGCGAGGGTGTCGATTCAATGGTGTTGAATCACATTTATTTCTACTTTAGAACGCAAAATAATATAAGCTTTGTTAATTTTTGCATGTTATTAATATATATAATGCTATTCTTACAATGCTATCCGCCATCTGGGCATAGCTTCTGGATCCCAACGTATGCAGCTCTGTCTGCTTCCCACGCCGCTCTTTGTTATCTTTCGACAGGTCCTACGAACATTTCAAAAAAGTCACTACCAATTACAATAACAAGCTAATATATAATACTCTTGAGCATGGAACCTATAAAAGCAAAACATCTATACTACTGTAACTATTACTACCATGCCTTTCTGAGAAAACCAGTACTCCACCAAGACATGAAATTGATTGTCATCAACCTTCGGCGGTGATAGCTCAAGTAAAGCTTCCTTAGGAATGCCCGGCTTGCAGTACTTCTCCTTCAACTCTGCTTTGTGGCCCCTCCACAACTTCCCAATCCGTGACAGTGACCATTTCCTCTGCTTGGCAGGTTGGATGTAGTTTGCAAGAATTATCCATCGTGCCTACCATGTGTAAAGTTGAATCAACAAATGTCACATTTTCAACATAATAACAAACTTGCATAAAGCTTTAAACAAGTAATAAAGAGTGAAGAATTTTAAAGAGAGAATTTGATACCAAAATGGTGTGTTGCTTCATAATTTATAAGAATTTGAAAGTGTCAGGGAAGATACTTTCAAACTCTTTTGCGGTGTTTTTTCTTTCCGCGTGACAGGACAGATGGTCAACGGCCAAGTTCGGTTTCCACTTTCCAAGAAGAAATAAAAAAAGGATTCAAAGCGCATTTGGTAGCGCTATTTTTTTTTTTTTTTTTTTTTGACTGCTTTGGCGGCTAATGTAACTGTTTTTAAGCAAGTTAAAAATTTATAACATTTTATCCATAAATAAAATAAAATTCTTTCATTTTACTTCCTCTTTTCTAATGATTTTCTGCAATTTCTTATTTGCCACCAAACTTTGGGCAGCTTTGTGAGGGCCCTCCAGACCTCGGATTTGAGCAAATAAGGCATTGTTGGAAAGCTTATAAGATTATCTTTACAATGGAATCAAAATTATAGATGATGTAGAAAGAACTATGCATATATTATGATTAAATGTGCTAGTCTTTAATGGGAAATACTAGTAAAAAGGTTTAATTTGTTGCAAAACTAAAGTGCAGGTGTTAAATTGTTCAAATAAAAAATACAAGGATCAAATTGACACTCACTTTAAAATCAAGGTTGACGTTTGTATAAACCTCCTTATTTTTAATAGGGGGTAAACCTCACAAATTGGCTACAGAAATGCTAAAGAGGCTATAGCTTGTGTTCTAGAGATGGTCTGTTGGTCTCTAATATCTAATTCCAAATTAACAGTGGGCCATTCAATACTAAAAATATGTTCCCCTCCCTGACCAGAAGAATTGAGCATATGACATATACCTTCTTATTGCTGCATAATTATAAACAACTTTTTTTTTTTTCAGAAAAGGCATCAAACCAAGATAATAGTTCCATTAAGGTCTAACAAATGTAAACAATTTTGTTAGTGTCCTAGAGCAATCTGGCATTGAATTTCCTTCATGACTAATATCCTGAGCCCTAGAATGAAAGCTTTACTAGTGTGATGAATAACCATGATCATCCTACAAAAACCAACAAGCAAACAGCAGAGAATTGGCTTGACTAATAACCTGATATGCAAATTTGAATAGCAACAATAAACAGATTTATTTATATAAAAAATACATGTGTAAAGTTGAATTAACAAATGTCACATTTTCAACATAATAACAAACTTGCATAAAGCTTTAAACAAGTAATAAAGAAACCCATTTTACCGTTGCTTTTTGCCTAATACCTGAATGGCTTCCCAGCACCGATTCTTGTATTGTTGTGGCACTGAAGGCCAACGAACATAATTGATTGGGCACATGTCATGCCTTCTTGCTACTGTTCCCAGCCACCTTGCCCAAGACCCAGCATTTTTCCCTACCGGCTGGCCCGCTTTATTTAATTGCAAGAACAGTTTTTTCCCCGGTGGCATATTCCAAATGTCATCAAACCGGTTAGGCCCACGTTTATTGGGTACATTGTCCGCTCCAGCTGCAGGTACGTCTTGAGGATCTATTAAACCACCAACAAGTTGCATCAAATTACAATGAAACACAAAAGAATGAAATGTCAACAAACTAGCCATTTAAATACTTGGATATTCCAAAAAACATATAAGTAAATTTATATTGTATCCTTATTAGTACAAGGATATTTAATGAAAATATTAAAACATATTAAGTCATAATCCTTAAAATGTATGACAAGTGATGATATATATAAAGAAGGTAAAAAAAAAATTCATAAATTATATAATAGGTAAAACTATCTTTTTTTTTTAGATTGTTGTAGTTATAATATTATAAGAAATACTTTTCTGCACAATGAATAAGAACCTACATAAATATATTTTGTCAAGAGAACCAACCAAACTATGTTAGAATATTTATTACATGATTAAATAAATATACTTTATTATCAATCTAACTTTTTAATAGATTCTAAAAAATAATAATATTAGTAGTTATCTAGTAAATTTTAAATTTCCAATGTCTAAGTCATGACTAAATCTAGTATTTATCTTGCATGTGAGTAAATAGATTTTGGAGACCCTTGACCTTAGGGACTGGGATTTACATTTTGTCTGGTTTTCTATTTGAGTTTTGAATATTATTTTCAGGCCAAACTCATTTTGACAAAATAGAAGTGTTAAGGACTAGGACTTCCTAGAGTTTTTAAGTTGACTTGATCATTGAGTTCTTAAAATCTCTTACTAATATACATATGATTGTGTCATGCCATCAATATTTTCTACAAAATGTGAGGAATTCAATAAAACAAAAACCAATAAAATTCCAAAACCAGTCTTAAGTTGCCTGATACTGTCATGAAATCAGCTTTCTCTCAAGCAAAAAGTGGTAAAAGTTACCTATGACACTATGATTCTTAGCTAACCAAATAGATCCTTTTGTAATATGGTTATTTTCGTTCATGGAGGACCCATTAAACTTATAAAATTACATAAAGAGTGAATGATTTTCTTTTTCTGTTTCTTTACTTCTACTGTCTTAGAATAGATAAAAAGTCAACTTGCTCCAAAAAGCTCCTAATCTAGAAACTCTTGTTATTACTAAGGTTAGTTGATTTAATAGAAGTATTTATGTGGATCATTCATCTTCCCTAAACTTACACTTATGATCTGCTGTGTTTGTTGTCATCAGGGTTATGATTTAACAGTAGTTGCATATACTTGTAGTTTCAAAAACCAGTAGCTACATTTAACAAAGTCAGCAACTCAGTTTCATTAGCAATCTATTACTTCAATGCCAACAATCATCTTAATCTTCTTGTAACTAATTAGTTACTTAGATTATGCTTTAGCACTAGCCAATGGGATTTAGACACTTGTCAATCATTTAGAAGGCTACCAATACCAAATAGCTAGTAAAAGTACCAAATTGTAGTTACTTTGCACTCAGATTTGATATATGATTGAAAATAAGTCTTGTGAGCTTTTCTTTAAGAACTTTGTGTTTTCTTTTTAGCAGAGGTGTCAAATCATTTATCAGTTTGTTTTAAGCAACTCATATTCCATTTAGTTCTAAATCATATCACGGCCCATCATATTTATCTACATAACAATTGTTTCGATAAATCTTAAGAGAGGTTGGTCTAATTTACCCTTTACTTTTATTTATATATATATATATAATTTTTTGTTATGATTTATTATTACATAAAGACTAATATGAAATATTGATAAAGAAATTGTAGCAGGTTAGAAAGAGTTCAATCTTCAATGTCACACTACAATTTATCTTTCCCAAGTGGGGATGCCTAGGTCAATGGGATGAAGATGAACACGCCCACCTTAATGCTAGGATTAACCTATTTAAGTCTAAATCTTAGGAACTTAATTTCGCTAGAGATTTTCATGTTTGTTACCTCCTATATCCTCTTACTTCTTTTGGACTCAAAATGAAGAATTTACTTCTACATATAAGCATGAATAATTAGGGACATAAATCCACTTCTTAAGGGTCGTGTTTCACTACATATAAGCATGAATAATTAGGGACATACCTCCTATATCTAATGACAAATGTCACTAGATTCTAAGGGTCATGTTTCACATGGCATATTGATCAAATTATCAAGGTATAGGTCGTTGTACTAATGGCTTTCCTTGTGCACATATATTTTGCCTTCATAATCCCTCCAAACTGCTATCCTCATGTCATTCCCATAGCATGCCATAAGAAGTTGGTGCCCTGATCGGTTGATCCTGGTCTAAGGTCAAGGTAACATGCATGTCTCTGCTAGGATCCTAATTCACACCTAGGTGGCCCAAGCCTACTAATCTACTGGTCTCATGCCTTCAAGTGTGTAGGAAAAGGGATTCCATGATCATTTTTAAGGTCTCAAGTTAAAGGAACAAGGTCACCTTAATGGTGACGAATAATTTTATTCGTCATAATACTACATTAGAGGGTTATTTATTGGCAGACATTTTTAATATATACAAAAGGAGTCCACCAAATGGCATCAAGTTCACTTGTTTTGGATGACACCCTTAAGATTATATCCATGGTTTGGAAACCCAAACCAAACTATCTAATCTCATCGGGTTAGCTATGAACCGATTGCCAAGCCAATTTTTTACATTTGAAAGTCATGATTTTCAAAGAAACCAAGTGAATCCCATGAATCATAACCATTTTCAGTTCAACCAGGTCAAAGGGCTTTTTGTGAAAATGTTTTACAAATGATTAAATTTCACATACATCAGCCCCCAAAGGCTATTATCCAGCATGATAACCAATAGATCATGGTTTTTGTTGTGATTTGTATTCAATAATTACTAAATTCATTCGTTTTTTAAATGATTCATAGTTTTTCATTTCATTATATGAAGATGGTGTGCGTGATGGTTAGGTTCCAGATGAATGTGTCCTTTATCTAATGGTGAATGCCACATTAAAATTGTCTCCTATCTTCTGCAAAGGAAGTATAAAACAAAAAAGAAAAAGAAGGAAAATGAGGGTCAAGTGGGTCTAAATCTCAACTCTCAAGCCTCATACAGAAATACCCCAACCTGGTGACTGTGTCTCGTCATCACTCCCCTGGGAATGTCGTCTATCATCAGTAGTTGGAGGAGCTTGTTGGCCTGATTGTACTTCATTTGACCCCACACTTGAGGAGCTCTCACCAGGCTCAACGAACTCAAGTCGCCGCTTCCTCCACATTCCTGTGTGCAGTACCTAAACAATGCAAGCTTGTTAGTTATAAAAAACATAATGTTATATATATATATATATATATATATCTCTAACAAACGCTTTACACATGCAACACTTCACAAGCACATTACCAGGCCACATATGAAAGCAATTGAGTTTCCATTTACTTAAGTCGAAACACAATATAGGTGACAATGAAAATGCATATTCTAACCTAAAGAGTTTTAACAGGAACGTAGTAGTTCAAAAGATGGTCTTACTACATTACACTACTAATTGTCATTGTACTCATTGTTGCTATAGTCCTCATCGCTGACTTCGTCATCAATAAAGTCATTATCATCTATGAAGTCCCCTTCTTGCAATGAGCATTGCATCAATTGTGGTTCTTTGGACATCAGCTCGAGCCAAACCAATGTTGTCAAAAACCGCATTGTCAGCAATGATATTGTAGGGAACATTCTCGCAATAAGTATCACCATCATCATCGTCACACATGGGACCACTGCTAGCGTCAAACACATCTCTTGCTTTAGTTTTAACAACTACAAACCAATCCTTGTCCCTCTTGTCCTTTACATAAAACACTTGTGAAGCTTCAAATGCCAATACATATGGCTCATCCATCAGTTCATCCCCCACCTGTATCAAGTGGGTAAAATTCACAAGTGGAAACCCTAATTCATCAATCTTGTACCCTCGCCTACTATGAACGTCGACCCATTTACTTTTGAATAGCACATGTATTATTTTATCTAAATAATTCAACTCAATAATATCTGTTAGAATACCATAGTAAGCAACGCCACCATCAATCACAACACTTACTCCACTGTTTTGAGTTTTCTTATTCTTCTCGGAATCTTTAGTTAGAAATTTTAAACCATTGGTGACATAGTGCTTCATCCGCTTGGCTATGGTATATGGACATGCACCAATTGTACTAAGAGTAACGCTAAGTTTCTACCTGTCATCATCATTCATGGACATAACCTAACACGTTTATACGTACATATTATAAGTAAGTTATTTTACTTCACATATACAACCATGAATAATTAACCTAGCATTCATACTTACAAGATCTCTAAACCAACCACAAAACTTCTCCATGTGGTGCTTATGAATGACAAGATCGGTTATATGACGGCAGGCCTTTCTTAGTTCATCCTCGATCACATGTTTGAGCATACTATGCATGTGTTAGTCATAATAAAACATTATTTCCAGTAATGGACTACGAACGTAAACTAATTGAATCAACTATAACTTACTCGCGAAAATGTCCAACGTCGACATAGTTGAAAAGAATGTAACGATGAGCTTGAACTAATTCCGTTTGACCTAGGGTCTGTTTGGATACTGCTTATTGCTGAAAACTGAAAACTGAAAACACTGTAACAAAATAATTTTTAAATGTGTAAATAGTACCATGGGACCCAGTTTTAAAATTGTTTTTATGAAAAAAAAAGTACTTGCAAGTCCTATAAATAGTGCACGGGACCCACTAAAAACGCTGGACACGCAAAACTCCAAATGCTGGACGCTATCCAAACGGATACCTAGTGTGAAGTAAGACACCGCACCGGTAGAATTTTTCACTGTTCTGATAAGTTGTGTGAAAATTGTTTCAATGCCATGCATGTACCTTGAACAGAATGTTAAGTACTCTTCAATTATGTACCCCTCAGCTATAGATCCTTCTAGAGCGGCTTTATTTCGCACGTAAGACTTAAGTCGTGATAGGTACCTAAGCACAATACCGAACTCAGCAATTGAACAACATACCAAGCATTAAAATACCAAATCAATCATAGGCCAAATATTAGGATTACCTCTCAATAGGATACATCCAACGATAATGAACTGGTCCACCAAACTTTGCTTCTCTTGCCAAATACATGACTAAATGTACCATAACCGTGAAAAATGATGGAGAAAATATCTTCTCCAATTCGCACAACGTGATTGCGATGTCTTTCTCGAGGTTTTCAAGATCCGGTATAGTCAGTTTTTTGGAACAAACTTCACGAGAATAACATGATAACTTGATCAATGGCCTTATTACTTGTGAAGGCAACGATCTGCGCAAAGCTATTGGAAGGAGTTGCTGCATCAAGATGTGGTCATCATGGCTCTTTAAACCAGAAATCTTGCGTTCTTTGAGATGGACACGACGTGAGATATTCGAAGCATACCCATCAGGCACTCTTACATCCGTCAAAACTTATAGGAAACCGTCTTTCTCACTTGTAGTCATATTATAACAAGCGGCTGGCATCTCAACTGTATCAACACCTTGTGGACTTGATGAAGTTTACTCCGTATACCCATGGTCTTTAAGTCAAGGCGTGCCTGGTAGGTGTCCTTTGTCTTGCCATCCAAGTCTAGCAACGTGGCCATTATATTATCAGTTACATTCTTCTCCGTATGCATCACATCGATATTATGACGCAATTTCTGATCAGCCCAAAAGGGCAAGGTGAACAAAATGCTTCTCTTCTTCTAAACACACACATCTTCCTCCCCCCCCCCCCCCCCAACTTTCTTTTCTTATAAAGAGCTTGATGCTTCTTCCCAAAACAACGTCCAACTAACTTCTCTGTTTGCTGCATGATGTCTGAGCCCGATGGTGTCACTGGAGCCAATCTAAACTCCTTAGTCCCATCAAAATTTATATCATCTTCACGAAACTCGTGATCATTATCCAACTATCGCCTATGTCCCATGTAACAAACTTTCTGGCCATGTTTAAGGTAACGAGACTCGATATCATACACGCAACATGGACATGCAAGCATACCCTTCATACTCCAACCGAAACGTCAGCATATGCTGGAAAATCATTTATGGTCCACATCAATGCTGCACGCAATTGGAATCTGATATTAGAAGATGCATCAAATGATTCTACTCCAACATCCCACAGCTCTCTTAATTCTTCTACCAAGGGATGTAGGTACACATCTATAGCAATCTCAGGTGAGGTTGGACCAGAAATTACAAGTGACAAGATCAAGGAAGACCTTTTAATGCACATCCAAGGGGGGAGGTTGTATGGAGCCAAAACAACCGGCCATGTACTATGCGTGGTACTCATGTTTCCATACGGGTTGAACCCATCCGCTGCTAACCCAAGTCTGACATTGCGGGGGTCAGATGCGAACTCTACATACTTATCATCAAATACTTTCCAAGCTTTAGAATCAGCAGGATGCCTCATTACCCAGTCATTTGTTCGACCAGTAGCATGTCATTTCATATTAGTGGCTAGTTCGGATGATAGAAAGAGTCGTTGCAATCTTGGCTTTAAAAGAAACCAATGTAGGACCTTTGCAGCTTTCTTCTTGCTCTTGCTTGATGAAGCCTGTGTCTTATCCGCTACAGGCAACTCGGGTGGTTTCCATCTTGGTACCTCACAATGTGGGCAAGCATCAAGGTTACTATTTTCCTTCCAATAAAGCATGCAATCATGGGGACAAGCATGAATCTTCTAATAACCCAAACCCAAATCCATAATTATCTTCTTAGCCTCGTAACAATCTTTTGCCAACTTAGCATCCAAAGGAAGTAAATCTTGCAAGACTTGGAGCAATAGAGTGAACGATTTGTTAGCACAACCACAAAGAGTCTTTAAGTGGTACAAAACCACAATGGCTGAGAATATGCTAAATTTTGTACACCCTCTGTATAAAGGTTTCTCCACATCTTCTATTCGGTCGTAAAACTTTTTTGCATCATCATTGGAACCTTCAACTGGTTGTTGCACAGAAGGACCATCTGGACCTTGTTGCACACTAGGACCTTCGTCCATTGAAGCTGGTGCCATATCATGCATGGGGTGTAAGTCATGCAGCATCCCATGGAAATCACCATATTGATCCAAACTCTCATGCACACGACTACTTCCACCTTCAGTAGTGGTCGGTGTAGAAATTCCCCATTAAACACCCAAGTTCTATAATTCTTCACTATCCCAAATGAGTACAGGTGATGACGCACAACCTCTACATCAAGCATATGTCTATGCCTACAATTCCTACAAGGACATGAGATCCTCCCTTGGCATGCCGTGCAAGCAGCAAACTCCACAAATGAGTCAAGCCCATGGAAGTATTCTTCGGAACCCCTTTTAGCATCCATCCAACTCTTATCCATTGATATGTGCCGAATTATGAGGCGCACCTACACTACGATTTCACCATTGCACATTGAGTTTCAAAAATGTAACAGTCACAAAACAAACAACACTCCTAATAGAAAATACTTCACATTTTCTCTCCATGCAAGCCACCCGCTTGCTCCAAATTAACAACCCACCACAACATACTATATGAATTTACTTAGACAAAATATGAGAAATTGACAACAAATTGAACAATAATATGTCAACATTCGCAAAATAAACAACACTCCCAATATAAAATACACCACCTTTTCTCTCCATGCAAGCCACCCGCTTGCTCCCAAACAACAACCCACCACAGCATACTATATGTATTTACTTAGACAAAATATGAGAAATTGACAACAAATTGAACAATAAGACAATATTCACAAAACAAACAACACTCCCAATATAAAAAAACACCACATTTTCTCTCCATGCAAGCCACCCGCTTGGTCCAAAACAACAACCCACCACAGCAGTAATTTAGACACACAATTTTACAATTTAAGGGAATTAAGAAGCAGATTTTACTCACCCTTTAGCAATCCCAATGTTTGCCCACGGAAAGAAGAAGGTAAACTTCAAACAAGCTGCCACTCCTGCAAAAGTGAAGTGACCATTACTCACTACCATTGGAAGCTAAAATCAGGATATAACAAACATGCTCAATGGTCAACTGAGCACAACTTTGTAGAGCATAGAGGGTTCTCACCTCCCTGCTATTTTATGAGCTCAGTTGGTCATGTTGGAAGATATAGCATGCAAGCTTAATGTCACTGGGTAACGTAAATGCAATAGGAATTTCCAATCAATGCAATAGGAAAATGTGAGTGAGTATTAATCAAAATTAGCAATTATAATAGTTTGAAAAGAAATTGGTAATTGAGTTTTAATTGAAGTAGTGTTTGAAAATTCCTAAAATTTTGTATAGACACTCTATTTTGCAACCATTAAAAATATAATTTTGAGCAATCTAATTAATATCCAATGTTAAATGATCATTTTACATAAAGATAAAAATTCTGCAATTTACTCCAGGTTAAAAGTCAATTTCATAATAGGTCATCATGGAATTTAATGGCATAGTCCTTCATGAAAGGACTTGATTAGACAATCTTCATTAATTTTGTAGGCAAACTTTTAGGTATTTCTTAGTGAAAGCTGGTATGTATCATAAATTTTCTTTTTAACCAAAAAAAAAAAATTCAAGCAGTAAGATAAATCTCTTATTTTCACAATCCGGGACTGTTAATGCTTTAAATCTTACAAATTTTTTAAAGGAATGAAAAATATCACTAGAATGATTTTATAAGTGTGTTAAATGCACTAGCATGATTTTTTGTTTTTTAAGTTCTCCGGGCAATGCCACTGAACTACCACAAAGTTCTTAGCACACTAACATGATGTTGAATTGTTGAGAACTTATGATTCCAAATGCACGTGAATATTAGACCATTCTTTTCATAAAAAAAATAAAAATGTAAGTGAAGCATGGTAAGTAAAGTAGGCCAATCAAAAAATAAACAGAGATCTTGAAATACCAATCCTACTTTGTGGATCACGCTACAGTAATGTTCTTCACTACTTGTACAAACAACAAGAAGTAGGAACTAACAAAGTAGGAACTAAAAAATATATGGCTGTAAACACATCTAAGAATAATCTGGCAAAATATCGGAACATCCTTATATTAAAATAAAATTTAAAAAAAAAAAATTATGTTCAAATGCTACCATTTGAAACGAAGAACTTGAAAAAATATGTGACTGACCCTAATAAGTCAGTTGAGGATCTACAGTCGACCTCAAAATTTTGTGAGTGAATTGCAGTGATGTGATGGTGGTCTTATAATATAATCTATCATTGTAGACAAATAGTTCTTCTTTTTGGGTCTGGAGCCACATAAATGGACTAATTTAATAAAGAAACCCTCATTCAGAGAAACAAATCTTTCTTTGGGTCAATCTTTCTTTTCAACAAAAAAAAAAAACAAAAAATCTTTCTTTGGGTCTGGAGTCTCTGGACAGTGGAGGTGCACAAGTGACCTACTTATAGAAGGTTCTGACACAATCAGACCTAAAAAACAATCATATATAAGCTACAGAATGTTTTAACTAATAAGCAAAGACAGAGATCACATGCATTCTTTCTTTCATAAACCCTTGATCACTGATAATTCTCAGTTCAGTATAAACTAGCTACAAGACTACTGTCCATCTGCTAAAAAAATTCTCTAATATATTGATATGCTGAAAAACTATGCTCACCACACAGATGTTTATCAACAAGTGTAAATTCCATGGCAGTGGGAGAAAGACCAAAATTTATCAACAAATCAAGAAGCCTGTAAATCACTTTGAAAAATTGGCATGCATTAAGACAAGAAAGGTTTCCCCTTTGTCTTAGGAAAATTGGCATACATTAAAACTAAGCTCACCACACAGATGTGACCCCATTTACACAAAAATTCAACCACACCCCCCCCCCCCCCTTTCCCTACTTCCAAAGCAGACACCCCAACAATGTTTCTTAGTATTCATATTCAAGGTAGATTTAGATTACAACCATTTGATTAATTCGGTCATGTAGCTAAGATAAGGTTACTAAAACTAAGACTTAATTTCTTGCTTATGTTCAGATCCAAAATATCCTATTTCTGATATTCAACCTTCATAATTCATTGCTGTCACAAAATCATAAAGAACAATAATATATCCAGAAATCTCCTTACTACCATTACTAGGGAGTTCTTTAAGGAAACAAGATTGAGAATTACCAAATTGATGGCGGCATCATAAATTTCATCAGATACGTAAATTCAGGGGTCTTCTCCACATTAATGCAGCCAGAAAGTTAGCTGCAGAGCATTTAATGCAGTGGCAGCAACCTTTCCTTAGATATTTTCGGGTTTCCATCCCTCTTGTACGTTCATAATGCACGTCCCTATCACTGAAACTTCCTAGAAGGTCACCTTGAACATTATGATATATATTTGACCTATGCTTGGCTTATTTGAGGAGATATTCCTCCTCGGCCTACCTTCCCATTTGTAACCTACTCATGGGACTCTGAGCTTAACCCACCCACTACTATTTATTCGTCCTCGGATCACCCCACGTTCTCGGTCAAGGCCCAAGGCCCAATATGAGATATAGAATGAGTTTGATAATTCCTATTTGGGTTATTTTTAATCTATACCTTAGCCAGCACAAACTATAATAAACAAAATAGTTTCTCAATACCGATTTTTTCCTAGTGATAGTCTAATTGAAAAAATCAACACACGCACAAATTAAATACAATAACCAAAAGCAAAAATCAAAACATACACAAAAGAGTTCAAAAATTTTAGAATATAAAAAAATAAAAAACTTATATAAGAGAACTAAGAACTTAAATGGATGTTCATTGTTTTGCTTCTTTATAGTAAACTTCTATAAACTTCCTTTGGCATAATATTTTACATGCAAATTCATAAGTAAAGAAAAATAAGTAAGATGAATTTATTAGATTAAAACATAAGCATAAGTTGAATTTTGAAAACAAAAATAATAAATACAACAACGTGAGGTGTATTGTGTGAGATTTAATTATATTGATGACTTATTGGTTAAGAGGGATTGTATCAAAAAGCCATGGTTGAATATATATTAAGTTCTGAAAATTTTGATAATAGATTTTTAGTTGGAGTAGAATTTAAATTTCTAAAACTTAGATGATAAAGTTTTATCAACCCCCTTACCCAAAATTTTATATATATAAATATATATATATATATATATATATATATTTGAACCCCCTGCAATACAAATTTGCACATCCTCACCATGAACCTGACCCCTTTTTTTTTAAGCCCAACTTAAACTTTGGAAAAAAAAAAAAAAAAAAAAGAAGAAGAAGAAGAAGAAGAAGTCCAAAAGAAAATTTTGGTCTTTAATCTCAGAAATAAAAAGCCTATAAATCAAATTTTGAAAAATCATAAACAAAAAAAAAGGGCCAAATAAAACCTAAGAATTTGCACTGCCTAACCTCCAAAATCTCTCATTATCCTTCTTCACTCTCCAAACCCAAAGGAAAAAGGCTACCTTTGCTTCACACACACACAAAATCTGCCACTGCATAGCCCCCACGATCTGCTGCCACCTGACTGTCCCTAATCTGCTACCGCCGCTTGATCTAGTTTTTCAGCTCTCTCTTTCTCTCTTTCTTTCACTGTGAGAGTGTGTTTATAGTGTTTTGATATGCTATTTCACTGAATCTGTGTGAGTGAATCACCGTGTGTTTGTGGAGTTATCTTTTGATTTCTTTTGTTGAGTTTTGAATCTTGGATTGTGTGTGTGGGGGCTGTGGGGTTAAGAACTGTGACTGTGTTTTGATATTTGTTGTTGAGTAACTCAACTAGTCAACTTGAGTTTTGAGTCTATAATAAGTTTGACCGTGTGTGTGGGCTTGTGGGGGTTAATGGGTTATAAAACTTATAGTGTTTTACTATTGTTGAGTTTTGAGTTTCTTTACTGTTGTAGTGTTGCTCAACAGTGTTGCTGTAAGTGTTTGTATTGATTTGACATAAAGTTGAGTTATGACTCATCTTTTGCACTTTGACTATTTGACTAATTTGTGACTTGTGAGTGGTTTTTTAATTTTGCTAAATGTGACTTGTGAGTGGTTGTTGGTTACGTGACTTGGTCAATACATTAACACTAAATGACAATAAAAATATAAAACATTTAAAGAATTGTAAACTTATAAATTAAATAATTGCAAAAAAAATCACTTTTTTTTTTAGACAATCAAAAAAATCACTTAACAACAATTAATATGTTTATTGTATTAGAAAGAAATATGTCAAATGAACTTATAGTTTTTTTTTTTTTTTTGCTAGTACTATGGACAAATTTGTAATAAGAAAACTTCGTAGGCTGCAAGATTTATCTCCTACCCAAGATTCATCTCTTATTTAATTTATGTTTCTTATTGACCCCCGGACAAAAATCCTAGAGCCGCCCCTGATCACATGTTATATATTATACATGTCATCATAGGATAGATACATGTTATTTATCACATGTCATCCTATGATCAATGCATGTCACTTCTCACATGTCGTCTTAGGATAGATTATATATGTCATTTTAGGATAGATTGCATGTCATTCCCTTACATGTCATCTTAGCTTAGATTTCACACATCATTCTCACAAGCCATCTTAGGATAGATTATACATGTCATTTTTACATGTCATTGTAGGATAGATTACATGTCATCTTAGTCTAGATTTCACACATCATTCCCACGTGTCATTCTAGGATAAGCTTGATCATTGTTTCATTTCACATGTACATACATATCATTCTTTTTTAAAGCCAAATGCCAAATATTTTAAGTTGTATTCAAATGGTGATGTTTAAGACTAAATTCTAAACTAGGTACTATCCTTTTGAATAGGTGTTGTGAGGTGCCTAACAATTTTCCCGCACGTAACCGAGCTTCCTGATCCATGTCTTCTGGTTTGAGACATTTTGTTATTTTATATTTTAGCTTAAGAGCCATTAGGATTTTCTTAGTTAATTTAGAAAATAAAATTTATTAGACTTAGGTGACCAATCATACCTTAGAATTCCAATGGTTGGTGGCAACTCTCGCACACACCCTCACCTTAGTGTTGTACACATGTCATACATTTTTTTGCATCAAACACGCGTTGCCGAGTGAAATACCCTCAACAGTTGAAGAATAATGTTGAAACGTAGCCAAAATCAAGGTACGACAGTATTCACCATCCAAAGTTTGTTGTCTTTCTCTTGAGTAATTGGCACGACATCTTGCCAATCGAACATCTCTGCTTTCATTGTCTTTTAATGTGAGTATAATATCTCCATTGTTGTTGGCAACGTTCTATGTCATTAGTATGAGCTGTAGGTGTATTTTCCGAACTCATTTCTACATAAAATTAAATTAAATTTATAGTGTTTGTTACACATGCATACACATTAAGCGCAATAAACCTTTCCTAGTCACAGATAGGGTGTATTAAAACCTAAAAAAATTTAAATAATATTAAATAGTTAGAATTATCGACCAGTTGTATTATGCCAAGTTACGAATATTATGCATAATACAACTATTCGATAGTCATATTGTTTGGAATTACTTACCATTTCTTAAAACACACATAACATAACAAAATTACACAATAATTTTTTAAGCCTAATTAAAGAATCGAACACCCATTTCTTATATAAACGTTTTTTTTAGTTGTGATGATCTGAAACTTCCACATATTGTGAGAATGTTATGAAATTTTGTTGTGCGCTTAAATAAACTGTGGCATTTAAAAAATGTGTGTGCGTGTATTCACTAGTAGCTCAATTGATCCCTAACTATTGGTAGTGTTAATTCTTTTTATAAGAAAGACTCTCACGATATCATTTTTTTTTTCTTTTTATGGGAGTTATCTAGTTATTTTAAATTCTAAAAGGTAGCCACTTAATACAAATCCATAACAAAAGAAAAAATTATATATATATATATATACACACACACACATTTATTTTTTGTTATAGGAAAGGTTTTTACACGTATATAGCCTCTAAGCACATGCGTTACGCGTGCTCAAAGGCTCTTCTATTTTTTTGGGTAAATGTTAATAATTTATATCTATTATAATTTGGAAATATATATTTTTATTTTTCAAAAAAATAAAATGATAAACTTTAGAGATAAGCAATAATTGTAATTTCTTTTTTGAACGTGTGTTTTAAAGTGTGTAGTGATATAGAGAAAAGTTTAGGTAGGAAAAATAAGATAAACATGAGGGGAAAAAGGCTAAATTTTAGGAGTTCTCTTAGTTTTTTATTTTTTAAATTTGGGGTGTTTTATTAGAGAAATGCTATGTCCATAACATTTTCACAACAAATCATAAGTGGTATGTTGTTATTGGTTGTTATGGGTGGGTAACAAAGTAATTTAAGTTGTGAATTCAAATTAGAACCAATAATAACCTAACACCTATGATTTGTTGTGAAAATATTGTGGACGTAGCACTTCTCGTTTTATTATGATGAAAAAGAAATTAAAAATGCTAAATTTTAGGGAATAAAAAGATGAACGTGAAGGAAAAAAAAATCCTAAATTTTAGAAGTTCTCTTTTTGAATTCAAAATGAAATAGTTATTTGTTTGACATTTATGACCCTATTTTTAAGAGAAGATGTCCTTCATTAATGTGGGTATTTTTGAACCACATAAAAGTTCAGTTCAAATAGGGAAATCCTCTTATAAATAGTATAGAATATATATATAATTGAATTAGATTTTTTTTAAAGGAAAGACTAATATTTTTATTTGTTTTTTTTTTTAATCATAAAAATTTAGCTAATTACTACACATACATAACAAAATTTAAAAATAACTTAAATTCAAGAATTAGCAACCACCTTTAAAACCAAGAATCTGTACATAATATTTTTTATGGGTAGTAAATTAGTAATTATCTTTGAACTACCTTTAAAAAATATTGAAATAAAAATTGACGTGTATTGTAGTGTTAGGTGAAACCCAAAACAGTTGTTACAAATAACGACAAGGGTGGCTCCACATTGGAGCTAAGGTGGTCCTAACCCCGGGAAAAAAAAATCAATTATTATATATAAAATTTAAAAATTTCATAACTTTTTCACCCTGAAAAAAAAAAATTGTGACCACCCTAAGTTTTTTTAAACCCATCATAATTAAAATTTTGGATAAAGTTTGGCAACAAAATTTGTTGTAGACTAAGCCTACAACTTCACTCAACAGTTCCTCAAAAAAAAAAAAAAAAAAAAAACCTTCACTTAATACCTTTTTATTGGATGTGAATTTTGACAAATCCACTATTGAAATTTCAAATTTTTTTCTTATATCCTACATGCTTGCAAAACTTCAAGAAGATCAAAGATCAATAGCTATGTCATCAATCAAATGTTTAAATTTAGATTTTTTGTTGTCTACAATTATAAATAAAAAATAAGTTTATGGATAGAATAGTAAATAATATCCAATTAACATGATATTTGACATGTGATTTAAGAACATAAAGAACATGCAATTCAATAGTTAATATGGGAGGACTTTTGTCTCGGCCCCCAATCAGGAATTGTCCTATTTGGAAATAGTGTTGAGCCTTAGTCCTCAAAGTTTTGCTCAATCCCACATCGGAGAGAGACGCCTCTCACTTATGCCTTATAAGCCTTTGGCCTAAGGATGAGTGTATAAGGCATGAGTGGGGGGCGTCTCCCCGATGTGGGATTGAGCAAAACCTTGAGGACTAAGGCTCAACGCCATTACCAAAGAGGACAATTCCTGATTGGGGGCCGAGACGAAAGTCCTCCCACAATTATTATTATTATTATTATTATTATTATTATTATTATTATTATTATTATTATTATTATTATTATTACAGGAAAGACTCACATTTTTTTTTTTATCTTTGGTTTTTAGGAAAGGTTTGTAACAAAAGGTTCGGATTCCTAAAAAAAAAAACAAAAAAACAAAAAAACAAAAAAACAAAAAAACAAAAAAACAAAATTGAAATATATACATCCATAAAGGAAATGCTCCACATTGTCTTCATTTGTTGTTTTTTATTACTCATTATCAAATTATTTTTAATCTTAAAATTTAGCCACTTACTATACATCCATAAAAAAGGTAAAAAAAACTTAAATTTAGGATTTATCAACTATATTTAAAACCAAGAAATTGTATCTAACATTTTTGAAGGGTAGTAAATTAGTAATTATCTTTGAACTGCATTTAAAAATAAAAAAATAAAAATGGATGTGGGTGAGATCAGACGTTGGGTGAAACCAAAAACAGATGAGATTGAGATTGAGAAAAATAAATCTAATTGAGTGCATCCAATAAAGGATAAGGGACCACAATCAGTTTCATGTGTAAAAGATAAGATTGACAAAAATGAAGTTAAACTATAAGAATTGTATTTAATGGTATGTACATTACTTGGGTGAGTGTATTGTTAAAGTATAGAAGTTTTATTTTAAGTATTTATCTCTCATCAGTTGAAAACTTGTAAATGGATAGGATAGTATTTTAAAATTTAAAACCTTGAAAATAAAAAATTCAAATAGGAGAAGCTACCTAAACAGTAGTATAAACTATAAAATATAAATATAGATATAAAAAAATACCCCAATTATATTACAATTTTTTTTATCAATATAAATAAGGATAAATTGTAAATTACAACCTTAAAGTTTGGAGGTGATTGGATTTTATCCCCTGAAGTTTGGTGATGTTTGGAGTTTACACCTTGACGTTTCAAAATTTGGATTTTACTCCCTATATTTTGGAAGCGTTTGAATTTTACTCTCTAAAATTTTGGGGTATTTGGATTTTACACCCAAAGTTTCAGAATTTAAGGGTGTAAAATCCAAACAATCCTAAACTTTAAGGGGTAAAATTCAAGTTCTGAAATGTCAGAGTGTAAAATCTAAATCCTCCAAATTTCAAAGAATAAAATTCAAATTCTGAAATTTAAGGATATAAAATTCAATTACTCCTAAACTTTAGAGGTGTAATTTGTGATTTACTCTTTTAACAAGGGTAAATTGTAATTACAAGGTTGTATAGAAAAACTCAATCGCATCCACGTTATGTGGAAAGCATAAGTATAAAATAGGGAGGCATATACCACCGGTCCACCATGGAGGTTGAAAGAAAATATGGAGTAGGACCATTAAATCAAAGCCCATGTTCCGGAGAAAAGGACAAAGAGGCATGGAACAAAAAACAAAGGATATATCAGGTATTTCATGTTCGCACTAGTTTAAAATACCGTTTTTTTTTTTTTTTTTTTTGAGAAAGAGTTTTAATATATGGCGTCCGCTCTTGATAATAGCTCTTTATTATCAAACCAAGTTACCAATCAGTTCTTGATGTATGCGAAGATTGAACCCCAAATCTCTTATACAACTATTAAATACTTTACCAATTGAATTAACTAGAACCCACAGTTTAGTTTAGTTGCGCGGAGTGGAGCAATTTTGCAGCGATAATAATACGCACATGCTTCTTTCATTCGACGTGCGACAATGATTATTTATTTCTCTCTGCTATCTCCGTTCACACTATCACGTGCTTATCGTGGCCGACGTGTCGCATACTAACTTTCCAACGTAAGAAAACAAATTAGGAAAAAGTTTAGGTAAAACTTGTATATACTAAAATATAATTACTATTATCTTTTACAATAATAAGTTAATAATAGCTAATTTCAATTGAATGTAATATGAGAAGCTTATTTTTTTGGATCAAGAAACCTAATATACTTTAGTATTATACTATACCTTTTTAATTATACCTAAGTTATATATCTATATTCTATATTACTAATAATAGATTTTTTATTTGGGTTTCATTATTTTGCTTACAAAAATATCTTCATACGGATTCTTAAACTCTCTAAAATACTCATCTTTTAGTTAAATAATTTTAAATTAAAAAAAACAAACTGATTAAAATAGTAATTTATTGTTCTTAAGTTTTGGTGTTTTTCATTTTTCTTCTCCATTTTGCCTAAAAATTAAGATACTATCTCTATCTCATTTTTAAGTATTATTCCACACAAAAAACACACGGTTATGCTGCATATTTTTAGAAATATTACTTTTCCTATTTGAATCCAATGCCTCTATGTGAGAGTTGGAAAAAAAATGAAGAGTTTCAATTTCAAATTAGTTTATTTCATTCATATCAGCCACCACGTACAAATAACTAATTAGGAAAAAAATCACATAGATAAAGATACTAAAAATTAAGATATTATCTCTATCTCACTTTTAAACATTATCACACCAAACCCAAAAAACAAATAAATTAAAAAGAGCCTCACTATATAAATAAAAATTTTGTTTTTACTTCGACTTTTGTTCATTTCACCTATCCACAACCCTTGACTCAATGCCAATCTAAATCAATGTAACAATACTCTTTAAGGTTACAAGATTACAAACTTACTAAAAGTCTTGTAACTTAATTGGCACGTTTTGCTATTTTTAATAAAGATATCTAAGACTCAAATTTCCTTCCCATTATAACTATCAAATTTATCAATAAAAAAAAAATTATAACTTACTATTATGATAAGTTACGGGCCGAGTATGGATTGAGTTGCCTTGAACCCCCAATAGTCGACCTTGAAATCCTGCTTCACGCCCAACTTTGATACTTAATTATTTGATACTTCTCATTACTTCCTATTGGTTTGAATTTCTATGATCTAAATGTACACAACATCAGAAATGAAATATTGTTTAGTTGTTTGTTTTTTACGCTTGATGCTAATCTTAGTTAGGTCAAAAACCTTAATGACGCCCAAAGGTGTTGATAAAAGGCACTAAACAATAATCATTACCAATTTCTTCCCTTTTAAAGCTAATTACCACGCGCATTACAAATAGAAAATATTATTAAGATTTTTTCTTTTTCGATTTGATAGAATATGAACCAATGACCAGAATACTAATGAATTTATTTTTGGTGTAAGGAATTATTCAATCCCAAATGTCTCATTTGTGAAAGAGCAAATTGAGACCACAAATTAAGAAGTTAATTAAGCACCATGAATCTAAAACAAAATTATCAA
Source organism: Notholithocarpus densiflorus (assembly GCA_030021035.2). NCBI lineage: Eukaryota > Viridiplantae > Streptophyta > Magnoliopsida > Fagales > Fagaceae > Notholithocarpus > Notholithocarpus densiflorus. The sequence goes on from JARYZH020000002.1 coordinate 264,734, forward strand.
AAAAGAAGAGTGCGTGAGAGAAGAAAAGGGGTTGAATTAAGTTAGTCTGGTAAAAAAATTTTCACCTAACTGCATGATGCTGATGTGGTAACACAATACCTGAGAGAATAAATCGATGAAATTGAAAAAAAAAAAAAAAATTACAAAAAGAAGGGTCCGTACATTCAGGAACAGGACACAATTTCTTCTCCTCAATACTCTCAAGCTAAAAATTACTGTATAAATAGCATACAAAAAAGGAAATATATATATATATATATTTATACATATTGTGTTAAAAAAAAGGATAGTTAAGTTAGGCCAGCCTTGGGCAAGATGATCAGGTTAAGACCCGTAGACTAACTCTTATGAATATTTACTAACTAAATATTGCCCTTTTTTTTTTTTTTACTTACCTGAAAAGAAATGAATTTTTATAAATATGAGTTTTTTTTTTTTCTCTTTGGAGCGAATATTCGTTGTCCCTGTGTGTACCTATAAGAATAAGAGCATTTAATTTTCTCAAAAAAGAAAAAAAAGAAAAAGAATAAGAGCATTTAAAGATAAGGAGAGAGAAACGAAAGAAGAAAATACAGCAAACAAGTAACAAGAAGAGAAGTGTACCGAAAGCAAAACAAAAAAGGAAAGCGAAGGCGAAGTTAGGAGAATAGAGAGGTTCTCCCTATTTTCCTATCTCTCTCTTTCTTTCTCTTCTTCCCTTGGGAAAAAGCAAAGAAACTCAGGAAAAAAAATGAAAAGGGAAGAAGAGAATAGCAATGGAGTCGATGTGGGATCCAACTCCAAGTTTCCGCTGAGCTTTTGGGAGGTTACGGCGGCTTCCACCGTGGTTTTGGGCTTCCTGTTTGGCCTACTTGGTGTTTATTTCACCATGCCTGCATCTGATTATAGCTTCCTTAAACTTCCTCGTAACCTCGAGGACCTTCAAATCCTCCGGTATAATCTCTCTCTCTCTCACTATTTTCTGCAAAAATTACAACTTTTTTTTTTTTGGCTTGAATACGATATAAATCAGCCAAATGGGTTCTGTTTAATTGATTAATTTTCCTGGGAAAAATAGGAGCTTTAATTGATTTTGGGTTATTGTGTATCATTTTTGAGATGGGATTTGGATAATGTTAGCATATCTGCATCTGGGTCTGATTGGCTGTATTAGGTTTTACATATAAAGGTTATAGATTTAAAGAAAAAAAATTTCTTCCCTTAGGGCTAACCCAATTGGAAAAAGAAGAAAAAAGTCATGATTTTCCTTGATTTTGTAAAGTAGCTGTGGTTAAAATCTAAGTCTTAGAGAGGAAAAACAATTGGTTTATACGAAACAGATAAGGGGTTTGGTTTCTTAGTTGGATTTGTTGCAAGACCTTTACATGTTCATTGCAGATCTAGCTTGTTGACTTACCTATCAAAGCTTGTTGGCTTATATAGGTTATTTTAGGATTGTTAACATTTGTCTAATGATTAATTTGTGGCTTACCAGGGAGTCCTTGGGCTGCCTCTACTCTCTGTCTAACTGGAAGAAAGAACATAAAAGCAAAGTTTAATGAAATATATACTTTAATGTAGCCCCCCAAAAAAAAAAGAGGTCTAATCAAATGTTTTGTGAGTCTTCGAGTACGATCTGCAGCAGTTTGGTGGGTTGTCATGTTTCTTTTTATTAGTGCTTGAATTGTAGGCTTGATAATCCTAGAGAGACTGTCAAGATGAAAATGGCTTGGTCATTTTTTCTTCACACTCTCTCTCTCTCTTAAATTGTACCTGTTCAGATTCAGAATAGTGATAGAGTTTGCAGAAGGGCTCATGGTTGTGGTTTATGGCGGAGTATTAGTGAAGGGTGGGAAAGTTTTGCTAAGCATTTGTCTTTTGTGGTGGGGGATGGTTCTCGTATTCTTTTTTGGCATGATAGATGGACTGGGGATGTCCCTCTTAAAATTCTTTATCCCCAGTTATTTTTGTGTTCAGCCAATAAAGATGCTTATGTTTCTGAGGTGTTAAGCCCTCCAGTAGGTGATAATGATAGAGTGTGGAGTTTAAGCTTTTTTAGGGATTTCAATGATTGGGAGTTAGCAGCTTCATATTCCCTACTTCAATTCATCCAAACCCGGATTCCTAGGGGTGATGGGTGTGATAGGCTTTGTTGGGGTCTTAATGGAAGTGGGGAGTTTGACATTCGGTCTTTTTATCATAAGATTCGAAATGCAGCTCGTTCCACTTTCCCTTGGAAGGGCATTTGGAAAGTCAAGGTTCCTAAAAGGGTGGCATTTTTTATGTGGACAGCAGCTCATGGTCAGATTCTAACCTTGGATAACCTTATTCTTCATGGTCGCCCTTTGGCGAATCGTTGTTGTATATGCTGTTGTAATGTGGAATCTGTGGATCACCTGTTACTTTTTTGTTCGATAGCTCATTCTTTGTGGACGTATATGCTTCGGCTGTTTGGGATCGATTGGGTCATGCCAGGTTCTGTAGCGGACTTATTATTTTGTTGGTACCATTGGCTTGGGAAGCATAATTCTGATATTTGGAATTTGGTTCCAGGCTGTTTAATGTGGACTATTTGGACTGAACAGAATCGGCGTTCTTTTGAGGATAAGGGGAAAACTGTGGTTCAGTTATTAGATTTATGCCAACAGACCCTCTTTGATTGGTCTCAGTGTTGGGGTCTCTCGGATTGTTTTACCCTTATGGAATTCCTTTTGTCTATTAGTATTTCTTAGTGGCTGCTTGTGTCTTTTTGTTCACTACCGTGAACTCTTTGTATTTTCATGCTTTTCCCTTATTAATAATATTTTATTCTTACTTATCAAAAAAAAAAAGAATTCTAAAAGCAAAAAATGTTAAGAGCTTAGAGGCTGGTTGACAGATAGGTTGCTTTGCCTTTGCTTCTTTTCTTTCTGTTGATGTTGAATTGGATTTCATGGTAATTTGGATAGTCATCAGATACTGGCTACCAGCTGTTCTGCTAGATAAGGAACTTGACCAGCTTACCGTGTTCTGCGTGCAGTGGGGGGGAAAGATTGACTGAAAAATTGGACATAACTTGGTGCTGGCCCCACCTAAGTGAGCTTTTGGAAGGCTTGGACTGGTCTATCTACTCTTTATTTATTTACATTTGCAAGCCTTAGACTTTTCCATTACAACAAACAACGGCCTAGGATTTGACTGAAAGTCAGAAAAATTATGGAAGTCAACCGTTCTGTTGGTGTCACAAGCATCTAGTAACCACTAACTGATGTGCTCTGATATATGTTACCAGATTTTTTTATACGTGTTTCTCTTTTTGTTGATCTTTGGCTTGTTCTTATTATAAAAAATTAAAAATCCCTTTGTTTGACAAAATGCTTATCCCCTGCCATTAGTGCTCTATTTACGGAGATTGTTGAATGCTATGTTGATATAATTTTTCCTCCTTTTTTTCCCCCTCCCCTTCTTCTTTAGAGATCACCTTGAGAGCTACACGAGTGACTACACAGCACAAGTCCTGGTGGGGTACTGCATGGTTTATATATTCATGCAGACGTTTATGATTCCTGGGACTGTGTTTATGTCATTACTTGCTGGATCCCTTTTTGGAGTCTTCAGAGGTGTAGCTCTGGTTGTCTTCACTGCCACTGCTGGGGCTTCTTCTTGCTATTTCTTATCAAAACTGATTGGCCGGCCCATTGTCTTCTCTCTCTGGCCTGACAAGTTAAAGTTCTTTCAAGCCCAGGTGAATCTCAACTCTCCCAGTAACTGTTTTTGGTTAGCTTAATTTTCAAACTGGAATAACTTATTATTGTATTTTTACTTCCAGGTGGCTAAAAGAAAACAGGGGCTGTTAAACTACATGCTTTTTCTAAGACTGACTCCAACATTGCCAAATACATTTATCAATTTTGCTTCACCAATTGTTGACGTGCCTTATCATATTTTTTTCCTGGCAACCATTATCGGCCTCATACCTGCGGCTTTTGTCACTGTCAGGGTATTCTCTCTTTTAATACTATATAATCTTGAACATTTGGATTTATTTTTGATCTTTTGTGGGTGAAAGTTTGTGGTCATAGAGCCAACTGAATTTAGGACTGCCTCAGATGTGAAACTGATTCCATTACAGCACATGAACACACTTCTATAGAGAGAACTGAGACCTTGTTGGAACCTCCAATAATGATGTAATGAGTTCTTCTGATATGATTGTGTTAGGTTGTAGTCTGTGTGTTCTCTTGGTATGGTAGTTTGGAGGAATTAAAGAATGTTACGAGTAATTCAACAAATCTGGTTATTACCACTTGTTAGAGATTTTGTTCATATCAACTTCTTATTGTCTAGTGGAGTTTGGGGGAATTCCCAGTTGACTTCAATGCAAGAAGTTGGGAGCCCAAGTGCTTCAGCAAGTAAAACTACAAATAGTTGCAAGTATTCTGAGTTGTTGAATTAATAGCACTAATGTCACTCATATCTAAAAATCTAAAGCTTTTTTTTAGTGCCTAAATATTCCTGACTCTCTCTTTTTTAGTGCCTAAATATTCCCGACTCTCTTGGTATGTGTAGGCTGGATTAGCTCTTGGAGAGTTGCAATCTGTAGGGGATCTCTATGACTTCCAATCAATTGCCACTCTGTTCTTCATTGGAGTTGTCTCTATTACCCCCACCCTGGTGAGGAACAAGGACTCGTAGCATTCCACTGGCAGAACTTGATTAGTGTACATCAGCCCTTGCTCTCACAGCAGCCATTTGGGTTTCGCCACATATCTGTACAGATTTGTATTGAATAAAAAGCATTATATTGACAATTCTGCAGCCATTGGAGATGATTGTGTGGGGAAATCTAATGCTGTGAATGAGATTTCTGCATTGTGGCATGTTTAATATTGGGATTTCAGGAGCTTGGGGTAGGGGAGGGGAGGGAGGGAAGGAGCAGGGCAGGTCTGGGGATATAATGTTTAAATTCAATTTCAATGTAAGAATCAATCTACATTCTTCTAGATGTGTATATTATTGTTTTGGAACAGAATGCAAGGACAGGCATTCTCATGCTGTAGGTTTGTGTTTTATTACCAAAAAAAAAAAAAAAACCAAAGCTGTACTGGGAAAATATATTTGTTTGATGTGCTTTCAGCCAAAAACTAAAGGTAGGTTTTTAGGCTAAACATCCATATATGATGTGATGGCGTGTCCTGGGATCATTGACCGGTATGGAATAGATTGATTGTTTGATCAAGCTGTGTAACGCCAGGGAAATTCTGATGCCTATTGCTAATGGGATATTTTCTTTGTATTTTAATCTTAATCTTTTTTCTTTTTTTTTGGAGGAAAATTTTTAATCTTAATCTGGGATTGAAACAAGAAATGAGCAGGTGCACATTGGCCGATTACGTTTGTTTCCTAGCCTAGATCAGTTGTGCCGTTGTGCTTAATCCCAGTGTTTTAGCCAATTCCTTGAAGGGGTTAGTTCCTATTTAGTGTGCGATTGGATACCATTTATTTTGCTGGAAATTGAAAATTTATTGCTAAAAACACTATAGTAAAATATTTTTTATTAGTTCATGAACAGTGCCATGGACCAGCAAAAAAAAACGCAGCCTACACAAACGCAAACGCAGCCGCTACACAAACGCACCCTTAGCCAAAATAAAGAACATAATATTACATTATAGGCAAAAATGCCACTTGAGTTGCTACATTTTGGGGTTATTGTTAATTTTGATTTATACATTTTGGTCGCAGTCAATTTGGTTTTTGTTATTTTCAATTCGCAATAATTTGGTTTCTATTATTTTTAACTTACAATAATTTGGTCTCTACTATTTTTAAATCATAATAATTTGATCCCTACTGTTAATTAACGGATTGATGGTCCATAAAATGTAGTTAACAGATTGATGGTTCATAAAATGTAGAGATCAAATTGATAATAATCTCATAATGTAAAGGATCAAAATGGTATATTCGCCTACATAAAATTAATGAGGAACATGACAATTTTTTTAAATAAAAAAAGAAAAAGGAAAAACCTAGTGATCTGTTAAAGTAATTGAATACCTAAAAAAATTAGATTTAGAAATTATTCTGGGAAAGAAAAGAATTATATATATAAAATCAAATACATTTAACTTTTGGCTGACCACATAATATTTTGCCACAAACTTTTGAATCCTCACAATTTATACATTAATGTATATTTAAATTGAATTTAAATTCTTAATTAAAATAATGTCACATTATCTTTTTTTAAAATGATAGAATTGATAGTTTAATATATGTTTCTCAAAAAAAAAAAAAGATAGTTTAATATATAAATACAATCATAATATCTATTAATAATAACCATAATTATATAAATCCTTTAATATCAAAATATAATCATAATAAATACCTAATCATTTTTTTATAAGTCAGTAAATAGTAAATACCTATTAATAACTACCATAATTTTATATTATAATTCCATAAAAAAGCACAACATGCTAATAATATACATAATTATCAAATTTCATATTAATATATATATATATATACACACAAAATAAAAGAAAGAGAAAAACATTTTTTAAATAAAATAATATTTTATAAATTGGGGCGGCAGTGAATGGATGTTTTCTCTTGTGCTTGGTTGATCAATATTGAACATAATTTAATTAAATTACATCTTGTCTTCTCTAGTGGTGTATTTGTCGTGTAGGGATTGTAAATTGGAATGGTAAGGTAAATTCTTAAGAATTTAATTTGTCTGATTTTTGTTTTTTGAAAATTATTATTTCTATGAATATATCAATTCCCATACTTTACAATAATTCTAATTCTCACATCTTAAGTACAAAATGTAAATTTTTGCATATTTTATATTTATAAAAATTATTAATATGAAATTAAAAAATAAATGGCCATTAATTATTTTTAAATAAAATTTTTATTTGTATCCAAATATGTCAATATGATGTTTATTGACGTTAAAGGGTATTTTTTTACTATTAAAAAACTTACCAATAATGGTCAAATTATTAATTCTTTTAGTTTTTGAATGATTTTGTATAAGATTATCCTAAACAATTGAATTTATATTTCTAATATAGTGCTATTTAAAATGTGATATAAATTTCAATTATTTTTTATCTTTTATTTTTATTTTTTTGAGATAGGTAAATAATGGAGGAGGAGGAGGGATTCAAACTATAAATATGAGATATCTCAGAAGATATCATTAATAGTTTAATACTAGACTATTACTAAGCATTTAGAGTTTTCGATGTGTTTCTAACCCCATCCTTTTTTTTTTTTTCCAAGATCTCAAATTTGTCATTCTATCTCTCTTCAAGCTAATGGATGACACAACATCCAAATATTCATCAATAAAAATATAAAAATGAAAACACAAAGCAAACTTTTTTTTTTTTAGGGTGAAAACTCGAAATACTTTAAATTAAACTGGCTAAATCAGCCTGTAAAACAACTGCAAACTGTGGTGGAACATCCTCTATCCACACAAGGAAGTCTGGTATGTCAACTGCATATCTAGCCAGACTATGAGCAAGCCTATTACATTCTCTTCTTACATGAGAGTATTGTAATTGAACAAAATCGGATGCTAGTACCTTTGAGTCATCTATCCAAGGTCCTATTGAAGATAGTATGCGCTCTGTTTGAGTGAGTGCTTTGATAACCTCCATTGAGTCACCTTCCAAAACTGCTTTATTGACGCCTAGCTCAGTAGCGAAAGACAACGCCGTGACTGTTGCTAATGCTTCAGCCTCTGAACCCGTGAGAGCATGTGGTATTTTCTTGGAGCAAGAAGCCAACACCGAACCTGAGCAATCTCTGATAACCACTCCGATGCCCAATTTATTTTCTCCGCTAAAAACCGCTCCGTCGAAATTGATCTTCACCAGGTCCGATGGAGGTGCTGTCCAGAATCTGCGTGTCTGTCCTGGGTTGTTAGTTCGTGCTGTTTGTGTGGCTTGGCATGCTGTGAACTCGGTAAGCCACTCTCTAGCACGTTGAGGGATTTGGTGGAGTACTGTGGCCGTGTGGTTCAACTGAACCTGGTTTCTCTGAGACCAGATTAGCCACACCGTCATGGCGAAAAGTTCAACATTCTGTTTCTACATAATCATCCACGATAGCAATTCTTTGAAGCTCAAAACCTGAAGTTGTCTCCGATATGCCCACCACTCACTATCCTCCCAAACAATGTCTATCTCCTTACACAACCATAGAGCATGTAAAGGAGTTTCATGAGCTTCATGACAGCGGTCACAGAGTGGTTCTTCGATGATTTTTCTTCGCACTAAGTTGGCTTTTGTTGGCATAGCATCGCGACAAGCGCGCCACAACAAGTTTCTGACTTTGTTGGGTACCTGGAGAGACCACAAATTTTTCCAAAGTTGAGTGTCCGTGGCTGAGGGTTGTTGATTGTAGGATAGTTCAGCCTCCTTTTTTAAAAACCTGTAGCTTGACTTGCATGAGTATCTGCCATTGCTAGAGTGTGGCCATATCAAAACGTCCTCTGAAGCTATTCGACCAAGAGGTATTTTTTTTAATAATGGCTGCTTCATCTCTTGCAAAGATGCCATCAATTAGCTCCTCGTTCCATTGCCTTGCGCTTTCATCTATCAACACTGCCACCTTAGCATTTTCCATAGAAGAGATAGGATAGGATAGTACTTGTGGAGGGTGTTTTCTAGGCAACCAAGAGTGCTGCCAGATTTTTATTGAGTCTCCATTTCCCACACGCCATCTAGCACCTCTTTGCAATACCTCCCTACCTTTGAGTATGCTCCGCCAAGCATATGAGGCTGATCTTGAGTCGTGGGCCTCCATGATGGAACAATTAGGGAAAAACCTTGCTTTGAAAACCTTGTAAAAAAGAGATGATTTGTTGTGTTGAAGGCGCCAAGCTTGTTTGGCTAAGAGTGAGTCGTTGTAAAGAGCCAAATCTTGGAAACCCATACCTCCCACCATCTTTGATATGGTCATTTCATCCCATTTTAACCAATGAATTTTTCTTCGATCCCCTCTTTGACCCCACCAAAATTTTTTGATTAAGGATTCAATGTCATGACACAAACCCAATGGTATTTTAAAGCATCCCATAGTATAGGTTGGAAGAGCTTGAATTACTGCTTTGATCAACACCTCTCTCCCTGCTTGTGATAGTAACTTCCCTTTCCACCCTTGAAGTTTTTGCCACACTTTCTCTTTAATGTAATTAAAGCTAGCCTTTTTTTCTTTTCCCACAAATGATGGCAGCCCTAAGTATTTCTCACAGTGCAAAATTTCTTGGACCCCCAAAGCTTGCTTGATACTAGTTTTGATGTTCGCATGTGTGTTCTTGCTAAAAAATATGGTTGTCTTGCTCCTGTTCACCTTTTGGCCGAACCCCCTTTCATAGGATTCCAATATTTGCATTACTTTGTCACATTCCTCCACCGTTGCCCTGCAAAAAAGAAGACTATCATCTGCAAATAACAGATGCGTTAGTTTGGGGCCCCTTTTGCAAAGAGAATATCCATGAATATCTCCATTTCTTTCTGCATGCTTAATCAACCCATTCAACCCTTCGGTGCATAGCAAAAAAAAAAAGGGGGAGAGTGGATCGCCTTGTCTAATGCCCCTAGTAGGATGAATTAGCCCTCTTGGTTCACCATTAATCAAAAAGGAATAGGTGACTGTTTTTACACAAAGCATGGTCAAATGTATCCATCTCTCATTAAAACCCATTTTCCTCATCAACTCTTCAAGGAAAGACCATTCAACACGGTCATATGCCTTACTCATATCCAAGTTAATTGCCATAAAACCTGATTTAGGTGAATTGTGTTTTTGCATGCTATGTAAGGTTTCGAAGGCAACTAAAATATTATCAGAAATCAAACGGTCTTTGGTAAAGGCTGATTGGTGTTCAATGATTATAGTGGGGAGTAGGGCTTTCAATCTGTTGGCTAGTACTTTGGAAAAAATTTTATATAACACATTACAAAGGCTAATTGGCCGAAATTGATGAACATGTTCAAGATTTTTAATCTTCAGAATGAGTGCAACAAAGGTATGATTTAAGGGGTGAGGTAGGATACCTGAGTTCAATCATGATAAAATTGAAGAGGTGACATCCGAATCTACAATGTTCCAGAAGTGCTGGAAAAAAAGCGGAGGCATCCCATCTGGACCGGGGGCTTTCATTGGTGCCATTTGCTTCAAGGCAGCTAAGACTTCTTCCTCCCTAAATTCACCTGTGAGGGTTTGGTTCATCTCCTTCGTTATAACTTGGGGCACATGTTCAAGAACTATGCTAGGAGGATCAAGAACAGTGGATGTGAACAGCTTTGTTAGTTCCTCAAGAGTCTCATCATAAATTTTTAATAGCCTATCATTCAATTATAAGTGAAGTTCAACGTAATTCCCAAATTAATAACAAAGATGTTGGTTTTGATTGTATAATTGATTAATATTTATATTTATAGTCGTCACGATACTACAATATATATCGTATCATGTATAAAAAGTTCTGTATTGTAAGGGTGTATTGAAAGAATTCATGAATCGTACGATACATAGATGCATATTGTATGAATCGTATCATATCGTACGATACATAGACATGTGTGTTTAAAACGAGTTTTTTTGTTAAAATTTGTGGTTTTATTTTATTTAAACAAATTGTTAGACTTGTTTTTAACACCAAATTATTGGGATACTTAATTGAGTTCAATAAAATAATATGTCTATGAGTTTCTTTTCCCCCTCTTCTCTTTCTCCTACAAAATTTTGATTACACATTTGACACTTTACTTTCATATTTACAATTTTTTTTTAATGCTATGAATAATGTATTAAATGAAAATAAAGTTATGTTTTATTTTTGTTGTTATTGTTATAAGTCTAAGAAGCTAGAATGCTAAGAAGAAATTTTTTTTTTTTAAATTATTAGAATAAAGGAACAAGAAAAGAGATAACAAAAATGTTGATGATGATGAATAAAATGTCAATAAATAAATAATTTTGCAAGATGATAAACATGATGATAACATTGACTTAGATGGAGTTGATTATGCAAAATGATGAAAAGTAATTATTATTTTGGCTCATATATCATGTATTATTACTTCTAAGTTTAAATAATTTGAATGTGTATGTTATAAAGATTTGTTTAGTTAGCTTTCTTAAATATTATTACATAAATGATGATTAAATTGGTCATTAGTTGAATATATTTTGAATTTATAATGAATATATATATATATATATATATAAACTTATAATTTTATTAAGTTTTTGTGTATCTTACTATACGTTATAGGATATAGAAAAATAAAAAATCAATTCACGATACGATTCACATTTTAATAACTATGTTTATATTTCATGCCATGATATATATTTCATGCCATGCTTATATCATATAGCTCAATATAAATGTTCGATGTCGTGCAACACACTTATGACATGTAACTTACTATAAGTAAGTAGGATTTTTTTTTCTAAATAACCAAATCCTTCAAACAATATCATTAGTTTTGAAGGAGACTTGTTGAAAGTACATCCAACCCATTTTCAATGTTCTAAATTTCTCTTATCAATATCATCACTAGCTTCATGTACTCCAGTAGGCTAACTCGATATCCCACTCCCTTGCTGAATGGACTTCCATTCCCATCTCTTCGTTCTTCCTTTTGAGCTTGCTTGAATGATTGCTTGAATGATGGGAAAAAGGTTTCAATAATCAAATGACACTCCCTTTTGAGATTTGTATAAATACAACAGTTAAATTTTTGCTGTGATACAATTAGTGTTATTTATTCACAAACCTCGAGAGAGAAAAGTGTCATTTCGTCATATTTTGTGCAATAAATTTTTTTTTTCAAAAAATAAGATTATGTTTGGTAATAGTTTCAGTTTTCTATTTTCAAAAACTTGTTTTTAGGAATAGAAAGAAAAAACAATTTTCTTGTAATTTTGAAATTAAAAACATGTTTGGTTAGTTGAAATTAAAAAATAGTTTTGTGAAAAAAATAGAAAATATTGAAATATGTACTAGGATTTGAACTCTGACGCTAACTCATTAAATGAGACAGATTTATTAAATCAAACGCGCGTTTTCATTAGCTTTTGAAAACTAGAAATTGAAAACAACCATTTGCCTATTTTTAATTTCATTAACAAATTGAGTTTTAAAAACAGTTTTTGTTTTCTGTCTATTTTTTATTGCCAAACAAGTTTTTTAGTCTCAAAAATAGAAAATTATTTTTGGAAATAGAAAATAAGGAGAAAAAATAGTTACTAAATATACCCTAAACTTTTGAGGATATCATCAATTCATTTCGACAGAAATAGACTATAACTATTGTATTTATACGAACCTCAAGAGAAATTGTTATTTATACAAACTTTAGGAGTCTCATTTTAATAAACCTCATGCAATTTTGTGTATTTTATCCACATAAATATCTTATTAAGGGGAAAAAAAAAAAAAACCCTTTATATGGAAACTGTGTGACAGTATTGTGATCCCACATGACCCAAAGACTGGTGCTTTGTGTGAATTGTGAAGGTTGGCAACCACAACCCAAAAAAATCTTTTGATTTGGTGACTAAAGGATAACTAACTTTGGTAATTGACATTGCACCAACTTCTACAACTATCTTGCTTATTAGATAACCTGCTTCTAATAAAGGTCCTAAGAAAAGGACACCCCAGTTTACATGTCTAAATCAATCCCTTTGGGATGGCGTATTGGATCTTAGAAATGGGATTTGCTTACTTGTTTTGAAGGGGTTGAGTAGCTTAGCAGATGATACCACCCTATTTATTATATGAACAACCTAATGCCATTGCTGGAGTTTACCATATTACCCCTTTGCACATCTTTGAAACTTTCTCATTTTTATAGTACAATAGTACATTTTGACTTGGATTTTCTATTTTAAAAATGTGTACTACTGCATCTAGGCCTTTTATGACTAATATCAACCCATTTGATTAGATCATATTGTTTTGTAATTATTTTTGTTGAATCGGTCAAATCCAATCCAGGGTTTCGTGGTGATTTAATTTAATTTAATTTTTTTAATTTTACCTTATTTTTTAAGTTGGTGAAATGATTTGTTCATCTTGACAAACAATCCGCAAATCATTAACTTGTTTTTTTTTTAAATATTTTATTTGAAATATGTGATGTACTATTTATTTTATTTTTTATTTTTTGGTATAGACAAGATTTGAACCTTGACCCATTAGTTGACTATCCAATTGAACCAATTAAAACCGAAGTAAACACCACACATTATCAGATATTTGGGCAATGGTTATTATTGAAATGATAATTAACTTAGTGAGAAGCTTAATTATAAGATGTTCTAAAAGTACAGGCAATCTTTATATAGAGCAGTGAATCCATATGTGGGTGTCACATCAGTTACCTTTGCTATGAGATTAATGGACAACAAGGATGAATTTGGGTGGATCAGGGAACCCATTTTTTTTTTTTTTTTTGAATGGGTTGTCTTGTTCTAGTAGTGGAACACCAATCCTCTTTTCTTGGCTTTGTTTCGTGGCCTGGTTTAGTGGAAAATATGTCATCTTTCCAACAATTTTTTATCACAAAAATGTTTTCTTTATGAAATTTGTTTTCCATTTTTCTACTTGGTAATGTAATTGAAAAAGATCAAAAGGTCAATTTAGTGTAGGTGAAAAGAAAAACCATGGGCGTGGTAATGACTAATGAGTTTTATGCACCCATTTCAAAAAGGTGTCCTTAAATTTCAATTGAATGCATGAGAATAACTTTTAATCTCTGAATTTTTGTTACCACATCTCTCTCTCTCTTTTGACAAGATGCAACTTATTCGATTCAAGGTGTTCGAGAAATTTTGATTTTGAAAAGGAGAAATGGGAAATCTTCAAGGTCAAAGACGTGACCATTTAAGGTTGGTTTTGAATTTTGGGGTCTTCTTTTGTTTTTAGGGGAAGGAAAAGTAGAGAGGACCTCATCAACAAGTTTCTTCTCCATTAAAGTCAATATTTGTTACCCTTGTCCTTTCTAAGTTGTTTGGATAAACTTATATTTATTGTCTTATGTTTGTCTATCAAATAAATTGTGTAAAACTTTAATCATATTTATAAAAAGTGAGTCTTTTCTAATTTTTTTCTATAAAATAAAAAGTGAAATTTTAAAAAATTATACATAATCTGACAGTAAAAATAAGTTAAATTTTAAAGGTAAAGAACCAAACCCACATAGCTAATCTTAAGGTAAAGAACGGAACCCTGCATGCGAGATAATTTCTACTGTTAAAGTTATTAATAATAGGAAATTTTTTTTTTTTTTTTCACGTGAAAAGTAATCCCCATTTCTAAAAATCACAAAAAATATCTCTTTCTCTCTCTAAAGTTGCTGTTAGAAAAGGAAGATTATCATTAAATTTTACATTGGTGAATTCTAGCCTTCTAGGTTACAAGTCTTTTTCTTTCTTCTTTTTTCTTTCTTTTTTAAAAAAAAAAAAAAAAAAAAAAATCTTAAGGAAAGTTAGGTAGGTTTATGAACAGAATGTAACCTTCTTTTACCTTTTAAAACTCCCATTACCTTGTACAACAAGGCCATTAATAAGAAAACTATATGGCTTATGAACTATGAAGCCGGTAAAAATGCGTAACATACGTGTACAATATGCGTACATACGTATCAATAAAAAAAATCATGTCTATCGTTTAGTCATTGGCGGCGGCACTTAAAGGGCAGGGTGGTCATAGGACCACCTTGACCTGAAAAAAAAAATTATATATAATAATTTAAAATTTTATGTTTGTCTAGCTTTCAAAAAGAATTTGGGAACACTTTTAGTTTTTTTTATGCTAATAAAATTAAACTTTGCTCCATAATTTATTATACTTAACAATATATTGGGGCTTTCAAGCAAAAAGAAAAAGACCAAAAAAAATTTTGAACTAAAATCTGAAAAAAAAAAAAAAAATATTACTATAACATAGCAAGTACAAAAAATTATAACATTGCTTGGTTGTGTACATTGAAAGAGACGTGGCATGTAGCATTGATTATGAGACTATCATGCAACGATTTCAAAAATATGAAAACTCGTAGAAGAAAATTGTAAATTTTATGTATTTGAGTGTTTTTTTATTATTATTATTGTCAATATATGAATTTCTCTTTTTATTAAATTGTGTAATTTATACTTCTTAAAAAACATTCTAAAAAAATTTCCTGAAGCCGCCACTGCGTTTAGATCTCAATTATGCAGTAAAATCCGCTGTATTTTGGAATGAAAAGTTTCACTCCCATTAATTACTAAAAGATATACTTTAAAATAAAGAACACTTATCACATAAAGTCTTAAATATTGTGAAACCCAAAATATTGACAGCACTCAAAAACGTCAAGTCAAAATACATCTACACCAGTACACCCAATTGCATAAGTCATATGCAGCCTAGACATTTTTTATATATTTTATATAATCAATAATTTCATGGTTTTTGTGGGGGTAAAAAGCCTAGGAGTACATAGCTACATATGCATTGGGCTAGGGACCAATCCGAGGACAGTAAGTAGTCCGAGGACGGGGTAAATACCTTCCTAAGAATCTGTATTGGTAAGTAAAGAGGCAAAGTCTGGTTTCGAGGAGGAATACTTCCTCGGTTGAGCAAAGCCGAGGACAGGAGGTGCAGTCGGACACCCAGGGTAACGCTCTGGATGACTCCACAGATGAGGATAAGTATCCGAAAGGAACAGGACAGAGGAAAGCCATGAAATATCTCAAGGGGAAGCTGTTAGCATCGCATTAAATGCTTTGCAGTTAACTCTCTGGCCGCATTAATGCAGAAGTGACACCTGAACAGTGTTTTTCAACCTTACAGCTACTCCCAAAGACTTTAGGGAAGGGTTGATGGGACAAGTATCAGCACTACCAATCTGAGCCTACACGTGGAAGGTAGAGATGAAAGGTGAAAGTAGTATAAAATAGAAGAGAGACCCTGAGAGAAGGAGATCGGAGGATGAGGAAATAAACACTGTAGCAATAAAGCTGCATCTGTAACCATCTTCGATCAGTATATACAAGAACTGACGTCCTCGGACAGAGCCGAGGACGATTATCTTTAGACAAAATCTATCTATTCTTACTTTACTGTCATCTGGACCCATCATAATTGCTACTTAACTCATTAGAACCTAGTTTTCCAACCCACTCTCTACAAATTTATTGTACTGGGCTTACTAGGCCAAGATCCCATACATTTTGGGCTTGGACTGCAAAACGTGTCTCTACAGTTTTCAATGTCAAATTATTCCCAGTAATTATGTTCACTCTTTGTTGGCTTTAAAAAAAAAATCTAAATCTCTGTTTTCTATTGATCTATTCAATCTAGTATTATACACGAACTATACGTGTTTTGTTATTTTTCTGTTTAAAGATGCTAAATTATATCTATTTGAATACTTACTGAATTGTACACGTACTATATTTTACTAATTATATTGAATAAATATGGCTTGTATTGTGCTTTTATTTAAACAAAATTTTAAAAAAAATAACAGAAAAAAAAAATCAAAATTTTACTTTTTGTTGGATAAGAAAGGATCAAAGTAATTAACAATGCAAAATACAATTGATATAAATTAATAATCACAATTCACAAGAACTAGAAGTAGGTAAAAACAATAACATGTGATTGTGGTATAAAAAATAATATTCAATAACTAAAAGCTAGCTAAAAGAAACCTCTGGAATTAAAAAAAAAAAAAACCTCTGCAATAATATTTTGTATATTAAAATAACAAAAAGTAGTATTTCCTAGACGTAAGCTCTTTTTATTTATTTATTAAAGATAAATTTTGAATCATTTAAAAATGTAAAGGTTTAAATTATTGTTATGCCTTGCATAAGCTTGCAAGGCATACCTTATTATGTTAATTGAATGAGTATTTAAAGAGTACGTGGGTTAGGTTTTTTGGCAAAAAATTATCTTAAAACTTAACAGTAGATTTATCAACTGGCCTTCCCCTCAAGTTAGCTAAGGGAATTATGTTTTAGAGTAGTGACTCCAATCACCCTATAACAGGACAATAGGCCTATTAAATAGATGTCTCATTAATGTATAAATGGATGGGACAAGACTAACAACTCTAAATGTAATGGATCTCTGCTCTAGGTTGTTTAACCACTACGCTCCGCCATTGCGTTCGACCATGACTCTTAGTCTTTGGTCGGCTTGGTCATTATGTTCGATCATTGTCCTTGGTCAATTGGTATTCATTATGGACTGTAGGCCAATACCCACAGTTTTTTTTTTTCCAAAGAGGAAAAAGTATAAGGGTAAGACCGTAAGAGTAAAAAATTAGAGATGTTTTGCTATTGAATCATGCGTGGGAGTAGGGACCATTTTTTTCATAACTTGCTAAGCCTATAAGCTTTTAGTTAAGTATCATCACTTTCCTATAAATCATTACCATCATCACTTTATTATGAACCAATCATAACATGCTAATTCCATAATTATGAAAAAAAAAAATTGTTATAATTTTTGTGTTGCTAAACTTGCTGACTACAATTAGATATGAGATGTGGTATTACCAAATCCAAGACTAAAACCTATCTTCGTGATACAAACCATTAGAATAATAAGTTGACATGGTAAGTTATACGAGTTAGTTAATTAAATAATAAGTTGACATGGTTATTGCGAATTATATGAAAGAGAGAAAATGTCTTATTAATTTCCATTTCTTTATCATAATTTAATATTTCATGCATTTGTGAATTTCTAAAATTGTGAAGAAATATTTCACTTTTATTTGATAGATCATTTGTAGGAAAATTTTTAGTAGATGAAAAAAAAAAATTTCCTATCATATAAAATTCATTGTTTGGAAAGTGGAAAAAAAAAAAAAAAGAGGAAAGAATTGAAAGTATTACTTAAGAGTTACGACTTTGAAATTTGCTTTGAAAAACGGAAGGACCAGCAAAAGGATATGATTAACTTTATGTCCAAACAAGTGTTGCGAAACTGGTCAAAAGCATCGACGGCTGTCGTGTCGGCTGCGAACAAAAACGACACGTTATTCCGTTCCACTTAATATCATAATAATAACAAGTTCCGTAATTCCCAAAATACCCTCTTACTTCCAACTTGCCATGAAACTATTTTGTTTTTGTTTTCTGTAGTCCAAGTTGACGTTAATTACTCTCACCAAAAAATTTATATATATTTAATAACAATTTGTCCTAAAAAAAAAGAAAAAAAAAAAAAACACGTTTTGAGTAACAATCATTAAATTTCATGTGCTCACTTTTACGAAGAGAGAGAAAAAATGTGATCCCTTTAACCTAGAGAGGAGGACCCATAAATATTCTAACAAAGAAAAAAAGAAAAAGAAAGAATAAAATAAGAAATGTATAGACAAATAACATGAGACTCACGTGCATAGAATAGAGAAAAACAACAAAGCTTTAATGCGTGAATTTGTCTTTTGTAGGATAATAAAATTAAATAAGTGGATTTGTGCAAAAAAGAAAGCTAATGGATTTTAATTTTACAAGGGCCATGATGAAGTCAAAGAAGACCAACCCAATTAAATTCAAGTCCAATTGGAGCAAGTAATCATAGGAAATTTGCACCTAATCCAAGTTTAATTCGGATTAGGATTCCAGCTTGCACACCAGTTAGTATTTGGAGCATAACTTTCGGCTCAGATATCCAATCGAGATGATTCAAGTCGGACTGGAAAGTTAACTTAAAGGGCTACAACTTTGTAGTTTACCAAAAGTCCGAATTCTGAAGTTAAATGGGCCAAAAGTGTCGGTTAAGTAAAGCCTAAAAACCTGGGATTTTCTCCAAACGGGAATTCAACTTGTAAAATGATTCTTTGATCTATTTAAAGGCTCTTTAGGGCAAAATTCGGAGGAGAGCTGCTGTAGAACATAATTTAGGTTTCCTCAAAGTTTCTTTATAGTTTTTAGAGTTCTATTTGTGTTATGGTTTGCTAGAAGCCTTGCTAAGGTAAGGGGTGAAACCCAACCGTTTACTGGTATGTTCTTAACAATTATTTATTGGTTTTAATGCTTATGTTTTTATGTTTTTGATTGTTTTACTCATCTAGAAAAGTGTTTAGTTCTGTATAATCCTTTGATTTATCATAGACTCCGGGCACGTTAAATGCTTAGTATTTCCTGCGAACTAATTCACTAGTTTTGTTTTTCCTAAAATCAATCAATTGCATGAAACTACCTTCTTAGACAATTAATTCTTGAGTTTTTGTTGTTAAATCATTCGACTAAGATCATCCTTCGTATGAATTTTAGTTGAGTTATAAAATAAATATTGTTAAGACTACCAATAAATGTGTTGTGTGTGGATTTCTAAACCTTAGTGCCTTAATATATTGTTATTTTCTCTCAATTTAAATTACCTTTACTAAACTATCAAAAATATCTTCAGTTAAACTTTATTATTTTAGTTTTATTCTCTTGTGATTTGCTAATCAATTCCCTTTTCCCTGTGGATTCGACCTCAGACTTTCCGAGTTATTACTTCCAAGTGTAGGATTGTCGCGAAGTTATAACTCGGAAAGTCTGAGGTCGAATCCACAAGGAAAAGGGAATTAATTAGCAAACCACAAGATAATAAAACTAAAATAATAAAGTTTAATTGAAGAGATTTTTGATAGTTTAGTAAATGTAATTTAAATTGAGAGAAAATAACAATATATTAAGGCGCTAAGGTTTAGGGATTCTCACACAACCCATCTATTGGTAGTCTTAACAATATTTATTTTATAACTCAACTAAAATTCATACGAAGGATGATCTTAGTCGGATGATTTAACAACAAAAACTCAAGAATTAATTGTCTAAGGTAGTTTCATGCAATTGATTAATTTTAGGCAAAACAAAACTAGTGAATTAGTTTGCAGGGAATACTAAAGATGTAACATGTTCGGAGTCTACGATAAATCAAAGGATTATACAGAACTAAATACTTTTCTAGATGAGTAAAACAATCAAAAACCTAAAAACATAAGCATTAAAACTAATAAATAATTGTTATGAACATACCAATAAACGGTTGGGTTTCACCTCTTGTCTTAGTAAGGCTTCTAGCAAGCCATAACACAAATAGAACTCTAAAAACGGTAAAGAAACTTTGAGAAAACCTAAATTATGTTCTACAGTAGCTCTCCTCCGAATTTTGCCCTAAAGAGCCTTTAAATAGGTCAAAGAATCCTATTACAAGTTGAATTCCCGTTTGGAGAAAATCCCAGGTTTTTAGGCTTCCCTTAACCGACGTTTTTGGCCCATTTAACTTCAGAATTCGGACTTTTGGTAAACTACAAAGTTGTAGTCCTTTAAGTTATCTTTTCAGCCCAACTTGAATCATCTCGATTGGATATCTGAGCCAAAAGTTATGCTCCAAATACTAACTGGTGTGCAAGCTGGAATCCTAATCTGAATTGGACTTGGATTAGGTGCAAATTTCCTTTGATTCCTTGCTCCAATTGGACTTGAATTTAATTGGATTGGCCTTCTTTAACTTCATCATGGCCCTTGTAAAATTAAAGTCCATTAGCTTTCTTTTTTGCACAAATCCACTTATTTAATTTCATTATCCTACAAAAGACAAATTCACGCATTAAAATTCAATTAAACACAAAATTGATTATTTAGCATTATTCTAAAATCAACTATAAAATGCATGAGTTAACTCAAAATAAGTACGATAATGCTTTTCTAATAATGATATAAATATGCAAAATTAAGCTATTATCATTTCACACTCGAGTTCCATATTGAAACAAACATGGCAGAAACTCACGCAACAAGAACCCAGATCCCACGCCCTGCTTTGAACCCAAATCTCCCTTCAGCAGCAAACCCATGCCCTTAGATCTTCAGCAAAAACAACAAACCCACGCCCTTCATCTCTATGTTTGATCTTCGTTGTTTTTCTTGTCTTGTCTAGGTCTTTGGATTTTGTAGCCTCGCAGGGAGATTTGGGAAGTTTGTTTCCACCTTGCTGGGTTGGTGTTTTTGCTATGGAACTCGATTGTTTCACTCTCAAGTATGAAACTCGAGTGTGAGACACTTGATTTCGAACTGAAACTCGACTCCAGCTCGCTCGATTTCAAAGAGCAAAATTGAGTCTAACAAACTTGATTTGTTAGATTGTTAAATAGTTTCAAAACCTTGCTAACTAATGAAATTGTTTGAAGGATTTGGTTATTTAAAAAAAAAAATCCAAGAAAGTACATTAAAATCATTTAAATATATGGCTTTAGGTAAAAATTTATTATTAATATTTCAAAAAAATAAAAATCTATTTGAATTATAACTTTTTAGTACCAAAAGTTTCAAGAACTTTAAAATATATATATATTTTAAAATAAATATTATCTACTTTGGCTTTTGATTTTGATTATTAAAAAAAAAATGTGGTTCTACACAAAATGTTTTCGTCACATAATTTGAGGTTTTTTTTTGGTCTTAAAAATTGTGGTTGCAATAAATGGATGTTCTCTCTCTTTTTGGCATAAATCTTTTAAGCAATACTGAACCTATTTTAATTAAATTACATTTGGTCTTCTCTAAGAGTGTATTTTTTATGTACACATTAGGCAGGAATGGTAAGTTCTTAAGAATTCTTAAAAAAATTAATTTTTTATTTGACAGTATTTTCGAGAATTAAAATTTCTATGAATAAATCTGCATATAATATGTGAATTTTAAATTTCTATTATCAAATTTTCTCACATTTTTTTTTCTATCAGTAACAGCTAATAACAACCTATCACTTAAGATTTGTTATAAAAATGTTGTGAACATATCATTTTTCTTTCAGATATCCTATTTTTATAAGAGTTACTAATATGACATTTAAAACTAACCATTATATTCTTTCTTATAAAATTAATTTTAACAATAAAATGTTTATTTTTACCATTTAACAACTTATCAATAATGGTAAAAAAAATTCAAAAAAAAAAAAAGGCCAAACTATTCCATCAAAATAATAATAATAATAATGGTCAAACAATTAATTGTTTTAATTATTGAATGAGTTTGTTTAAGATTATCCAAACCCTTTTAAAAAAAATTGAAGTAGTTTTATTAAGCAAAAACTTCCAGAAACTCATGACAAGGCCCGTTATAGAAAAGACAGATATGATATCCTTAAGATTGAGTTGTACACTGTACTTTGAGCCCCAAATTTCTGAATTCTGAAAAATCGTGATTCAAGGAACTTAAACCTTCCATTTCAATTAAAAAGTAAAAATAAAACATTTATAATACACCCAAGCTGAGAGTTACATTACCAATATCATGATACTCTCAAGTCATGTCTACAATACAGAAACTTTCGTTTTGTATTCCTACTTAGATTTCTTGAATTTCTTTCTCTGGTGGAAGCTCTCCGGTGTTTGGCTATCTAGCTTGCGTTTGATTCCTGCTTGTCTTGAAGAACCACCATCCTTTTGCACTGTTTCTTTTGCCCTTCGGGCAGCAACTGCTGGTCTTTTCCGCATCCGTTCTTTTGACTTCTCTCTCTGATTTTTTGAATTCAAATGGCCTGGCCTACTGCTTTTGGGATGGTCGCTCTTTTGTAATTCGGATTTGTGCGCACGCTTGCCCTGGTAGGACAGGGGAGCCTTTGTATTTGGCCGGTTATTGCTCTTTGGAGTCCTAGGATCCATGGCCAGCCTCTTGGCAGGGGCAGTAGGAGCTTCAGCAGGTGATGGGTTTGGTCTCTTAGAGGGGGTGGAATCGTTTCTTGCATGAGAGACCCTTAGCTCTCGGTCTCGAAGCTTCCAGTTTCGTTTTTTAACAACCATATTTGCAGCTTCCTGCAAATACTCATGTAATTATAATGTAATTAATGAGTAATATAACGGCTATACAAGTCTCTTTATTTTTGAAAAGTAATGGCAACAAAAGATTTTAGAAATAATAACAGAACTTAGAAAGATTTCACGATCAGTCTGAATATTTAGTTTACAGTATCAGAGGATTTGCTATTTCTTAATCTGCCTTTGACCTTAAATTGATCATAAGTCTTCCAATTACCACCCACCTTTAACCCAAAGCAATTTAACTCTCCTTCACATTAAAATAAGGCATGCTCTCCTAGAAACATTTAGCTAAATGCTTAAATCTAATTCCAATATTCACATCTTGGCCAGATAAAAGAGAAATCAACATCGTCAACAATAAAACATGCAAGATATCATAACCATTCTATCCAAACGATTCCTTTTGCTTGATCTCCAAATATGCTTTGTCCAAAAGAGATCCTCTAAATTACAACACAAAATAAAGACTATAACGCATTTCAGATGGAAGCTTTAACCTCCAAAGATGTCCACAAGCATTAAGTGACACAACACACTATAGCCTCCAGAAATTACTTTCACAAGGTAAGGAGAAATTCACAAAAAGAGTCCCTATGACTATCCCTTGAAATCGATTATAGATCCCAACTCCCGTTCTCATGGTATCCATGTATAAAATGACAAACAGTGGTGCAGGTGACATAGGTGTATAGAACTAAGTGTGACTGGATATGCCAAAAGCAAACTTTGTATCATACTATTTTAGGAAAAAAAAATCCTGCCAAAAGTATTTAAATTAATGAACATCACAAGTTTTTGACTATCTTGTACTTTCATAAAATTACTTTAGGAGAACTGAACTTCAACTAAATAGAAAGGTAGAATTCCATCTCAATTCCCACTAACATGGACTGAAACATTTCCAAACTCAATAAGCATTCACAAATAGGTAAAAAATTATAATTGTAAGATAATTTGAGAACATACCCTTGTTTTGAACAAAACGTAGGCAATGCCCTTTCCAAGACTTATATGGGAATGTCTGATGACCCTAATGGCTTCAATGCAGGATCCCAGATTACCAATACCAGAAAACAACTGATAAAGTTCTTCATCCTGAAAAAAAGAAAAAGAAGAAAGAAAAAAGATACATACGTCCAAATTACAACAATACTGCAGAATTGGAAGCCCACACATGCAGAAATCAACACAAGCAAGTTACCTTTACATCATATGGGAGGTTACCCACGAAAATAGTTCTCTTGCTATCATAAAGTGAACCAATCTCCCCTTTCAACTTCTTACGAGGCGGGCATGCCCTGTCTACTCGAATGTGATTTCCAGCAACCTAAAATCACATTAAAAAAAATAAATAAATAAATAAAAACTTTCAATACACACACACACATATATATAGCAACAAAAATAGAACTTGACATAGAATCATGACAATTGCAAAAGTTGAGATAAGAATGTACCGCAGCCATGTTATGGGACAAAGAAGCCTGGGCGGATTCCTCAGTTTTAAAAACAATGTATGCATGGACACTGCAATAATAAGCTTTGTCATCAAAAAAATTACACTGAGAAAAAGACAATAAAATATCTAGAATAGCATTAGAAAAAAAAATCATAACAAACATATCATTTATCAATTATTAAACGAAAAGGACTTCTCTTCAGATTGATCATAAATTCTACCTAGAAGCCATCAATATATAAAAAAAACATATTATTGCCTCATACATGTGAAGATAGCAATTGTATAGACGAGGGAGAGAGGTGAAGTTTCCAAGATAAATCAAATAAATTATTTGAGCATCGAACAGCAAAAATGAAAATTTTAATATAACACAGTAACAGCAAAGTTAGAAAACTTATACAACCAATCAACCCAAAATCTATAGATATATATAAATATATATATATATATATATTTATATATATATACAACATGATTAAACGCTTATAGAGAAACACATTCTAATTTCAAACAAGTTAAATGAATCAAACTTGTACAAAAACAATTATGTGATTCAAGATAATCACCAGTCAGCAGCTTCATTGATTTTCTTTGAAAGTATGGCTCCCTTTCTCGGCAATTTCGTCTGCAAAAAACAAAAAACATAGCCATCCATCAATACTCACTCCATACAACATGTTTGCTCAAAATCAATCAAAAAAGAAAAAGAACAGATGATTGAACACTCACATCCAAGACAGGCACAGACCGAATTCTCACAGACTCAATCTCTCCAAATTGTTTGAACTCCTTGATCAAGGCCTTCTTCTTTATCTTCAGTGGCAAGTTGCCAACAAACACAGTCCTCAAAAGCTTGCTTTCGTCATCGAATCCGTTATTCGAAACCACCATATCCTCCACACTATCCACTGTTTTCCTCTTCACCCCAACCACCACTTTCTTCTCCTGTTTTTCTTCCTCTTCTTCTTCCTCAACCGCACCGAATTTCTTCGCCTCGTACTGTCTCTCAAGCTCATCCCTTTTCCTCTTCTTCTTCTTCTTCTCCTCCCTATCTTTCAAACCCAAATCAGGGTTTTCTTCCCCTTTAGGTACAGAACCCGAATTGGATTGGGAACCAAAATAAGGGATTAGAATTACCTCTTTCTTCGATTTCTTGGCCTCCAATGGGGCCTCGGGTACCAAATCTGAATCACCATCATCATTAAGATTGGGGTTTTGGGATATCTCTTCCTTGGATTCCTTGTCTCTCTTCCTCTTGCTCTTCTTCTTCTTCTTCTCCTCCTCCTCCTTCAAATTAGGGTTTTGAGAAATGAGAGATTCAGCAGGAGCAAACCCTGATTGATCATGGGAGTTTCGTTTGTAGGGATTGACGGAGGAGAAGATGGAAACGGCGGCGTCTTGGGGGGTTCCGAATAGGGATTGGAAAATGTCGGTGTCGGTTTTGGGAGATTTTGAGTTTGCTGCTACTTCTTTGGATTTCTTTAGTTTTCCCATATCTCAGAGCTGTAGGCTGCAAGAGTGTGGAATTGGGTTTGGAACCCTAGGGCAATTTTAGGAGGGAGAGGGAAGACGTGTGTTAGTCAAAAAACTTTGAGACCGGGTTGCCGGTTTGAACTTCTAAGCCCACGGGCCTTCTAAATATATATACTATATGAGCTCGGCACACACACTTTTATTACTTAAAGATTTTGAATTTTTCTCATCAAAAAAAAAAAAAAAAGATTTTGAAATTTTTTTTTTAAATTTTATGTGGTAATAATTCTGTTTAGGGTGTATAAATTTGTTTATCACTTGGAATACTTAGTACTTTTTTTTTTTTTTTTTTTTTTGAGAAACACACACAGACACACACACACATATATAGGAGAAGAGGGATGAGATAATGGAATACACTCACACGCCAATACCAAAACTGCATGTGGTAGTTAGTGTCGCAGAGCAAGTAATAAACCTCTTCTCAATATCACACCTTGTCGATGTGGAATGACTTGACAACACTAAGTATATTTTTTTATTTGAGAAACACACACACACACATATATACAGGGGAAGGGGGATGAGGGAATACTTACTACTTAGTAGTTACTAATTAGTAGTTACTACACTACAAGACGACCCATAAAGCGAGAAAGTAAAACAGACATTTACTGTTTAATTTTCAAATGAATAGCTACATTTACTGTTTAAGTGATAGGTTATTATCGATTGTTATGAGTGGGCAAAAAAAGTAATTTAAATTGTGAATTCAAATTAGAATTATAATAACTTACCACCTATGATTTGTTATGAAAATGTTGTGAATATAGCACTTCTTAAAAGAAATAGCATATCTCCACTCGAGAAGATCATGCAAATCTATCACCACCCTAAAAAGGAAGGTGATTAAGATAATTAGCTACAATCAAAAGCAAAGATCTCCGAGGTCAAAAGTCATTCACCCTCCCTCCCCCCCCCATAAATAGATATGATTAGATCATATTTTCCACGTATGAGAAAAATCTTCATGAGATTAATTAAAGATTGAGAGTTTTAATCCCTAACTTGAGCATTAGAGGATTCTTGGGCCGACATCACACTGATGTCGCTGAGGTCTTTCGTCCTTTTCTTTGTCTTGCAGCACATCATTGGGTTAAGTTCGTCCAAGTCTTCTCGACCCTACATCAACAAATTTTTCATTTATATTTATAAGAATATTTAGAAAAGTTAATACTTGGCCAACTCTAATTTTTTTTAATATACATATATGATATATCTATAGACAGTACTCAAATAAATTGAGTCCTAATTCTATTCCCAGTAAAAAAAAAAAAAAAAAAAAAAAAAAAAACTAATTCTATCCAGATATATGTTAAGTGATATATATAATTGTTTTTGTGCAAAATGTAAAAATGTATCTCCAAATTTGATTTCTGTTTTGTTATACCATTTAGTCTTCAATTGTTTTAATAATGCCTCTACAATTTTCATTTTATTTTATCACATTTTTGGTCTAATATACTTATGGTTTTAAAAAAAAATCAAACCAGTCAAAGAACCTAAAAGAGAATGGTTATTGGTTCTATGGTCGGACCAATTGTCGAATCCTGAGGTCATAAATAATTTGAATAATAATTATAAAAAAGTATAAAAAAATTGCCTATTAATTATGTGTAATGTGTATACCTTTGATAATATTAATAAGTGTTTATATTTTTAATAATGTTAACAATTTGTTACACATAACTTGTATAATGATGATGTTTAAATCGTCAGTCCTGTAGGTTCGTCCAGATAGAGCCGAATCCTCGTCACTATTCCTGCATACGCAGAACAAAGACTCTCCTCAGGTGGTCATCGGTGTGGTGCTTGCCACAACGTCTCCGATGTCAAAGTTAGTGTATAGAAGCTTTTTGAGAGAAATAAGAAAGTTTTGAATATCAGAGATATCTGTGTAAGAATATTTTTGGGTGAATCTATGTACTTTGTTTGCCTCTAATGAGTGTGTATTTATATAGCTTCATAGTTTCTAGCCGTTGGGGCCTTAATTGTGGCTTTAGTGCTTCTTCTGTAACGTCTCAGGGCTTATTAATGCGGGTTTTGATAAGCCTCCAATGCAATGGTCTGCCAACTAATTGGTAACTGTCCGAGGCATTGAATCCTCTTATTAATGACTCGTCTGCCTTCGTCCG
This sequence comes from Notholithocarpus densiflorus, assembly GCA_030021035.2. NCBI lineage: Eukaryota > Viridiplantae > Streptophyta > Magnoliopsida > Fagales > Fagaceae > Notholithocarpus > Notholithocarpus densiflorus. The sequence goes on from JARYZH020000002.1 coordinate 292,693, forward strand.
TGTCGTGCCAAGGTGGACGAGTATATTTGATGAGGTCGTCCAAGAAAAGAGAGTTCGTCGGTCCCATCATATAACAAAGAGTTAGATTTTTATACAACAGACTATGTCGCGGTTAAAAAATCCATATGTATTTTTTAAGTAAGTCACATGACTTATTTAAGAGTTTAGCTTATCTCCAGTATTTTTTCAAGTGGACATCTCATTTTATTTTAATGGTGTGGTGGTTAGTTTTAATCTTCACATTTTATTTAGTAAGTGGATGATGTGGTAGTTTCTCATTAAAATAAAATGAGATTCTAATTAAAAATGTACTGGAGGTAAACCAAACTCTTTAAACTAATAGAAGGTAAGTCGGACCCATTTAGGTTTGTAACGAAAAAAGTATGGCAAGTTTTGTTCATTTACAGTTTCTTCACCTCAAATGTCCATCTCTCTCTCTCTCCTTAATTTTGTCTTCTATTCAATTTCTTCACCTCAAATGTGTGGCAATTATTTTTCTTTTTAGATTTTTTTTTGAGAGAGTTTCAACTTATGGCGTTTGCTCCTGATGATAGCTCTTTTATAATCAGACCATGACATCAGTTAGTTTTTGGTGTAGGCGGCGATTGAATCTCAAATCTCTTATTCAACTATCAGAGACTTTACCAGTTGAGCTAACTAGAACCTACTTTTCAGTTTTTTTTTTTTAATTAAATTTTTTTTTGGATAGAGTTTCAACCTATGGCCATTTCTGATAATTGTGCTTTTTGTTATCAGATTAAGACACCAATCGGTCTTTAGTGAAAGCGAAGATTGAACCCTAAATCTCTTATTCAACAATTAGAGACTTTACCAGTTGAGCTAACTGAAACTTACTTATAATTAAGTTTAATGAAAACAGCTTTTGGAATTTTTATCATTGTCCGAATGGAAGGGCAAAGCGTGGGGTTAATTTCATTACATTTCAAACCATTAAGCAAAAGACTACTGCAGGAGACATTTGCTTGTGGGCTGATATAGTGGATTCATTCCTTATCAAAGAAATGGATGCCGATTCAGGACTAGCCTTCTATTGTTTTGCAGCTTGATCGAGGATATTCCTCTCCATTTCAAATAAAGAAATAAATTGTCTAGAATCTCTTTGTTTGAGATAAATCATATGACTACCATTTGGTTTTTTTTATTTTTTTATTTTTTATTTTATAAGTTTTATCTGCAAAGAAACCTGTGCATAATCATATATATGTTTTGGTTTGGCTGTAAATACCACTGAAGCGTCTAAATTTCTATTATTAACTGTGAAGTTTTTTTTTTTAGATAATAAATATTATTATTCTACTTGTCAATTCTATATTGGTTCCATATCTGTTGTTCAAAGACATGCTTGAACTAAGGTCATATAATTAATTTGGTTGGAATTTAGTGGTGACTACAAAATTCTGAAGGTTTATATGAGCTCATTTGAAGCAACAAGTGTTTTATTTGGATTCATAATTGCTGTTTTAGGAGTGCTTGAATAAGGGTCAAAAAACTACTGGTTTGGATGAAATTTAGAGGTGACTATATACCCTGGGGATTATAGGTCTAATTTGAAAGCAACAAGCATGCATGAGGTTTCATGAATGTCTTCTTGATGCAAATAGAGAATAAGATACATAGACCAGTTGCAATATTGACTTGTCCTTATTGATTGTGTTGTATACTGTATGCATCAGTTATGCAGAAGGGGTTCGGCTTTTGTGTTGAGGCTATTCTTAGGATTGTTCATTAGTAGCAAAAGCTATATGTTAACCTTATGCAGTGTATAAAGGAGACAATCTTACATTCTAGTTTTTGATATTTGATAGTTAGAATCTTATGAAAGGATAGGCATATGCACTAGTACAATATCCAATTGAAAGAAGGAAAGCACGGACCATCAAATTGCTTGTCGTGCCACTACAAAAAACAAGGCCTATAATGATGATTCAAATGAGTTAAACTCTGTTCATGGCCCTTTTTTCAAAGGACTATGAATCAGACCTAAAAAAGTCCAAATTTACAGATCAGTGACATCGAGCTACCAAGGTTGTAGATCTTTTTATTGGCGAAAGAGGCCTTTCAGCGCCTAACTACATATCAACATGCCGAGCTCAATTGACGGGCGTATTAAATATGATTGCAAGACATGTTTTGTAAACAGGAATGATCCTTAACCGTATAAATTACAAATTACACTTCTAAAATTTAGGATATTTAGATTTTATACCTTAAAAGTTTTAGAATTTAGATTTTACCATTTATAACTTATATGTTTCTTGGATCGTTACCCTTTCGTCTATTTTTGTTGACGTGTTCGTTAAGTGCCACACCAACTTCTCACGTGTATTTGTTGATCTAATCAAATTTTGACACATGGATTTTACTATTATATATAATTAAATAAACTTAAAATAAATTTTCTATACACACATATATGATCAAAGTTTAATTATTCTCAAGTGACATTATGAGGTGAACATTGTATTTTTGATCACCTTCAAGCAAAATAAATATATGTAATTTTTATTTAACTATTCCATGTAATGCATGGGTTAGTACCTAATTAAGGTATAATTTTTTTTAGAGATAATTTTAACCTATGACATCTGCTCTTAATTATTGCACTTTATAAAATTGATCCGTGCAAAACAGTTGAAATATCACATTAGCATTTTTAACCAAATGATGACTCACTTGAAAATGACCAATTATGACTTGTGAATGTAGTAGAGCGGTGAATTACATACATAGTTGGCTCAAATAAGGTAGCCTATGAAGTGTTTTTTTTTTTTTTTTTTTTTTTTTTTTTTTTTTCTTGAATAGTGTATCACAGCCATATATAGTATAGATAACATAATAACTGTGCTATGAGTTTTGTAACTCAACTATTGACACTTTCTGATGTTTTCCACAAAAACATTCAAGATTCAAATTCCTTCTTTCCTGTTGTAAATATTTTACTAAATTAAAGTTACCTTCATAGTTGGTAAAATAAGGAGTGAATAGAATAGGATACATGACAAAAACTTTGGAATCAAAATTAGAAATGTTAAGAAAATTAACAGAGATACCCACTGCTATGTTTCAAGAATCTGAGAAGTATCCAGAGTCCAGACAAAGAAATATACAATTAGTTCTACAATAGCATTGCAGGACTGCAAGAGGGAGCTAATTTATCCACTGAAAATAATGGGGACTGTAGCCATTAGCCAAGCAGAAAATGCCAAACAGTTAAGTTGGTTCGAATTAACATCTAAATTAATCGTTACAATTATCAGCGACTCGAATGGCTAAAGTGTTACCTTTCCCTTCTTAAATGAATTAGAGAAGAAATTAAAGGGCCAGTACTCCCATATGAGGTTATCACTCTCATATATTGGACAAGTAAGATGGGTGAGTTGAAATTGAAATTGCCGGCCTAAAAACACTTACAGTAGAATATAATATATAGAATACATCTCCAAATGCTTGTTAACATTTGTAGACGAAGCCATGGAGCTGCTTTTACTGGTAAGTGGTAACATAAGGCCTTGCAGTTGCTGCCACTTGCACCAATTTTAGAACACGAATAGGTTTGACCTACTAATTAATAAATTTTTTGATATTATTCAATGATAACTACATGATCTTTAATGCTTTTACTATTAGCTTACTAGATTCCCCAGAACTAATATTTAGTTTGGAATTCAGTCAGTACAAATTAAGCATTTTATTTCAAGAGAAGGAGAGGAAACTCAAGGTTAGTTTCCTCGTCCATTTCTATGTTATAGTCTTGGCCTGTTTGGTATGTGATTCCAAATAACAGTTTTCAGTATTTGGTATAAATATAAAAATAGGTGGAGATACCAAATTGTTCACTTTTTGAAATTTTAGGATCAAAATCAAATAGAACCTATAATTGAGGGACTAAAAATCCAATTTACCTTATATTTGATTTATTTATAATACCCTATAATTAATTATGACATGCTTTGCATGTAACTATTATCCTATACCTAATTTTTATCGTGTATATATAATGTGTATAGCCTTGCTTCTCTGTTAGTTCAACAATTCCCTAACATGGAAGAGAAAAGAGATATTAAACAAAGTCACCAACAAGAAGAAAAGCCTGATAAAAAAGTAGAAGCCGATCAAGAGGAAAAAGACATTCCAATTCTTAAAGAGAACCAACTGCCGGAGGATACAGAGGAAGGAAGAGATGAAATTAAGGTTGAGTCACAAGCTGAAAAAGTTAGAGAGAACCAAACAAATACATCAAAGAAATCATCAAAAGAAGGTTCAGAACAAAAACACAAGGCAAAGCACACAGTCCCTCAACCATTTCGTTTGGCAACTGAAAAAAGGATGTCTAGGGACAGACGAGATTCAATGGATTTTTCTACAGCAATTGATTTGAGAAGGACAAAAGAAAAACGGGGTTCAATTGATTTCAAGGATTCACAACCCAAACTCTCCACTGTCACTTCAAATCACAAGTACGTTCCATAACAATTTCATTAGAAAATATTAGAATAATAAGGAGGGGAAAAATGTTTTTACAAAATTTTTATTATTATAATTTGATAATTACAACAATGAAGAAGAAAAAAAAAATCAACTAATTGGTCAAAGGAGGCAAATTAATTTTGATTTCAATTATAATTATATACTAGTTGTTACATTTAGCTTGGCCCTCCCTGAGAAAATTTTATGTCTCCACCAATGGGTATATATATTAGGGGTGTCAATGTTCGACCCAACCCGCGAACACGACACGAACCCGACATGGGTTTTTTCGGGTTAGGGTTGGGCCTTAATGGGTTTGGGTCATAAACGGGTCGACTCGAAAGCGACACGATAAGAAACGTGTCATAAGCGGGTTAACCCGCGTAACCCGCAATAGACACGTTTGACACGCTAATTTATTTGTGTCAACCCGAAATGACCCACTTAACACAACCCGTTTAACTCGTATAACAAATAAATATTCATTTTATTTTAGATTTGTCAAATACCTTTTATATCCAACATATATTTTAAATTTAAAAAGAAAAGTGAGTAATTACAAAAATTTACTAGGGATATAATTGGAAATTGAAACTTTACAAGCCCTAGAACTACTAATACTTTTTTCTTTTTTGGCATAGAACTTGCACAAATGAAATTGGATGAGCTTGTGGAAGATGTTATGAATTTGGACATCAACAAAAAATCTATGGATGATAATCGTGGTCATAGTCAGGATTAGTTTACTATTTGTTCAAATTTTTTCAATATTGATACTTAGCATTTGGCGAGTTTCAAGGATATTATATTTTTGTTAAACTTTGTTATTTTGAATTTGAGTTGAAGTGTATGCAATGCTTTTTGAGATGTAAAAAAAATTATTTCTAGATGGATGTTATATATAATGTTATGCAGGTTGAAATGGGTTGTGTTACATTCGTGTCAACCCAACACGACTCGTTTATTAAGCGTGTCAAATGGGTTGGGTCAGGTCAACCCGCCTTATTAACAGGTCGGGTTAGGGTTGAAGAATCATGACACGATTATTAAATGGATCGGGTTAGGGTTGAGCCATTTAGTCGAATACCCCTATCTCGACACGACACGAACCCGACACGCTAACCCGAATTGACACCCCTAATATATATGTGTGTGGTTTTTAAAATAGTAATAAATTGGGAAAAAATTATAGGAATTGGAAAAACAATTTGATCACTTAAAATCATTTTGTCAACATAGAGTTCGATGGTCTCCATAAAAAATAATAATGAATTATAATCCTTTGATTTCACAGTAGCAAGTTGGCCACTGAAAAATGAAGACTTTTTTTTTTAAATGGAGAAAAATGAAGACATGTTAAGAAATAAGTTTGTGCTTGAGTTAATAATAGGTTTTGAAACTATAAGATTATTTGATTAATTTTAAATGGGTGTGCATTTGGATATATATATTTTAAATTATTATTTGATGATTTATAGAAAGTAGACAAAAATAGAAATACTGTTAAAAAAAATATTGTTAGATTTTAAAAAACTGTATATAAGAAAATAAATTAATATGCTTTAAAAAATTAATCCAAACACATTAAATTTAAAAGAAATTTGACATAAAATTAAATTAAATTAAATTTAAAAGCTAATTTAGAACAGTTGACACAAAAATATAAGTAAATTAACTTAATTCTCTGTTGACCTTAATTATTTAGTATAGTTTTTTTTTTTTTAGAAGGGTATTTAGTATAGTTATTAGTTAGGCAAATCCCAATTGGATATGCAACTTTCTTTAAATTGGATCTTCCAATGATACAGGCCCCACAACCACAAGGTTCAATCTTCAGCTAGTGTTGGAGAAACCTCTAAGCTGAGGCGTGCAAATTCCACTAATGCTGGTATGAGTGGTATACCTAAAGCAACAGCCGCCAAACGTGTTGGGGGAAGAATAAAGGTGAGTCCTAATGCGATTCTAAGCCATTTTGGACTAAAACTAAGATTTAAGAATTAACTTTTGTGGATCTTATATAAAAAATAAAAATAAAAACTTTTGTGGATATTTTTTTAGTTATGGTTACTTTTAGTACTCTATCCAGAGAGAGATTCCCATTTTAGCCAAATATGAGGCATGTGAAATTTATTTGATTTTTAAATGACACGTATTTTACATATAAATAAAATCTCAAGAAAATTGAAAGATTCAATGGGAGTGGTGAAACTTTTCCTATCACGACAAGGGTAGAGACATATTTTTCACTTATTAGTATTATACGATACGTATTGTACCATATACAAAATGTTAATTTCTTTTCTATTGGCTTTCTAAATGATAGGATGGTCTGAAAAGTAAGGAAATGATACAAGTGAAGGAGGTTGAAAGCAGGTACTTACATATCAATACCAAGGTATGTCATTAATTTTGTCTTTCAACTTAGATTCCTAATATCTTAACTTTTTGCATGCTGCAAAAATTAGCCTAAAGATCATTCCACTGGACTGGTTAAAGCCACAATATAATTAATCAAATGATCCTCAAAAAAAAAAAATATATATATATATATATAATTAATCAAATTAGAAGCTGCTGGCATCTTCCGGTAGATATATTATCACACCATCAACGATTACCGGTAGTAACAATTAAACATTTGTAATGTATACACATATACAGAAGCAGCAAGGAGAGGATTTGGGAATCAATAGACTTCGAAAGAATAGCACATTTAAAGCAGCACCGTTGCCAAGCTTTTACAATCAAAAAGATCATCCATCAAAACCTGAAACAAAGAAGGTATGATATAGAATACTACTGTCAACAATAATCTTTTTAAAATAAAATTGAAAAGTATGAAATTGTTTGTTTATTAATTGGATTTTTTGGAGAAATCTACATTTAGAATTAGTATCTCGGGTAGTCGGGTTCTGTTAATGTTAAAACCATGTTAAGACTATTTCTTGTATAGTTGTATGCCCTAAATATATGATAACTTTGTTTGGTTTCAAGTGAAAAAAAAAAATAATAATAATGAAGAAAAGAGCAAAATATAATTTTATTGGTCGACAATTTAGTTGGAGAAATAAATAACATTCAGAAGTCAAAGTTTACTTATACAGAATATAATACATTTCTGCTGAAGGTCCCAAGTAGTTTTATTTTTTTAAAATTTTTAAAATTTTTAATTCAATAATTAAAGAAGGGGATAAAATCATTTAAAAACAATACTACTCAAATTGGGTTTGGCTTACTTCCAGTACTTTTTAAACTGGAATATCCTTTTGTTTTAATGAGAGATTAACAAGTCACCCACCAACTAAATAAAATATGAAGATTAAAATTCAATACTACTTGCCATTATATATTTAAAACAAAAGGACATATCCAATTAAAAAAGTATTGAAAATAAGTCAAACCCACTCAAATTTCACCCACCACCGTAAATAAACAGCAGAGATCAATATTGATTGTGAAACCATTAATGATATTTACGTATACTAATAAATATATTATGTAGGGATGTTAGGCCCAATAGAATATATTGGGCCGGGGGCCTAGGCAGGACACCTCATAGTCCGAGGATGGATAAACGTGTTATAGAGGTCAGCACTAATAAATAAAGGAAGGGATCTAGGTGTGATGTTCCAGGGAAGTGATCCGAGGAGGAATGCTTCCTCGGCTGAGCAAAGTCGAGGTCAGAAGGTGTGGTCTGACATCAAGAGTAACGTTCCAGACAATTCCACTGATAAGGATAAGTATCAAGAAGAAACATGACAGAGGGAGGTTATGAAATATCTAAAGGGAAAGTTGCTACCACCGCATTAAATGCTCTGCAGCTAACTCTCTGGCCGCATTAATGAAGAAGTGATACCTGAACAGTAACTTTCAGCCTTACAGTTACTCCCCAAAGACTTCAAGAAGGTGCTGATAAGACAATGATCAACACTAGTAATCTAATCTACACGTGGAGGGTAGAGATGAAGGAGGAGGATAGTATAAATTAGAAAGAAAACCCTAAGCAGAGGGGATCAGAAAAGAGAGAGAGAATTACTGTAGCAATAAGAACAATACTTGTAACCAACTCAAGAGATATATACAAGAACTGATCTCCTCAGATTGTGCCGATGACGATTTTCACTAGATACAATCAGTCTATTTTTACTTTATGGTCATTTGGATCCACTGTAATTGTTACCTAATCCATTAGAACCTAGTTTTCCAACTCACTCTCCACGAATTCATTGTATTGGGCTCTTTGGGTCTAGATCTTTTACATTTTTGGGCCTAGGATTCAAATCGTGTCCTTACATATCACATTAATACCTTTTTGTTGTATAATGACTATAATCCATGCATTGCATGGACACTTGACTTCGAAGAAAATTAAAGTATCTAATATTTTTGTGTTTGTGTGTGCATGCAAAATTTTATTATTTGTTAACTTCTTTAATGTTGCCATTTAAAATTTTGAAATTTCACAGTTTCTTCGCATCATCACTATAATGTATTTTTATTTGGTTTATAGAGTTACAAATTATGTTTGATTAAACTAATTAGATCTTGAGTCTAAAAAAAAATTAGAACTCAATTTCTTTTGGATAGTGCATTACTAATACTAACCAAATTCGGTCGAAATTCGATTTGATATTCTCTTAATAATTTTTAATTAAACTAGACAAGATTTTTTTCACAAATTCTCATATATATATATATATATATATAAATTGTTGAACTTTTCCATGCTACATGTTAGTGACTAGTTTCAAATTTTTTTTTTTTGTTGGAGCTCATAGTTGATCAATAATTGTGATTATTGCTAATTGGTGACTTGCAGATCTCCATCACACGTCCTAAATCTCCATTGCTTGGCCAACAAAGTAAGTTCATCTCTAATGGGGAAAGCAGCAACTTAGAAAATAAGGAACATAAGGCTTCAAAGACGGTAAGTATCCGTGCAAAGGAGACCATAAACAAAATACTAGAAAGTTCTCGGAAGGTTGTGAATCCCCCAAAACAGAAGATGAAAGGTGTTTTTTGGAGTGCATGATGATTATTTATACCGTGTATGGCCATCAATCCTCTCTTTCTATATCTACTTGTAAATTTGTTCTTAAGAGCTAGGGTTTATGTTCGACTATGCTTACAATTAAATTGCATGAACTTTATTGTGTACTTGGCTTGAAAATTAATAAAAATGTGGCAACCATTGTCAAAATCTATTAAGTTCTTACGGCATCCAATAGGACCAATACTCAACATTCTTTTCTTTCTACAATGATTTGGAAAATTATAAGCTAAGGCCATGCACAAGGTGCTTCTTTGTACTTTACAAATCGGAGGAATTAGAGAGCATATATATATATAGCTGGGCTCGCCAAATTAAGCCCAAGGATCACAAATTTTCCTCATCAATGGACAGGGCCGGCCCAATAGGTGATGCAATTGATACAATTGCCTAAGGCCCCCACTTGTAAAAAAAAAATTATATATATAATATATTTATCTATATATTTTAATTAAAATTTTTTTAAGCACTTTTATTGGTCAATAAAATGCATTAAAAAGACTCTATTGTATCCTAAAATGCAACAGATTAAAAAGGGAAAAAACAAAAATAGTCAAATTTCAGCTAACAAAATTAAATTTAGGCTGGACAACACATTTTCTGCACAATTGTGCATTGCACAGTTGCGCACTGCACACTGCACACTGCACAGGCTACATAGGCTGCACAGCCTAGTGGCCCATAGGACAACACGTTTTCTTACTTTATCAATTATTATAAATTATCATACCAATTAATAATTTGATGTGTATCATATCAACTCATTTGTATTATAGTGACACTAATTTATTGAACAATGTAATAAATTAATTTTTATTTGAAAAAGAAAGATTAAGTGGATTAGCTATATTAAAATTAAAATTAACAAAATCTTATTTAAAGTCTTATGTCACAAGAAAGATTAAGTGGATTAGTTATATTATCAATTGAAAAAGAAATGTTAGAGGAACTTAAATACAAAAACTTAATTAGTAATTTTACATTTCAAAAAGCAAGAAAAATAGATTTTAAATAAAAAAAATTCAATATATATATTATTTGATTAATATTTAAATATAAAAAAGACCACACTTAAAATTTTCGCTTAAGGCTCTCAAAGTTGTTGTGCCAGCCCTGTCACTGGATCAGGCGAACAACCCTAAGCACAACCAACACATGTGGATGATAAAAGGGACCCATGAAAATAATCTCAAGGCACATCAACATGGTCATCAAAACCACTAAATCAAATTGATGATAATGGCCCATTAAGGCCCACACAAAAATAGCAACAGCCTACCTACCTTCCATGGCTAGAACTGAAGAAATTCTAGAAACTCTTAAGAGTTATAGTGATGCAAGAACAAGAAGAAGAAAAAAAGAGTTTTATTAGTGCAGAAATAGAGAGAAGAGAGAAGAGAAAGTGCTTCAATAATTTCTTGCATAAAATCTCAAATAATCAATACACAATGTATATATAGATCTAGACTGACTAAGGTTCTGTTTGGATACCGCTTATTGTTGAAAACTGAAAATACTGTAGCAAAATAATTTTTAAATGTGTGAATAGTGCCATGGGAGCCAGTTTTAATGAAAATTTTGCTGAAAAGAATACTTGTGGGTCCCATGAACAGTGCACGGGACCCACTGACAAAGACACAATCGCGCAACGCAAGCTCAAGAACGCAATCCAAACTCCACATAAAGCTTGGATTAAGCTCTAACCTACTGCAAACTATGAATCTGTCCACATTGTGGGCCAAATAATGTGGCAAAATATGCTCAAAGTCAAAGTCTGTTACTATTACAGATATAGCACTTCTTTTAAAAACTTGATTTATGTGCAAGTTTTGTAGTTGTTGTGACTTCATACTTCCTATCATGAATTCTTAAAACTTGATTTATTGCATATGCCTCATGATTTGCTTCGGCCAAGAGAGAAGTATGAGTTCTTGTAACTAAGAAAAGTTTCAAATACGTTATTACATTTAGTTCAATTAGTAAATTATTTTGCTGTTAAATAAGATATTTAGAGTTCAAACCCCGTTTATACCAAAAACTAACTAGTGTTTTAGCTTGATAAAAAGAACAATCATAATGGAGTAGACGCCATCAATTTAAATATAAATTCTACTCTCTTTATATAATTCTATACATCTTTATATGATGTTGTTTATTACATTTATTGCATGGATTTAATGCTATATATCAACCTGGGTATAGACGAGTATATTCGTTAAATATCTCCAAATACACTTGCTTGGCCTAACGTATTTCACATTTATTTGTAAATGTCTCATGATTTAAATTATCTACACATGAGAATACACTTTTACTCATTAATTCGATCTTTATATATATTTTGCTGCGCATCTTCTTACGATGTTTCTTACTGCATCTATTGGCATAAATTTAATTATAAGTGTATTAACTCCGACGTTGAGAAATTTATATTTATTAGCCTTGCTTAATATATTTCATTATTTCAATTTCACATGCCTTATAAGTTATAACCCAACATATCTTCTCCAATTTATTTCATAGCTTAAAACTATTTACACATATGAGAAAATTATTATTCTCATTAATATATTATTTTTATCGCTCATTATACATTGACATAAGTAGTACTAGACTCATTAAGACCCCAAACAACCATCCAATTACTAATTAGTGCAGATACCATTGGTGGTACCCAAGTTTGTTTGCAGATTTACTGTGTGTGGATTGCCCTAACACGGGAGCAATTTCGTCTACTAGGAATTGGTAAAGCCGGCTGCGGGGGCCTCCGTTTTGTAAAGAGTGGAACGCCCAAATATTTTCTCAAAGTCAATATTGGTTTGGGGATTTCATGCATTGCATGCCCTATTGCACAAAAGAGAAAGTCAAGTCGTTGCACGGGGACATATAAAAAAGTCAAACAAATGAACAATTACTACTCTACTCAACTAGTTGTGCAATTAAAGGAAGTGGGCGAAATTAATTAATTAGACGAATTATCGGAAATGGATAAAAGTGATAAGTCTCAGTCAGACCTCATCCAGCACAATATTACACTGTACAAAACAAAACACACCTCTCCCTCTTCTCTTAGAGATAGTATATCATGTTTCAGGTGTATACGTCATCTTTCTCACAGCAGCTGAGACCCACACAGCTGTGGAACTCAACTGCTATGAGAGAGATGACATATACACCCGAAACAAGATATAATTTTTCCTTCTCTTACATCTTCTTCTTATTGCCTTCTAGAGACTAGAGCTTCCAGTTGGATTCGTACATACATACAACAACACTATATGCGACATAATTTCATTATTGTTAGTGGTACGTAGCAAAGTAGCAGAGTAATATTCCACAACTGTAATCCTTCTCAACAGCAACAACATGTTATCGACCATGGTAATTGGTAAACATCCTCAAAAACCAGCAACCAGAGCAGGTGACCGCGACGATCCACTTATTATATCTTTGCTTTCTTCATTTTCATTTTCATCCTCCTCCTCCTCCTCCTCCGCTTCCCACATAAACTGCGCATATGATCCCAAAACCATGCTACATATTTCGAAGTAGTAAAATTTAAATTAGTGTCACGATCCATTGAGATAAACTTTCTTTAACTAAAATAACCTACAAAATGTATTTCTGAACGACAACAGTGTTCCGTCCAAACAAAAATGTCCGGTTCAAACAGGGGAAGGAACTTAAAGATCAGTACAGATAAAAACAGACCTAACTAATTAATACAAACAAAAACAAGTAGTAAGTACCGTACCAGTCATGAGGGGAGGCATAAACGGCTTGATCGAAGTAAGATTTGGCTCTATCTCCATCTCTCTGTGTCTCCCATATAAGCCTTCCGTACAGAGACAATAATTCTCCATCTCCAGGACTCGCTAATATAGCTCTTCCATAATACTCTTCCGCTCTCACTGTATCTTTCTCCACCTAAATTCATTTCCACAATCACAATTAAATCACCCATTTTATTTTATTTTATTTAATAATGTAGCAATATATATATTCTTGAAGTAAGCAAGTACCTCGTGCAAGAATTTAGCGTAGTTTCGAAGCAAAAGCGAATCACCAGGATTCGACTTGACCATTTCTAAATAATAAGCTGACATCTTGCTCTTCTCTTCGTCGTTTCCGATTCCGTTATCTCCGCCACCGGATTTCCTTCCTTTACCGAATCCTCCTCCGCCAGAGAACCCTGGCTCCTCCACCGGAATTCCAATTTCCGGCCATACTCCAGCGCAGTTTGTCTTCAAACCCGGCGATCCGAGTTCGCTATCCGATACGCACTCTTCCTCGGGTATTATAGACGGAAATGACAGAGATCCGACTCCGCTCAGTCTGGATAACCCGGATTCGGATCGGATCATGTCGGTTTCCGAAAACACCCTCCGCATCCCCCCGTCTCCCCGGCGATTGGTGTCCAAATGGAGAGAAACCTTCGGGGAAGTGACGGAGCTCTTCTCGCCGGTGAATACGCCGGAAACGGAGTCGTGCCGGTATAGTGTGACTCGGGGCGAACCGGGCGATAGTACCGGAACCGAACCGGTTCTGATCAGAACAGCTTTCATTGCTGAATTGAATTGTAAACTAAACGCTTTTTTTTTGGCTTTTGAATATTTTGCTCACTTTCGCTGAAACGCTGAGGTTTAAGAAATATTTATAGGTGATCTTGTACCGTTGGATGTACTGACGATGTTGACTTGTGGGACGATGGAGATGGAGACGCGTGTTGAGGGAGCTCGTGAGCGTGACTAAGGAATAGGCACGCCCAGTGGGCTCGGCGTTGGTGAGCTTTTTGTGGGAAAAAGAGCGTAGAGAAGTAAAAAGTAAAGAGAAATGGGAACAATCACGAGCGGAGCGTGATTAGATTACCTGATCATGCCACGTGGAGGATATGTGGGTCCCATGGTCCTCTTTTTAAACCTATTTTTCGTTTTTTTTTGGGGAAGAAAAAATTTATAGTGGTTTAAAGTTTAATTGCAATTTGTCTCCTAAATTATGGCGTCAATTTTAATTGACACTAAATTATGAAATTAACTAATTAAATAAGAATTTGGCTTATTTTCAGTAGCAAATGGTAGTGAGTTTTAATCTCTACATTTTATTTAATTAGTAAGTGATATGACAATTTCTCATTAAAATAAAAAAATATTTCAATTGAAAAAATACTGAAGGTAAGTTAAACCTAATAAGGGTCTGTTTGGATACAGCTTATTACTAAAAACTGAAAACTGAAAATACTGTAGCAAAATAATTTTAAATATGTGAATAGTGTCGTGGGACTCAGTTTTAATGAAAATTTTGCTAAAAATAGTACTTGTGGGTCTCGTCAATAATGACGGAACCCACTGACAGAGACGCAAACGTGCTAAAAATCATTTTCAGCGTAATCCAAACTAACACTAAGTAATATCTATCCCCCACTGATTGATTTGTAATACACCATATTTCTCCTATTGTTAAAATTTTCTTTCACTTTTAAAAATTTTCTCCTATTGTTCAAATATTGAATCTCTCCTATTTTGAGTTTGTGAATTGCTGAATCTCTCGTTAAAAATTTTTAAAAAGAGAAAAATTAGCAATGGAAATATTCATTTTTTTGCTCATTATCAAACAATCAAACAATTAATTGTTTAATTCTATAGTTTAGTGAGGGAATTCAATTTAATCCTATAATTAACCCAAATATATATATGTTCAAATAATTCACCTCCTAGGCTTTTTTTTAAGGGTTTTGTCTTACTCTCAATGGACTGCATTGTTAAAATAATTAACACTTTATTTATTAGCATGAATATTTGAGAATCTAGCATGCGTATGTGTGGGGTCTGTTGCCACATTTGGCCCATGGGATTGGGAACGCGTAAAAGCAATTCAGTGTGCTTCACACAATACAAAGCTTATTAATGACAAAAATATTTTACCATCATTTACTGATTGATATTATAGGAGATAATCATCATTCCTTGGCTTGAATGACCTGATAGTAACATTTATTTTTAAATTATTGTGTATGATATTTATATATAATTGTACTTCATTAATTTTTCTCTTTTCAATAATTGCAACTTGTAAGGAAAATGACCTCCTTTAGGCTTTAACACCATTAAAATTAATAGTAACTGAAAGTGATTGAATTGATTAGCACTAACTTGGATTAAGGTTCACAAATTTTATATTATACAAAATGTTTATGGGTTGCTAAACAAGAATAAAATAAAACCATAAGATCCATTATGAATGATTTGGGAGTGGATGGAGGAAGAAGGATTATTGTACGTTCAAAATTTCAAATACTTGCTTATTTCTACTTAATTGAATATTGACTGATAGTCTACGTTGCAGAAAAACTGACTATTATTTAACACAGTAGTTTATCCAAACAAAAGAAATGGACTAAAAGGCACATGGGAGGTTTAAGTTTAACTTAGAAAGAAATGATCATATAGAATTAATATTTCTAACAGGAAACAACAATTTTAATAGAACTTTAGTGTTCTTGAAATATTTTGTGCATAATAATATTTAATACATATCGGTCGGTTTTGGTTCAGTTCGGAATTTTATTTTTTGAACCAAAACCAAAGTTTTCAGTTGTATGAAATGAAAACCGAAACCAAACTGCACCGAAACCAAACCAAAATTTTGGACACGGTTTCGACATGTTTTTCTGGTTTTGTGCACACCCCTAGTGAATAGTCAATATATATTTACTGTTTATTGGTTGAACCTTATCTAGGCCTTGAAGGCCAGCGTGTGGAGGCTAGCGGCAGAAGGAAGATTTGGAGTGACTGTGGAGGTCGATGTGTGAGAGCCTCCACAGTCAGAGAGAAGAGAGACTGAGAGAGGCATGGCCATGGAACTCAGAGAAGAAAAGAAAAGAATGAGGTGGCCAAAGTGAGAAGTGTAGAGAGTAGGTTTTTTTTTTTTTTTTTTTTTTTTTTGGGTATAAAACGACATAGTTTTGTGTTATAAGGAGAGAAAAAATTAAAATCTGGTTATCATTAAGGTTCAAACTTGGGCCAAGTGTTGTCACATGCGTGTCTTACCACTAAACTAGTGGTAGTGTTCTTGAAATATTTTGTGCATAATAATATTTAATACATATCGGTCGGTTTTGGTTCGGTTTGATTCGGATTTTTATTTTTTGAACCGAAACCAAACCAAAATTTTGGACACGGTTTCGATGTGTTTTTTTGAGTTTTGTGCACACCCCTAGTAAATAGTCAATATATATTTACTATTTATTGGTTGAACCTTATCTAGGCCTTGAGTCATGTTAATGTTGTAATAAGGGGCACTACTGCTATAGTATTGCATTTCACATTGGCCTCTCTTCCTGTTTTTTTCTTTAATAATTTTTTTATTTATTGTTGAATGCCTTCTTCCAAATTGTTAATTGTTCCACAAATCTTTTCTAATTAATGATTGAAGGTTTTTCTCATATACCTTTGAGTAAAACATGGGTCCTGTTAATGGGTGCTTTTAGGATAATTGTTAATAAACCATTTGACACAACTTTTATTGGAAATATAAAAATTTGTTAAAAAACAAATAGTTTTTTTTTCCCATAACATATTGATGTGGAATATTTATAGCTCAAATGAAACCTTCCTTTGGAAGGAGGTGGTATACCATGCATTGGATGCATGTTTCCTCCCTCTACCTCCACGTGAGAGGGAGTAAATATGCATCCAATGCATATTGTATTTTCTCCTTTGGAAGGGTAGGGTGGAACTGGAAACTGATAGGTTAGTGGATTTGTTAGTGGTCTAAGTTCTATTGTACAAAGTTTAATTCTTTCATAGTGGATCTGTTTTACCTTGAGTATAGCTAGGTTAAATCCTCCCCAGATTTTTTACCGGTTTGGTTTTCCTAGGTTATCATATCGTTGTGTACTTTATATTTTCGTATTATTTACATGATATGATTTTATTGTGTTAACCTAGATCTGAATAATTTATCTAAGTAATCACTTGGCTAAATAACTAGGTTAAACAACTTGTGTTAAGGGATCTAAAAACGTACATGAGTGATAACAAATCCACGTCTGGTTGGATATTCACTCTTGGTGGGGGTACCATCTTTTGGGCATTAAAGAAATAAACGTGTATTTCTAACTCCACTATGGAATCAGAAATTATAGCCTTGGCAAGAGCAGGCAAAGAAGCGGGATGACTAAGAAATATGTTATTAGACATAGAGTTGTGGCCACAACCAATACCAGCTATTTCAATGTACTGCGATAGTGAAGCCACCTTGGGCAGAGCATACAATAAAATGTATAATAGTAAGTCTAGACATATAGGTCTAAGACATGATTACATAAGATAATTAACTAAATCTAGTACCATTTCAATTGTCTATGTAAGGTCAAATAGTAATTTGGTAGACCTTTTTACCAAAGCAGTGTATCGAGATACGGGACTAAAACCCTTATATTAAGAGAATCACCAATAGTAGGAACCCAACCTCGAATTGATTTAATCTAAAGAGATTTAAAGGATAACAATAAGCTATTGATATGTGGTTAGTAAGAGCACTAATTTTGTTTCTCATTCAGGATGAATTAGTGTAGATTGTTACGATGTAATAGAGGATGAGTTTTATACTCTTAATGAAGTTCATAAAGTACAAATGTTTGTAGGCGTAAATGCACTTTTAGTCCCTACATTTTGACTTTTTTCCATTTTGGTCCCTATATTTTAATTTTACCACTTTTAGTCCCTAAACCAATTAGCGCATGTCATATCAGTCCTTGCTGTCAACCAACTAACAGAAAAAGCTGATGTGGCTAACGTGGCTGATGGCACTATTAAAATAATAATAATAAAATTTATTTTGGCATTAAAAAATGCCACATCAGCATTTAAATTAAAAAAATTAATTTATTAATTTTAACTAAAAAAAAATTAAAATTAAAAACAGAATTAAAAACAAAAAATAACGTGAATTGAGATTTAAGAGTGCCTTGAACAAGAAAAATAAGAACACAAATCCAGATTTAAGAACAAGAAGAAAATTTTCCTTTATTTGACATTTTCTCTTTTTTTTTTTTCTTAGAAAACAAACACAAGATTTTTTTTTTTTTGATAAAACAAACACAAGATTAAGCAAGAACACAAACACAAATCCAGTAAGAACACAAACACAAACACAAATGCAGACAAATCTAGCAAGAACACAAACACAAATGCAGACAAATCTAGCAAGAACACAAACACAAATGCAGACAAATCCAGCAAGAATACAAACACAAACCCATCAATCCATCTTCAGCAAAACGAGCAACAACCCAATTCGCTTACCTCCATCAACACAAACTCCTAGTATAAACAAGCTCAAATGAAAAAAAACCCAATAACAAAAGCCAAATCCTAAACCAAAGATATGGGTAATCGATTCTAGTGGAAGCAACATCGAGAGGCCGAAGTGTTGAACCAGAGAAACCAAACAAAAAACTCACCACCAAAACTAGATCTGAAACCACCAAATCATAGATCTGAACGACCAAACCCAAATCCCAGGTCCGAAACCCGTCAGCAACCTCCCCTATAGCTCTCAAGGTCCCTCCCTTCTCTCACCACATCCGCCACATGGAAAACCGAGACGTCTCGTATCGAAGACGATGCAATAGAGAGGATCGTCGGCAACGGTGTCAAAGGAGAATGGTGCAGGTTCACTGTCAATCTGCTTCAAATCACCGCCGATCTTAGCCCCTCTCTCTTTAAACCCAAATCCAATCCTCCGCCGACCTCAGCCCCTCTCTCTCTACCCAAATCCAAACCACCACATCTTAGCCTCTCTTTCTCTAAACCCAGACCAAAGCCATATCCCAAAAACTACAACCTGAACTTAAAGAGAAAAAGAAATGAGAGAAAGCAAAGAGGGAGAGAGCGGAGTTTGAGTGTTTGACCCGAGAGAGAGATAGGAAAATGAAAATGAGTTTGAGTTTTGTGTTTATTGATGATGTTGTGTTTGGTTGGCAAGAAAATTTAAGAAAAAATGAGATAGTTAATACAAGTTTTTTTTCTTAATCTTTAAAACTGAAAAGAAAAAAAAGGTTCTTCATTTTTTTTTTTAATTTAAATTAGAATTGCAAAATTAAAGTTTATTGTTTTTAAAATTTTAAATTAAAATGCTGAAGTGGCATATTTTAAATACTAAATAATTTTTTAATATTATTTTATTGGCCACGTAAGCATTTAATGTGCTGACAGTGGACTCCATCAGCCACGTCAGCTTTTTCTATTAGTTGGCTGACGGTAAGGACTGATATGACACGCGCTAATTGGTTTAGAAACTAAAAGTGGTAAAATTAAAATGTAGAAACTAAAATGGAAAAAAGTCAAAATGTAGGGATTAAAAATGCATTTACGCCTTGTTTGTATAACAGGGACATAAGAAAGAACTTCACCTTTGTGAATGTAGAAGTGGTGCTGCTTCTAGCAAGAGTAAAGAGTTTTCTCTTGTAAATGTTCACTAAACTGGAAAGAGCACTAACAATAGTGGATTTCTAAATGTGTTGTGGATGTTCTTATGTGTGTGTTGTTTTTGATTTCAACATATAAGAGTTTTGGTTTAAGCACTAAGCAACCATTAACTCTGTTAATTTCTTGAGCAATTACACTAAGGGGAGGCTTAAGTTGAAAGACATCTTCCATTATGTATGATAGAATGTCAATCAAGTGGAATATATATTATTACAACCTAGTGGGGGATTGTTGTATATATAGGTATATACATGAAGAGGTTGTAATAATGATCTTTGAATTTGGAGAATATTGTTTTATAAAATGAAAATTCAAGTTTTGGAATTTTCTAAGTGAAATTCGAAATTTAGTAATTTCGATCGGTTGAAGCTTTTGCTCGATCGATC
Organism: Notholithocarpus densiflorus; assembly: GCA_030021035.2. Lineage (NCBI taxonomy): Eukaryota > Viridiplantae > Streptophyta > Magnoliopsida > Fagales > Fagaceae > Notholithocarpus > Notholithocarpus densiflorus. The sequence continues at coordinate 313,107 of JARYZH020000002.1, forward strand.
GAAATGATGAAGAAAATAATCTTGAAGTCACTGGATGGTTCAATCACTATTCGATTCCTGTTCAATCGATCAAAAAGAACATTTGATCGATACTCGATTCCTCTCGACAGATCGAAACTCGTAAAACTAAATTTTCTGCAGAATTTTCTAGTAACTGTTCTGGATGTTTGAAAAGGTTTCAAGCATTGTGAACGGTTTTATGAAACATTTTAACTCTCCATCTGTGTCTTTTGGTGAAATAAAACCCTATGGGTATAAATAGAGACTTATGTTCATTTTTCAGAATTGCTATCTGTAAAATCCAATAACTTGGTTGTATCTTGGGGACAATCTTTTGGTAACTCTTTAGCAACAAGAGTGTGGGGGCAAATATTGTCTAAAGATAACAATTTTGTGCCTCCAGGTTATCTATTTTCTGTTTGTCTTTTGTGTTAACCTTGTTCTTCCAATATTACTTTGTGTAATATCTCCAACAAAAGGTTCGACTATGGGTGTCCTGTCACCATGGAAATAGAGGAAGGAACAATGATTGAATAAAGATTACTTGTGTTCAAGGATGAAAATTGAACAAGCGAGAACCATATAGGTGGTTGTAAGTGGAGTGAGTCCTTTTCTTTTTTTTTCTTTTTTCTTTTTATTATGAGAGTGAGTCCTTGTTAAGCTAGGTATATAAAATTATACAAATACGCAGAAAGGGTCCAAATTAAATTATACACCCTTTGCTTTCTTTGTTTATATTATTGATTTTTAAACACGGCAGTTACTTTGTTGGTATCGCAAGGGCTGTAAATCAAGGGAGTAAATCTCGTACCAGAGGCTGTACCGGTTTGACCAGTGGAATGATATATTTCAGTACTGGTCAATACCGGTATACCATTTTGGGTTTACCATTATTTTTTATATTTACAAATATATATATATATATATTATTACAAATATAATAGTTTACCATAAAACATTACCGCAATTCAAAACAAATTATTCATGGTTTTAAACTTTAGCCTCAATTAAAAGAATATATATATATATATATATATATATATATAAATAGAAAGCTTAATAGTTAATTGCATACTAAGAAAAAAAATAATACTAATAAGTTAATGCAAATAAGTTACTATTCTACCCTTACAAAAATTCAAAAATTACAAAACTTTAAAAAAAAAAAAAAGTTTTTTTTTTTTGTACCGGTCAGTTTGGCCAGTACATGGTCGATATGGCCAATATTTAAACTAGTGCGAAATATTGGCGTTTCGATACCAGTTATGTACCGGTACGATATCGACCACCTTACTGTAAATAAGTTATAAGTGTCACTCCCATGTTGGAGAAGCCAAAGCCTTTGCTTTGTCTTTGTTTTGAAAAATTAGCTACTGTCATGTATACCTTTTTTATTTATTTATATGAACTCTCTTGTATTTAGGGCTATCCACGAGTCAGATTGGATCAGGTTTTAGGTTGACCAACACTCGACCCGACTAGATCGGGTGATCAAAAAATGGACCCGAGATCGACTGAAATTCAGGTTGGACCCGGTGGCTCAAGTCGTCGGTTGAACGGGTCGGAACCGTTTGGTAATTCGGGCTGAAGCACAACAACAAAGAGTATAGAGAAATTCAAAATCCAGTCTCAAAGAACAAAAGAATAAAAACCCAGAAACATGAGAAATCAAACAAAGAACAGAGAAATCAAAACCAACACATACCTATGAGGAATCAACCCAAAGAACACAGAAATCAAAACCCAAAACACAAAACACAATCCAAACCTACAAAAATCAAATAGCACAAATAAGTCCACAAACCCCAGATTTATGAGACAAAAAGAGAGAACACTAAACCGGCACCACCACCACTCCATCTCCCACCATTGCCACATCCATCACAAGATTAGTAAGAAATTAAAAAAAAAAAAAAAAAAAAAAAAACACTAACCCACCATCAGATGCACAAGATCAAAGCCTCAAGAGAGAGACTACAAGTTAACGACGGCGACCTAACGAGGACTGCGATTTAACAACGGTGGTGGTAAGAAGGGGGCTAGGCTGCTAGGGTTAGGGATTTAAGAGAGAGAGAAACGTGTTTCAAAAACAGAAAGGTGAGAAAACTGAAAAGTTTGAACTGAACAGTCTGAACTTGAAAAGTTTGAAAAATCTAAAAAGTGATTTTGGCTTTGCATGTAAGTCTTAGTTAGTGTGTAAGTCTAAAAAAGGTAGAACTCAAACAACAAGGCACAGGCTGTAGTCTTATCACTTCATCTTCATGGACCGAGTATTTAAAAATCTGAGACCTTTGGTCGGGTCAGGTTCTACGGGTTTTTAACCCATTAACCCACTACCCGAACCGACTATTCGGTTTTTATTAGAGAGGGACCCGAATCCGATCGACCATGGACTTCGGGTCCACCCGATGGGCCTCGAGTCGGTCGGACTTGGTCGGTTTGGTTGGGTCTTTTACCCACTGGACAACCCTACTTGTATTTCATATTTCTATTTTCTAGCTTTACTAGCTAAAAGATTCCCACTTTTACCAAAAGAAAAAATGTTTATAAGAAGAAAAGCTGTAAAAAAGTTTACCCAAAAAAAAAAAAAAAGATGCATGTACAAATTAATTTTGGGTAGTTGGCTTAGTTGCTGCATAGCATGTACAAACAATTCAATTTTAATAGCCAGTAGAGTACTTTACGATGAACTAAAAATCTTTTTTGGATACAAGATAGAATTTCTACTCTAACCTAATCAAAGTGTATATGTGTGTGAAACTCCCTCCTGGAGACTTAAACCCCGGCAATGAGAATAGTTTTTAAAACGGTTTCAAAAAAAAAAAAAAAAAAAAAAAAAAAAAAAAAAAAAAAAAAAGAGAATAGTTTTTAAAGCAGGAGAGCCAAAGAGTAGTAATCAGTTGCATGTGGACATTCCTATTTGGGCATGGAAACAAGCAGTACTCAAAACAGTTGCAAGCTTAATTGGGAATATTTCAATTTCTTTTGTTTATTTTACTTTAAAAATAAATTTGATATAAGTGTGGACGACTAAATTTCTCGGTTCGAAATAAGTCAAACAAGTAAAATAGTTTCACAAATGCAAATTTGTATTGATGATTGTGTGGTACAATTCTCTGTAATTACAAAAGAGTTATCCTCTGATTCGATCTCCTTAAAAGACTTGTTGATTGGATTTGTAGTAATGTGATTTTGACTTGAACACAAAATATCCTTCAATTTGGCTGAAGAATGGATCGAAGATATTTGAAATGGAATTACAATGAATCTCTGGCTATGAGCTTGTTAGAAATTCTTTGTTCTTCACGTTCTTTGTGTGTTCTTCGTGTGTACTTCCTTTTGAGGGTTTGTGGTGGAAGTTCTTCAGTGCTTTAGAGGCTTGAATCCGTAGAGTTTCCCTGATTTGTGGTTTGTTGAGGTTTCTGGAGGCTTTTGAGCTTGATTCCAGTGAACTTTGAGATCTAGGTAGGTAGTTTGGATGATTCTGCTTCGAATGTCCTTCGTATTTGAAGGTTTGTGGCGGAAGTTCTTCAGGGCTTTGGAGGCTTGAATCCGTTGAGCTTCACCAATTTGTGGTTGTTGGGGTTTTTGGAGGCTTTTGAGCTTAATTCCAGTGAACTTTAGGATCTAGGCAGATAGTTTGGATGATTCTGCTTCGAGTGTTCTTCGATTTTGAGGTTGAAGTTCTTGAAGGCTTTGAGGCTTGATTCTTGCAGAGTTTCTGTACTTTTGATGCTTCTGAATCTTCTCTGATGCTGCTTGTACTTCAGATGGCTTGGTCCCCCTCCAAACTCTCTTCAAATGCATTAGGAAGACTTCTATTTATAGGAGTTTGTGGGTGAGTGAGCGACACGTGGCAGAGTTTGATTGGTGACACATGTCACAGCCTGATTGGTTCGCCTATGTCATTGCTTACACGCGCTGGACTGCTTAAGTCATCGCTTACACGTGCGAGGCTGCATGTTACATTCGCTTACACGTGCGCTGATGCGTGATTGGTTTTTGCATGACACTTGGCAAATTTCCGTTGGCTTCTGTGTAGTGATAGCAAAACCTAGTAGCAGTACGTGGCGCTTTGTAATTGGCTGTATTTTGTGGACTTGGTAGTATGATGTGTCAGCTTGTGATAGGTCGGGAATTTTCCCTCTCTACAATAAGTACAATTAATTTTTAAAATATTGTATTCCATCATACCTTAAAATTTTGTCAAATGAAAGGGATTATTAAAGTAGATCATGCTTACTTATATAGTGCATCAATTACAAATTTAGAAGTACTGTAAGAAACATGAATTATTCCTTTCAACCAGTAGGTAAGGGAGAATGGCCCAATGATCTAACTTTATACCCTTCATTCTTTTGAAAGCAATAGATACATGTTTACAGTTTATAGTTACACTTACATCTACTGATCTCAAGGATTTAAAGGCAACAACATAGAGGCCACAAAATGAAGACAAAATGCATGACCTAGGTACGAAATTATAACAGAACAAGCAAACAAATGATTCACTACCTACGAAATTATAATAGTTTACACTAAGGCAGACCTACTAGTAAGGGAACACGGTGAGAGGAGGAAGCAGAGGAGGGCACTGATGCTCTGTTACGCAAGAGAGAGGTGGAGGATAAGGATGAGGATGAAGATGAGGCTTCCATCTGAATGAAGATGTGGGACTAAAAATAAGCCCTAAGCTGGATTAATGTGAACTGATCTGAGTTAGATTGGGATGTGAAAGAAAGCTGCAACAAGAAATTAAGAATATTAAAAATATTTACCTAACCAAGCCCTTGGCACTATGTGAGTTTGACTTAGAGCGAAGGGGGTTGTTCGAAATTGCTCCAATCCGTGTCGGTGAGGGTGGGATCTCTATAAGGATTAGGGGCAGTTGGGCATGGAATTATGATTCTGAGCAAGGGGTTAATGTGATTGACTGAGGTTGGTGATGCGGTGTGAGGGACAGCGTGTAGAAGACACTTTTGGATGGGTCAGTGAGGATTTTAATGGCGCTGGGTTGAGTAATCAATGGCGTGGGATACAGTTTCAAACTATATGAATTAAAAAGCAATTTTCCCTAATAATGAACACCATTGTCATGCCAATTGTATTTTACATGAATTTGTGCCCTAGTTATGCATCAAAACCCAATTCAAAACCAAACCCAACAAAGCTAAAACAACAACAATAATAATGAATAGAGAAAAATCTAATAGAGAAAAACTTAAGAAGCCACACTCAAATCAAAGTACATGCACAAGCCACCCTTAACTCAAATTACATGCAAAGGGAAAAAAATTTGAACTCAACATTTACAAATTACCTTAATACGTTTCTAATCCTTTAACTCTGAAGATGGATTGGGTTGACCTTCGGCTATGGTGAGGGTTATGGTGAGAGTTTTGGGTGTGGGTTTGGGTGTGGGTTTGCGTTGAGCTTCAGCCTACAGGTAGAAATAACAAAACTTGAAGATGCGAACTTGGAAAGGGTCTACTCTGAACGGACTGAGGGAGGGAGATAGAACGGATTAAGGGTGGGAGATAGAACGGATTGAGGGTGGCTACTGATCAGATTAAGGGAGGAAGACAAATTGTTTTGGAGACGTTACATTCAAAATTCCAATTTATTTTGCATATAACTCGGTTTCTACATTATCGAGTTCTAATCGGTAACGCAAGAATATTTTATTGCCCAAAAAAGCCACACTGGATCGCCACCATGGCAAGAACCTGCCCAAAACTCGGCTTCAAAATAGTCAAGTTCCTTAAGTAACTCGACTATTGGGTGGTCGAGTATCGAAACAGGGATACGCCCCTATATAGTTTGGAAACAGGGGCATATTGCCAAATATTTTGCTCAATAGGGGCAAAAGCCTAGAATCTCCTGTTTGTTTCAGTGTTAATAGACTGTTTGTTTTAGTTTTAATAATTTGTCATCTATTGAGGCAATAAGGGTCCTATTTCCCTACTTCAAGTTGATAAGATATTAAAATCTCAACATTTCCTTTATATGCTAGTCTATTTTCTTCATTGTGAATCTGACTAAACTTCTTGAATTTATAGTTGAGGTTGATTCTTTTCCAGAATTTTGTTATTCCTTTCATCAATGAGTTCCTTATGTGTATGTCTATGTTCATAGGACATTAGACAATACAATCTCCTCATTACAAAGGGAATAAACACGAAATTACCAGATCTGTGAGATGCAAAAATAGAGAAAAAAATATGCACCAAACTAAATCAATCACATAAGACAATATTTATGTGATTCGGCAATTTGCTTATATCCACAAAATTGTAAAGATTTAACTTTTCATAGGAAAAAATACAAGATATGACAGTACAAGCTTTTCTATCAAAAAACAACACAAAACTTTAATCTCCAAAAATAACTTTTTTTCCAGGCATTGTCCTCAGACCCCCAAGGAGGCTTCTCCATGAGCGCTCCGACTTGGGTCTACTGGCCCAAGTCTTCGCTCCATGAACTGAGCCTCAGAAAAACTTTCATTGAAAACCATAGCAATTTTATTTTAAATTGGATCATAATCCAAATCAAACACATCTAGACTCTACAAAACCGAACACGTTAGAGATGCAACTTGGTGCAGCTTGCAACTAGAGCTGCCAAAGAAACGATTAGTAAGGAATAAGGATCTCCAATTACTGGTTACAAAATAAGGAAGTGAGCAATGAATTGAAGGAGTTCCTGAAGTGGCTCTTGTTTCTAATCCAAATGGAAATCCTTGAAAGTCAAATAGTCAATATATATTTACTGTTTTTTGGTTGAACCTTATCTAGGCCTTGAATCATGTAAATGTTATAATAAGGGGCACTCCTACTGTAGTACTGCATTTTACATTGGCCTCTAATCCTGTTTTTTTCTTTAATAATTTATTTATCTTTTTTTTTTTGAGAAAATATTTATTTATTGTTGAATGCCTTCTCCCAAATTGTTTATTGTTCCACAATTCTTTTCTAATTAATGATTGAAGGTTTTTCTCATATACCTTTGAATAAAACATGGGTCCTGTTAATTGGTGCTTTTAGAATAATTATTAATAAATCATTTGATACAATTTTATGGGAAATATAAAAATTTGTTAAAAAACAAAAAGTTTTTTTCCTCCATAAAATATTGATGTGGAATATTTATAGCTCAAATAAAACTTTTCTTTAGAAGGAGGTGGTATACCATGTATTAGATGTATGTTTCCTTCCTCCATCTCCATGTGAGAGGGAGGAAACATGCATCTAATGCATGTTGTATTCTCTCCTTTAGAAGGGTAAGGTGATGCTGGAAGCTGTCATGATTTGAAAGTTAATGTTATCAATAATTTAAAAAGAAGAAGAATATAGCAATTATAAAAAAAAAAAAAATTTTGCTATATATAAAATTTGTAATCGGTTAGACGCAATATAATCTTCTTCTGGGGGCGGCAGATAGCTAGATTTGGTAGAAAATAGCTAGGCCATTTAAAAAAAAAAAAAAATCATATTGGCTTTTGTATTTCAGTACTAGTTGGGACTTGGGAGTTTATTATTCGATTGTTAGGTGAATAGTACTTAATTTAATTTTATTGTTGTTAATTAATTTAAAAATGAGGAGTTAGAACTTATAATAAGTCATGTACCAGCTGATACATGCACAACACTTGCACTAACTACGGCCCGTAATGGATTCCGATTATTTAGATTTCTTAAAGTACTCTGCTAATAGATTTTCTTAAATCTTAATCACTCTTTTATAATTTAAGGGTTTAGATTTTACTAGTCAGCATTCCACTAACAGTACTCTTAAAATAATAAAATAATGTTGCAAACAAAACAATTAAAATTATCATTAGTGGAATGTTGACATGACATAATCCAGACCATTAAATCATTAAAGAATGGTTAAAATTTAAAGAAATCTATTTAGTAGAATACCCTAAGAAATCTAGAAGATGTGAATCACCCGTAATATATAAACATAACCACTTAGATTCCCCCACTAGCTAGTTTTATAGATTAGGATAAGCTTATATTATAATATTAACTGCTACGTACGGTCATACCAAATATTTCTTAAAAAAAAAAAAAAAGTCATACCAATTACGCAAATATTTTCTTCTCAAAAAAAGAAAAAAAGAAAAACGCAAATATTTAATAAAGATAAAGAAGAAGTGTACGTTTGTCGAGACATACATATACTCTATCTAAGAAAACAAAAGTTGCTTGTTACTTTTTTTTGAGGGGCGAGTTGCTTGTTACTTAATGCTATATAGCTGCAATATTTACATTAATGAATAGTAGAACATTATATTTTTAATGATCGAGTCATGAACTAAAGATTCAAATGTGGATAAAAAGAAAGAAAGTTAAAATGTAAAACTGATCCTTTAATTTTTTTTCATAATTCATTTTAGTCATCTAACTTTGCTTTTGTTCATTTCAATCCTCTAAATTTCATATTTATTCAATTAAGGCATTTTCGTTAACTTTTGTTAAAATTTTTTGAAAAAAAAAATCTGAAAAATATTTTTCAATCATTAATTGAATTTTTTTTAATTTAAAAAATTTGAAGAAAAATTTATAAAATTGAAAAATTAACCACAACATATAACAAAAGTTAATGAAAAAACCTTAATTGAATAAACTTGAAAGTTAGAGAACTGAAATGAACAAAAGTAAAATTAGGGGACTGAAATAAAATCTCAAGAAATTTATAGGGTCAGTTTTACATTTTACCAAAAAAAAAAAGGAAATTGGGTCAGACACGAAAAGTGGTGCAGGCAAGGAGGCGCTGTCCTAATTTGACCAACTCATATATATATATATATATATATTTATATATATATATATGGTGCTGTTAGATTGTTCATGTTTATTTCTTTCTTTTATATATGTAAAATGCCAAGAAGAAACGAACATGCTTTATTGCATTTGTCAATTTCGTCTGCACCATTTTTGTAATTTTGTTGCACTAGCTACTTGTTTGGCTATATAACCTTATAAACTAAAAGCAGCATGAGGGACGTCCAAATCTTTTGTTAGATTTTGACTGAAACAGGCAAACTATTGTAAATTTCTAGTTTGAATGCATTTTCCTTTTTACCAATATGTATATATATATATGGATGAAGGAACGAATCTTCCAAGATGACAGTAGTCCTGTGGCTGACTTTCCAGTTCAACGCTTAATGTCTTATATATGACTATTCGGATATATGTCTGCAGCTTTACTCCTCACACCATTCCTTTACCACTGGAGTACTAGTACGTTCATTGCGCAATAATTCGTTATTATAAACTTTTTTACTCAGACTTTGTTGCATTTGTAGAAAAACTCTAATTCCATACCAATAAGTCTAATAGTGACTTTAGTTTTCTACTATGATAGAAAATACATATGATAGAAAATTAGATTTTTTTTTCTACTATTACTTTTCTAATATCCCCAAATCAAAATAGCATAAAATTAAAAAATGCTTTACAATTATCTATGTGACAAAATATAATGGTGGATAATAAAGTGGTGTTAATGATTTTTTTTTTTTTTTTTTTGAATAGAGTGGTGGTGGTAACGATTAACCTATATAAGAACTAACTATTATGAAGTTTATTGAGAAAAATATTGTCTATAGAATATAGATTACTCATTCAATATAATATTGTAGATTACTCATTCAAGATAAACAACTTACAGCATTTGCATATGTATTTGTTTTACTTCTTTCTTAAGAAAAGAAAAATAGTACTAACTGATCATTAATTAGTACTAGTTCATTAACATAAAAACCAAATAGGAAGTACGTTACTATATTGTGATTTGGACTTCTTCTTCTTGTTCTTCTTTTTTTTTTTTTGTAATTTTTAAATTTTTTCACGTTGCTAAATAATTACTTATATCATATGATAGACTTTAGTCGCACCAATGAGTTATTTTAATTTTATACAAATGCATCATCATCATATATTCAAGTGAGATGATGCATTTGTATAAAATTGTTGAAGTGATGATGATGCATTTGGCTATGTTCATCAAAATAAATGTCCCTTTGGCTATATTCGAAATGTACCATTTCTATGATCTATTTCAGCATTTTTGTCGGAAGCATGGCTGTTAAAAGTCTAGGCAGCGGAATTTGACCGTAAAAAGCTACCATAGGACGTTTGCAGCGGAAATTGAGGATGTGACAAGAACGACCAGTTCGAGTCAAAAAAAAGAGAAGAAAATAAAAATATAATAATGAGCCCATTTCACTTACTCCCTCGAATGCCACAAAGGACCAAATAAGTTTGTATGTAGGATGTACCTTGGGCATACAGCAGGCATATCTAGCTGCTAGCGCATTCGCATCTCGAATCTTCAAACTATTCTATTTTACCATCTCAAAACTTACTTTATCATTTACACAATACCATTTTACAATACACTCAGCATTTTAATTTTTATTTTTCTATTCTACTCATTAAAATAATATATCTACACAATAAAATATAATTTTTCCTTTTTTGTTTTTTCCCATTTTTCTCCTCACATGTATGTACCTTCCCTCAACTTCTAGCACCGCACCTCCACTGCCCAGTCACCACCACCGCGCCTCCACCATGCCCACCACGCCACCATTGCCCAGTTCCCACCAAAATCCCACCGGAACAAAAACCCATATTAAAAAAAAACCCATCACAATGAAAAAAAAAAAAATCGTAGAACCGAGAAGAACCAGAGTCCAACCATGTGGAATCCAAAATCCAACGCCGTGACCCACGCCGATCTCCACCAAACCCATCACCAATCTGAGCAACCCGTAACCCACAACGTCGTGACCCACGCCGATCTCCACCAAACCCATCACCAATCTGAGCAACCTACAATCTGAGCAACCCGTAACCCACAACGTCGTGACCCACGCCGATCTCCACCAAACCCATCACCAATCTGAGCAACCCACAACCCACAACGCCATGACCCACAACCCACTTCAACCATACCCATAGAACAACCACAGAACCCGCCGATCACAGCAAAAAAAAAAAAAAAAAAACCACAGAACCTGCCGATCCACCGGCATGGAGGCCCAACCACCGGCACAAAGATAGAGAGTGAGAGTTGAGAGCATTTCACAAACAGAGAGAGGGAGACGAAATGTGAGGAAAGAGAGAGAGTTGAGAAGTCTGAGGAGAGAGAAAGAATAAATCTGATTAAAAAGCCTATCCAATAGTCTACAGTGCAATTCTAAATGTAGAATTACACTGTAGCACTATTGCAAAATTTTTTGCAATAGTTGAGATTTAGAAGCCCGGATGCAGCTTGCTTTTTGTGTGAAAATGGTAAAGTTTCCTTACATATGCCATTTAGCATGCCCAGTGCGAATGCTCTTATATATAAATATAATTTTATATATATAAATTTTTTTTTATAGCTATATCAAAATTATCAATTTTGTTTGGTGGCCGTTCCAATTTCCTTATTGATTTTAAAATTGTTTTATTTTGATAAAATATTGAGTGATGTAACATTATTTAAAGTTGCATCAAGTTTAACTTGAATTCTATTACAGTGTTGTCACCAAACAAATAAATAGGAATAGTTATATGTCATTCCAACTTCTTGTATTACATTTTTTTTTTTTTTTTGATTGAAACTTCTTGTATTACTTGTAAACTGTAATACTTATTTCTATTACATTGTAATAACTATTACAGTGTATCAAATGTGTCCTAAAAGTTTTGGATCTTATTAAATTTTTTTACCATGAGACATATTGACAACACATCATTTTAATGGTTATTTGAGAGTTGAGACGATTAGCTAATTGGCCTAATAGTTGAGCCACCCATTAAATTTGTTTTAGCTTTTATCATTATTATTATTATTATTATATTATTATGTACTTGCCATGGTGGTCTGGTGCCAATATCACAAGACAAGAGTTAAATTTACCAAAGCCTAGCTAATCCTTCTAAGAAGAGTCAGAGAAAGACTCGGCGACGGAGTCATCCTTCGTCAGCGTAATTGCTGTAAAATAGTGGAAGTTCAAATTACCAAGATTAATTATGAAAAGATTTTAGGCTTGAGAAAGATCTCCAAACTAATCAATAGGAACAAAAAAATAATTAATCCAAAAGAAAATAGACACAAAACCCCAAGATTTACATGGTTCGGCAATAGCTTACATCCACAGGCGACGACGAACAAATTTCACTATAACAAATTTGAGATAATACAAATTGGTGTAGAGGCACTCTCACAAACCCAAATCCCAAATACACCCAAATAGCTCTCTCTCACAAATATAAAACCAAAGGTTCACAAATACCAAATACAAATTGCGCAAAAACCAAAAAAAGAGCCACAAATCAAATCCAAAAGTTGCAAAGCACCAAGAGAGAGCAAATTACCAAACTGCAGAACCAAAACCAAGCAGTTACAAACCTCTCTCAGTACTATTCCAAATTGCAACCCACAAATATCAAAGAACCAAACAAGAGAAAGCCTCTTTTCATCACACCCTCTCATCTCTTTTTCTCTAATTTTCTGTAGAAGCACTATGCTTATATAGGAGACTTGAGTTGGCTAGTATAACCAAAACTAAGAAGGACTAGACTTCTTTTCTATACACAAAAGGAGAATCACTCTTATTCCAAAAAGAATTCCAAATCAAGCAGTAAACAACACTTCTAATAGAGCTTGATAACTTCAAACAACAGTAACCCAAAAGAAATAAAATTCCTTCCTTATCCAAATCCAACAAGGAGTCAAACTCCTAATTCAAGCCATATTCCACAGTAATATCCTTAACTAGCTCTGCACTTACGCCTTCTTCTCTGCTAATTCCTCTTTCTTTTTCATCCTTGCCTTCAATTCTTCACTTTTAAATTCAAAATGGGTAAAATTTTGTTGTTGATCATAGATATTGCAAAAGATTTAAAGTTTAGATTTTTTATTTATTTATTATTATTTAATAAATTATTACCAACTAGTAACATAAATTTTTTTTTTATGGGACATATATAATAAATTGTTTTGAAAGCTCCTAATAGTAACAGAAGGAAACTATTCTAAGAAAAGAAAAGTCAGTTAAATTTTTTGATGAGGAAAATTCACTTAATTTATAATAAGAATACATCAAAAGTCACTTGGTAACAAGCCTATGTTACTAGGCTCGGCGAATACATCAAAAGTCACATTTGTAAATAACTCACCATTAAAAGAATACAAAGGAAATGTTAATACCATATGGCTTTTCGCCTTGGTTAAACATTCAATCAATTCATTACTAACATCGAAAGACATATGTCTCACCAAGAACGAATTTGTTTATCCTATATTTCAAATTAAATGTCACATTTTTATCAAAAAAAAAAATTAAATGCCACATGATAATATGAAAAAAACAATTTGTTTCTTATATGTTTTCTTCTCCGAAGACAAAAGGTTTTTTAATAGTAACTTCAGCATATATTTAACTATATTGTGACTATAGATCATACTTTCTCACGTGTTTATTTGAAATTAATAGCAGCCTTATGAGAATACTTAAGTTTTGTGAAAAATCACATGTTAATATAAAAATTATTATGAAAGCTTGTGACCTCTATCAAAGGGATTACGTGAACTACTAAACTAGAAGTCAACTAGCTTTAAAATGTTCAAAATTCATAAGCAGCGCTTATTTGAAAAAAGAAATAGAAAAAAAGGAGGATAAATCAATTTATAGATTAAAGTATTTAGTTCACATGGTTATGATAATTTAGTTGTATACAAGGCCAAAGGGTTTCAGTCTAACTATCATATAGAATTTAACTTCTTCTTCTTTTTTTGATAACATATAGAATTTAACTTGAAAATAAGAAAATTCCTAAAATGGTAGCACATCGATGGCTAAGAAATTTATGAGAAAATTTTTGGTGGTGGTGTCGTGGTGATATATTTGTTTATCTTTATTCTTGTTGATCATGTTGATGACATTCGTGAAAGATATTCTACTTGCCTTGAAAAACAATTTGAAGGATGCAACCAAGTGAAAAAGCTTGAGATTTGAGAAGTCAATGGCATATGAACTCTATATATTACTTTTAAGTTTGTGTGTTCTAATAAGTATTACTGTTTCCTAAAAAAACATGGCATATGAACTTTGTATTTTTGTAAGTTTTAAACATTGCGAGGCTCAGGGGTATGGAGACCCATTGTATCATAGACTCATAGTGCTTATATAAAAAGCCAAATCACTATGCCACAAAGAATTTAAGGAGCATCAAATGATGGATATGCTTGCATATTGTTTACTTGAATGGTACTAAAAGCATTTCAAAAACAACTGAGACGCTATTAATATGCAAACTCTTGGATCTATGGTACCATATTTTATGAGGAAGATCATTTAATTCTAACTCTGTGTGTGTGTCAAGAATACATACAATTTATGAATAATATACTTGTGAGAAATCAATACCATTTTGTAGATCAAAATCACTCTCATAAAACACATCCCCAAACATGGGTCTAAGATTATGCCACTAGCTTCATGGAATCATGTCGACACTAGATCTTTTTACTCGATCCCCAAACTTTCATTATTTGGAGTACTTGGTAACATGTGTTAGAGATATCTTCCATGATATATATTATGCCAAATCAGGTTCCTATTTTCTCCTATATGATGAGTCTAAAGGGTTAAAACTCTCTTCTTTTAATGGGTAGACACCCTAAAGAAGAACTCTTGCCGTAATCTCCGACAGAAAAGACAAGAGATCTTGATTGACTTTCTAACTTTTAGTGCCGATATATATAATACTAGATATTTCACTTTAAAATCTTATCTTCTTTCAGCAAGAAGTATCTTATCTTCTAAACATCATCAAAACCATTTTATGATAAAGAAACTAGAAAGGCCCACAGCAAAATCAACTCCGATGTGATCAACTTTGTCTCTATTAGAAATAAACAAAGTTTATGAAGATAATGAGGATACTTTAAGCCATCTGCTAGTGGTGTCTATTTCAAAACATGCCTATTTTAGTATTTGGGATTACCAGTAATCATTATTTTACAAGTTTTAAATTCTTGTAATTTCTCAAGTCATTACAATAAAAAAATTTACGGACCTGGTTGAGACACATGTCATCATCTCAACAAGTACTGGACATTGGACTTAAGTCTGATCCAAAATTTACAACATTTTTCATAATTTGTTCAGGTTATAAGTTGTTATTAATTTTCTTATGAGCTCACATATCAGTTGTTATTAATTTTCATATGAGTTCATTACTTACCCTACTTTATTATCTATCATTTATAACTGATTTACTCAAGACTTGGGAGTAGGGGGCGAAACACTGAATAAAATTGTGTTTATAAATTTATTGGACTTATTAATATAGTGGGGTCATTGATTGTCTTTGGACGTCACAACACACATGCTTGGGTTAAATTGTGATCAACAGGGATGAAACAAATACAAGGTTTTTTTTGTTTCTTTTTTGGCTAATGTGAATGTCAAAAACTCTCAAAAGAGTCTAACTATTCCTCTATATATATGTAATCTCTTGTCCACGTACACTAGTTAATTACAAAAATAAATCCTTTATGATGGTTTCTTTATGCCCATTAGGAAATTTGCATTCAAAACCTTAGAGCTTTCACGAAGTTTTGGATTTTTTTTTTTTTTTGGGTGAAAAATGTGTTTCGGATCAATGATTAGGCTTTTTATGTTCTCTTGCTCAAATTTCTCATTCAAAAATATTAGTCAACTGTAATTGCATTAACAAGTGTTTGTCTTCAAGAGAGGAGAAAAATCAGTCTAGTGGTAAAAAATCCTTTATAGCTATATTAATCACGGAGTTGGATACGGTAAAATAGTTAGGATAATTGTATCATGCAATTGCCTCACCCGTATGAGATGTAAAACTTAATATGTATTTTTTTTTTTGATAAAATATCATTTTAGTCCCTAATCTTTTACAAACGTTCGTTTTTCGTCCCTTAATTTTTAAAAGTTCTTTTTTCGTCCCCAAATTTTGCAAAACGTTATACTTTTCATCCTTCTGTTTATATCTGTTAGTTTATGTCTTACATGGCTAATGAAGTGCTGCCACAGCATTGATTAACTTAAAAAATTATGAACATGTGGCACACAATTATTGGCACATGTGGAATAGATATTTTAATCAGACAGGAATACCCCTCACATGGAAACTCATTGTCCTTTAGGCGAAAATCAAAATCTCCAACGTAAAAGTTGAAACCCCAATGCCAAGTTCAACAGTGAAATCTCCACCCTCAATTGGTGACTAGCGACCCAAACTATGAATTTCCACCCCAACAAGCAATCCCACTTTACACTCTTTTACTCTCTTTTTTCTTTTTTAATGTTAATAATCATTGGAGGCAATATACGAATTAAGAAAAAAAGAAGTAAAAAAATGAGGAGGATTTCCGGATCATTCAACATCTCTATTGTTTGCCAACTTTAATAATTTAAGAGCAGCTTTGTTCGAGGTAAAAAGAATTTATTTAAACGAGTGTACAACAAAGACCAAACTTTTAGCAAAGAAAAATAAAGACCAAACAAAACTTTAAGCTCTCAAATATCTTTAATTAACATTCCAGCCTCAATGAGAGAGTTCGAAGCAAAGCCTATAATTTTGAGAAGCATTGAATAAATCCTTCAAAATGCCATAGCTCATATATCTTTGAATCCAACAGCAGCAACCACCAATGTGAGAAACCCATAACTTCTAGAGAGATGAAACTTGAAAGAGTCAATATTAGAGAGAGAGAGAGAGGTGTCGGCCACCCTTGGTGGCGGCATTGAAGAGGAAAGCACGGTTGGTGGTGGGAATTTCATGGTTTGGGGTCACCGCCAGTGAACAGGGGAGGAGATTTTAGGTTGGACATGGCATTCAGGTTTCACGTTAGGGATATTGATTTCTACTATAGTGAGGGGTATGCAAGGGCGGCTTAATGTATTTGGGAACTTAAGGCGAAAATTGAAATTGAGGCATTTTATATATTTAAATATGATTTTTTTTAAAATTAAATATTACTTAAATTCTATTATCTTGTTTTAGATGCAAAATTACTACTAATTAACATGAACTATGTAGATTTTTTTTTGAAAGTCTATAGACAAAAAATTTGACAAAACTTTTCACAGCTATTGATGTGGCAAATTGATAGTTGTAAGTAAAAAAGTGATGTTAGTGGCGGACTTAAATAAAAACTAGTAAAAGTTTGTCAACTCAACTTGTGAAAAATGTTGTGAATTTTTTTTTTTTTGCTCTTTTTTTTTTAGAAGTGCTACATTCATAATATTTTCATAACAAATCCTTGGTGTTAATTTGTTACTAGTTCTAATTTGAACTCATCACTGAAATTAATATTTTGTCATCAATAATACCCTATAACAACCTACCACTTAGGATTTATTCTAAAAGTGTTGTGAAAAATGTTGTGGACGTATCATTTTTTTCTTGTTTTTCATTTGATAAAAAAAATATTATTTTATATATTGGCTAATATTTGGACTTAATTAATACTATTATAATATTTTTAAAAAAAAAACCCTATTGGTTAAAATTTGGGGGCCTTTTTTCTATTTGGGGCCTCAAGCGGCTGCATCAGTTGCTTCACATGTAGAGCCGGCATTGGGGGTATGTTAATGTTTGTCTCACTTAAATATTTATTCCACAAGTGCCAATAATTATGTGCCATGTGTCCATTATTTTTTAAAATTAAATGGTTTAGTCCTAGTCAAATACCATGTTAGCATTCCATTAGCCACATAGGACATAAACTAACGGACATAAACAGAAGGACGAAAAGTAAAACGTTTTGCAAAGTTTAAGGACGAAAAACAAACTTTTCAAAGTTTAGGGACTAAAAACGAACTTTTGTGAAAGTTTAGAAATTAAAATAATATTTCTCTTTTTTTTAATAACTTTTTTACTCTATTAACTTTTACATCTATTTGGGTATGGTAATTACATACATAATTGTCAATATCATACGATATGCGATATGTATCGTACGATATGTATCGTATTGTGTGAAAAAAGTCTTGTATCGTAGATACATATCGTAGGTGCTTATGAATCGGACGATACAGTTGTATGTATCGGACGATACATAAACAGTTGGCTTAAAAGGCTTTTTTAACTAAAATTTCAGCCCAAATGTTTTTCAAGTTTAGCCCAAAACATTTTTCCATTTTTAAAAAAAACAAATTGGGTTATTTTGGCTGTTTGGCCCAATACAAAAGCCTTATTAAATTTATTTATTTATTTTCTTTAGCCCTAAAAAATTTGAACCACAATTAAGTTGATTAACCCACACCACACGTTTTTTATTCAGATATTTTCCTCTGTATCTCAAGTTCTCAACTTTCCCAAAACTCTTTGGCTTCCTCACTCTTTGTTTTCATCTTTTTAGCTTTTAGATCATCAACTTTCAAGAGATCTCTCATCAAGGGACCACAAGCTCCACAAGGACCACAACCTTGTCTTTTTCTTCTATTCCTTTTCCTAACCCAAAAGTCCCACACTCCCACATGCTACTAGAGCAAGACAACAACAACGATAAGTGCTGCCTCACCTTCGGTCCATTATAACTTGTAAGGTTAGTTTTTCTTTTTTCTTAATAAAATTGTTTGATTAATTCTTTATAGTTTATACTAAAAAATTATTGTAATTATTTATTGTTATTAACCTATTATATTAGTTAATTTAGTTTAATATAGCAAGTGGCTTATAAAAAATTAGTTTAGTATAACTGAATATGTATCAATGTATGTATATGAGTGTTTATATATATATATATATATATATATATATATTTATGTATTTTGTATTGTTAATATTGATACTATGAATCTGTGATAGTGTGACTGTGATGCTTAATTTGTGTACATAAAAGTTGTTGATTGACTATAAATTCATGTGTTCTTATTTGTTTTTAGGTATATAAAAAAAATGGGTGATAGGAGGAAAAGAAATAAGGAAAAAGATCCCACTTGGGATCATTGTGTATGTATTAATGATGATAAGACAAGTAGGCTTAAGCTTAAATGTAATTATTGCTCAAATGAATTTTGGGGTGGAGTCATAAGAATGAAAAATCATCTGGCACATACTCATAAGGATGTTAAACCATGCTTTAAGGTGCCCGAAGATGTTAAAAATTATTTTGCCAAGCTTTTGGAAAACGTTAAAAAAGAAGAAGAGCAGCTTGATGATAAGTTTGATGTTGAATGTCTTCAAGAAGATGAATTACAAAAGATTGGTGGTGATAATACAAAAAAGGGAACCATGGATACGTATTTAAAAGGAAAATCAAATCCTAAACAAGTGACTTTACCTTCCTTGGTGAAAGATCGTACTGCAACTTGTTTGGCTATTTGTAGATTTTTTATGCTCTTGCTATACCTTTTCATTTAGTTAAGAGCCCTTTGTTTAAAAAAAAATGATGGATTCAGTTGCTAATTATGGCAAGGGATTGAAACTCCCTACTTATCATGAAACAAGGGTGACTTTCTTGAAAAAAGAGGTATAAAATATGCACTTCACATTGGATAAGTATAAAAATGAATGGAAAAAAACAGGTTGCATTTTGACGTAAGATGGATGGATGGATAATAGAGAGAGGTCTATCACAAACTTCCTTGTCAATAGTCCAAAGGAAACATTTTTTCTTAAATCTATTGACACCTCTGATATTTCCAAGAATGTTGAAAACTTATTTCAATTGCTTGATTCTTTGGTGCAAGAAATTGGAGAGGAGAATGTGGTACAAGTAGTGACAGATAATGCTTCTGCTTATGTTTCAGCGGGTGAAAAATTAATAGAAAAAAGACGTAAGATCTTTTGGAATTCTTGTGCTGCCCATTGTATTGATTTGATGCTTCATGACATTGGTAATTTGCCTGTGCATGCAAATACTATAAAAAAAGCAAAGAAGATCACCGTTTTTATTTACCGTCATATTTGGGTGCTTAATTTGATAAGAAAATATACAAAATGGAGGGAATTAGCAAGACAAGGTGTCACAAGATTTGCCACTACTTACTTAATTTTGAAGAGTATATATCAACAAAAAATTGGACTAAGGTCTATGTTTTCATCTGAGGAATGGGCTAAGAGTTCCTATGCAAAGAAAAGTGATGACATTAATGTCCTATTAATTATCTTGAGTGATCCAAAGTTTTGGCTTGCTATTAAATTTTGCTTGAAATGTGTGATCCCTTTAGTAAAAGTTTTAAGGCTTGTAGATGATGATGCAAAACCAGCAATGGGCTACATATATAAAGCTATAGATAGAGCAATAGAGCAAATCCAAAAAAAATTTAATGATGTGCAAAGGAGATATGGACCTGTATTGAGAATTATTGAAACTAGATGGGAGCTTTAACTTGATAGGCCTCTACATGCAGAAACTTATTTTCTCAATCCTAAGTAAGTTTATTATTTGAATTGTTATTGTAGGGACATGTTTTGCAGCCCAAGCCCAAAATGTATGGGATATTGGCCCAGTGAGCCCAGTATAATAAATTTGTAGAGAGTGGATCGAAGAACTAGACTCTAATGAATTGGATAACAGCTAGTGTGGATTTAGAGGATGATCAAGCAAAAACAAGAAGCACTGATCTGAATGAATTCACTGTCTGAGGAGGTAAGTCTCCATATAAATCAATTAAGCTGATTACAAGTATAATTTTGATGGCTACAGTGTTCTCTTTCCCTTTTTTCGATCACCTCCTCATGGAGGGTCTCTTACATTATATAGCTCCCTTTGGACCTTCTTGATCTTACACTTGTTGATCATTTGAACCCTTACTTGAGTGTGTGTCCCATCAGACACCCTCTCTGGCTTTCTGTGAGTTGTGGTAGCCAAGGCAGCACTGTTCAGGGGTCTTCTCCACATAAATGCGGCTAGAAAAGTAGCTGCAGTGCATTCAATGCGGTGATAGCAGCTTTCTCTTAGATATTTTTGGGTTCCCCTCCTTCTTGTATGTTCATGATGCACGTCCCTATCACTGGAGCTTCTTGGAAGGTCATCCTGATGGTTGGAATATATATTTGAGCTGTATATATCATACCCGAGGAGAAATTCATCCCCGAACCACCTTCCACTCATTTCTTACTTATGAGACCCTAAACTGGAATCACACATAACTGTTTATTCCTCCTCAGACCATTCATGTTCTTGGCCCAGGCCTAAGGCCCAATATATGATTTGGGCCCTTAACCCTACAATTATATATTTTAATCTTAATTTTTATATTTTGTATGCATATTTATTTATAAGATATAAAATTGTGATAGGTTTCATTATGATTCCAACTTCATTGCGAGTGAAGAAGTGAGACTTAGACTTTATGAAGTGATTGAAAGGATGTGTCCTACAACTTTGGAAAGGTGTAGGATTGATCTACAATTGGAGAAATTTGATAAAGCTGAGGGTTTGTTTGGAAAAGAAATGGCTATACTTACAAAAACAAAGAAGCAACCAGGTAATTGCTATTGTTATTATTATTATTATCGATTATCATCATCATCTTAATGTAGCTTTTTGTTTGTTGTTATCGTAATTATATTGTAATCCTTTACAATTTCTTTTGTTGGAAATGTAGCATTGTGGTGGGAAAGTTATGGAGTACATTGCAAAGAGCTTCAAAACCTAGCTATACATGTCTTAAGCCTAACTTGTAGTGCAACAGGATGTGAAAGAAATTGGAGTACTTTTGATCATGTACACACCAAAAAAAGAAATCGTCTTAAGCAACAAATAGTGAATGCTTTGGTGTTTGTAAACTATAATATTAATTTCGAGTTAAAACAAATAAAGAGAGAAGAGAATGGTGACTCATATGATCCAATTTGTCTATCGGATATGGAATTTGATGATGAATGGATTATCGAAAAGGAAGAACCTTACTTGCCAGAAGATACTTACTTGCCAGAAGATACTTCATGGATGGACATTCATGAATGTTTTGAAGTTAATGAGAAAGGATGTCGTAGAAAAAGAAAGAGAAGCATAGATTTATATTAAATTGGAATTTTCTTTTCTATATTATGAATAAAATGTTAATTTTGACAATATATATATTTTTTGTTATTATTTTTATAGGTTCAAGAAATTTTAATGCCAAAAAGAAAAGTAAAGAAAAAGATATTGAAGTTGAAGAACCAGAAGAGATAGTGAATGTTGGAGATGATGAAGAAGATGTACAAGATAATGTCAAAGATAAAATGATTTTGCAAGATGATGAAGACGATTACTTCATTGACTTGGACTATGGAGATGATTTTGATTAGCCACTGATGAATATGATTTAGAAAAAAAGTATTTTGACTAATATAATATGTAATGACTTTGAACTCTAATGAATTTGGATATGGATATTAAAAATATATTTCCATTTTTTACTAATATAATATGTAATAACTTTGAACTCTAATGAATTTGGATATGGATGTTTTTATCTTTTAGATATGGATGTTAAAAATATATTTCCATTTGATTTATTTGGTTAGCTTAGTCAAATACTATAACATAAGTGATAATTAAAGTAGTCATTATTTGCATATATTTCAATTTTATAATAAATATATATGTATATGTATAGTTTTCTATAAAAAATTTTATAGTATTTGTGTATCTTACGATACGCAATACGATACGATACATGATACATAAAAATAAAAAAACGATTCACAATATAATTCACGATTTGACAACTATAATTACATAGTATAACTTCAAATCTCAATCCGCTAATCACGGATAGTGTCTCTCCTTTGGGCCAAGTAGGTAACTATTATCCTGCTCAACCAATCAACGAGGGGAAATTTTTTTCTGTGAAGTACTTCCACCACTACGATTTTAATTGTGACAAGCATCTCAAACCAGTTTATGAAGATCAACCATCATATACAACACATGGATATAACTTACTACTATAATGTCCCCCTTTTGAGGGCACAATTAATCCATTAGTTCACATCATTCCCCTTTCTGGGGTTTTCTACATTAATTCCAATTCCTAGTAAACACAACCTAAACTTCATACTTTTATTCCACCATTTGGGTCTTCTACATGTAAGGGGTGGAAAACATGCCAAGGAATAAAAATAAAAATAAAAAAAGAGGTGGAAAATAGACCTTTTGTTTTATAACGAGTTGGAAAATATACTAGATGAAAGGTTCACCCAAGAAAAATGTTTATTGTATACGGTATAGCCTCACAGAACACAACCATGCAGCTCTTCAAAGTTCAAACCTCAGGATTAAGGGCCTACAACAGAGTGGATCAAAAGGGCCTTGCATAACCCAGCAACTTTCATCAACCCTGCATCATAATCTCTCTGAAAGTTTCGGTTTACACATACATTCATGATTCCTAATCAAAGCTAGAGATTGGCACATGTAAAGAGTTACTATAGACTAAATTAGCATTATAGAAGCCTTGACATACCTTTTGCTTTTTTCTTGTTTTGGTAAGTCATTATAAAAGAGAACATATTACAGAGGCATAGGGGCATACACTGAAAAAGAAAAAAGAGAGCCTATACATTCATATTCATGTTCAAGGATGCAAAAGAAAACAACACGAGACATAACTAAATACAAGGAAAGAACTTTGGGGAGATACAAAATCCCTGCAAGTACATATGTGCTGCTTTCTACGCACAGCTCGACATAGTAAAAGGGTTACATGCCCTGACGATGTGTAAGTGAACTGGTTTAACAAAATTGTCAAAAGATCATTATAGCTGAGAGTGAACAACATACTAAAGAACAGACACCCCCAATCTCTTAAGACCAAGCCTATTGATTCTTCTTTAGTTCGGAAGCAGAAGACGAAGATCTAGAATCTTGATTGGAAGTTCTAATTATGAAAAGAAGTGTTTCTACAAGCATCGCACCAACCAGTCCAAGAATGCCTCCAGCAACATTCTACAGATAGATTTTAGAGTAGCATCAATTTCAATTATGCGCCAGGAAACAAAGAAAATAATGCTCAAAATAATAATTAACTGTAATAAATGAAGGAAAACAAAAAGAGGTCTTTTAGATGGTACCATGACAGCACTGTGGTTAAATAACGCTCTGAATGCAGCATATCCAACCAAATAGCCAGTAAACATTGTCACCACAACATGTAAACCTGTAGAAGTTTATGATTAAACATGACTTCGGAGAAAATGTGAATTTTACAAAAGAAAAGATCTTAAAGTCATACATATAGGAAAACACACACACACACACAAAGAAACCAAATTTAAATAATAAAGTACATATTGAGTACTCTGAATCAAAGGACAGTTGAAAACAGAAAATTGCAAAATCATAGAGCAGAATAAAAAAATTAAAAGAGAAAGGTGACCAAATTATCAGAATTTAAGTTAATCAATAACACTGAAATTGACACCCAAAAAAAAAAACAAAGTCACAATGAAATGAGAATGATTGAAATAAAACTTCCAAAATCCTTACCTAGTATTTTTCACATTATTGACCTCCAGTTTTTTCCCATTTATCCAAAATTTTCAATAAAACCTCCCAAATTACAAACAATTTTCTATGACAAGTGATTAGCCAAAATCTAAATTCATCATCATCATCGTACATAGAGAACCCAAACTGATACAGGTCTCTCAGTAATAAACCAGCCCATAGTGCCATGCAACATGTTTTGCTCATAGAAAACAGGGCAATGAAGCTGATTCATCAATCTAGAAGAACATAGATTTTCTTTTAAGTATAGATCTTTTATTCTTTACCTAGAATTTAGATCAGTCACAAATGAAATGGGAACAGGACTGTGGCATGCCTCTCAAACATGGAATGATGACAGGAAGCTTAACTTGGGCGTTATTTGATAAACAGAAAATGTTAGCAACGAAAACTTCAGAGCTAAATTATAAGTACTGAACTTTAAAAACTGAAAATTTGATTTTGAATTTAATTATACTAATTGATAATTAAAATAGATGAATTCTGAAAGATAGATAATTTAAAATACATGTGATGAATACTATGTCAATTTTTATGTGTGTGGTGATGGTGATAGTAGTTGAGATGATAATTGTGATAACAGTGGTGGTGCTAATGGTAGCAATAACAGCAAGGGAGTGATGGTGGGGTATTAATTACCCATGAATAAAGGAGTGACACTGGTCTTCATAGCAGTGGAATTGTTGTGGCAAAATTAACAATCTGAATGGTGGCATTGGCAACAATGGGAAAGTGGTAGTGGTGGCAATATTATGGTAATATTTAGCAGCTAAAAATTGTGGCACAGACACAACACGACAAGAGACACAACGAAGCAGCAATTCTTAAAAATTTGGGACTCAAGTACAAGGTGGGGATACGACAATTAATCGATAAAATATAACTTTAGGTATATTTTATTTACTTTTAGGCATATTTTATGTTTGTATTAAGTTTTCATAATTAATAACTATCAAAATCTTTAAAAAATATCTAAAATCAAAAGATTTTTCTTTTACATGAAAAATTATTTTTTCCATCCCAATATACTAAGGACACACGCAACAGTGTCCTAGGTGTGTCAATGTCCAACACGTCTGACATGAACATGCTGGGGATTTTTGGGGTGTCTATGCTTCTTAGATTAGCAATTTTTATGGTGATTATAAAGGCGATGAATGATGATGATGGGGTGGTGGTGATAGCAGCATGGTAGTGGACCTAGTGGTGGTAATTGTGACAGCAACAATGACAACATAGTGATGGTGATCATGGTAACTGCGAGGTGGTAGTGGTATTAATATTTTCCTATTGATGGTGGCGATTGTGGTGGCAGTCACAAAGTTTTAGTAGCAGAGATGGGGGGCCTGGTGGTGATTGTGGCGATTGTGGTGAAGATGGCATGAATATTTTCATGGTGGTGTGAATAATTGTCTGAATAAAACATTTGGGGTATTGCAACTTAATGAATTAAGTGATTTTTCTCTTAATAAATTTTGAATTGAAGTATTATCAAACACACTATATTACATATTAAGATTTTTTTTCTTTTTTCTTTTTTATATAAGTAATAAACTCCATTGAAAAAATGCTAAAGGAAAATACAGAGGAAAACAAAGCACACAGGTAGTGTGCTAAGAGGCAAAACAGAAAAAATTAAATAACAAAGAAAGTACAAAAATCAAGCATATCAGGCAGAGAGTTAAAAGTAAAAACACCCGAAGTATTTGCCCAGTCAAACAAAGTCTGGAAGAAAAGAAGCTTCAACTCATGAATCGATTTTTCACTCCCTTCAAAGGTGCGTACATTTCTATCTGTCCAAATGATCCACAAAAGAAAATGAGGGATCATACTCCAAAGCAACTTAGTTTTGTATCTGTTCAACTTGCCTAACCAGCTTGCTGAAAGATCCACAAAACCACATGGCATGACTTAATAAACCCCAAATAGTGAGCAAACCATATTCCACAACTCTTGGGCTACTGGGCAATGTAGGAGTAGGTGATCAATGGTCTCCATATTCCTCTCACATATACAACACCAATCCACAATAACCACTTTCTGCCTCCATAAATTATCAATGGTCAAAATTTTTCCCAACACCCCTGTCCAAATAAAGAAACTAACCTTTTTCGGCACATTTGGTTTCCACAAAGGCTTCCATGGAAAGGAAAACGAATTTAGAAGTTGTAAAGCCTTATACTAAGAACGAACATCAAACGTGCCCCGAGGTAATAGTTTCCAACAAATTTTATCCATGACATTCCTTCTCAAAGAGCCAGAATAAATAAGGTCCATAAAAGAGAACCAATCTTGAACGGGTCGAATAAAATTAATATTCCAATGGTAGTTTTCTGCTGAAAAAGACAGCAACTCAGCCACTGAAGCTTCCATATTATTGGCAATATTGTATTGCTCTGGGAAGTTATTTTTCAAAGGAAGTCCCTCACACCATGGATCATGCCAAATTTAATAGAAGAACCATCCCCCACCTTAAAGATAATAAAGCAACAAAAATCACCCCACCCCTTCCTTATATATTTCCAACAAACCAACCCCATAAGGACCCTGCATTCTATTCAAGTACCAGAGCACATGCTACCATATTTAGAATCTATGACCCTTCTCCACAAAGCAGTCCTTTCCACAGCATATCTCCACAACCATTTCCCCAACAAAGACTTGTTAAAAAGAACCAGAATACCAGATTGCGAACACCCAAACCCCCCACTTTTAACCGGTGCACAAACAATCTTCCACTTAACCAAATGATATTTAAACTCATCTCCTAATCCTCCCCACAGAAAATCCCTTTGTAATTTTTCAATACGCCTGGCAACACTCACCGGGATAGGAAACAAAGATAAAAAGTAGGTAGGTAGGCTGGATAGGGTGCTCTTTAATAAAGTAATTCGGCCTCCCTTAGAAAGATACAATCTTTTCCACCCTGCCAACCGCCTCTCCATCTTCTCCAGCACACCAGTCCATATAGCCTTTAACTTAAAAGTAGCACCTAAGGGGAGACCCAGATAGGTCATTGGTAACATTGCTACTTTGCATCTTAAAATACCAGCCAAAGCTTCCACATTGAAAACATCACCAACCAGAACCAGATCAGATTTCCCCAAATTTATCTTCAAGCCCGATATAATCTGAAACCAGACAAAACCTGCTTTCAAATGCCAAATTTGCTCCGGATCTGCTCCCCTAAAAATCAGCGTTTCATCTGCAAAAAGGAGAAGAGAGATTTCTAATTGTCCCTCAGATATACCACCCAAGGAAAAACCCGAGATAAAATTGCCAAGTCTAGCTCTCTCAAACATCCTGCTAAGGGCCTCCATAACAATAACAAACAAAGTAGGGGACAAATGGTCTCCGTCTCAAGCCCCATGAACTGTGGAAGAAACCACATGGACTACCATTCACGAGCACCAAAAAGCGAACTGTCGAAATACAAGAGAAAATCCACTGCCTCCATCTAGAACCAAAACCACACCTACGAAGCATATACAACAAGAAATTCCAATGCACATGATCATACGCTTTCTCCAAATCTAGCTTGCACAAAACCCTTGGTAATCCGGATTTGAGGTGACTATCTAAACATTCATTGGCAATCAACACTAAGTCTAGGATCTGTTGCTCTTTGACAAAAGCATTTTAAGGCTGAGACACCACCTTATCAAGCATCTTTTCAAGCCTATTGGCCAAAACCTTTGCCATGATTTTATAGAACCCAGTAATCAGACTGATAGTCTGGAAATCCTTAAATTCTACTGTCCCAAGTTTTTTTGGAATGAGAGTGATGAAAGTAGCATTGAGGCCCCATATTCCGATACCAAAATGTATCGCCCCCGATCATTCTTGTGCTTCTGAAAAACCATCACTGATCACCCTCCCTGCCTCTCAGAAAGATTTAATCAACTTCTGATCTGATGGTAGCGTAACAACTTCTTCCATAGACACAAAACCACTGTATCCCTGCCTTGCCCAAAATACTATTACTCATGCTCTTTTTTCCCTTTTCGATTATTTGCAGGCAGTGGCTACTCCCATCCTCTAACAAGAGCAGTTCATAGAATTTAGATTCTACTTGAAAAAATTCTGCCCCTGCTTTCCCCCTCTCGCTCCCTTAGCCCTTCCCTCCTTATTGGTTTAAGGGGCTCTTTTATTACTTCGGTTGCCAGAGGTTGAGGTTGGACCTGTTTGTGGATGGAAATTTCTCGGTTAGGTTTCTCTGTATTTGGCTCGGGTGGTTGGTTTGTATTGATTGGTAGCAGGTTGGGTGGGATGATGTGTGATGCAAACTGGTTAAAAGGCTCCTGGTGTGGCGTGGAATATGTCTGGGGTAAAGGCCAAGGGAAAAAAGGGTTGAGGAGGTGATGGAAAGGAAGTTGTTGTGGGAAGAGGGTGGAAACCATGTGGTTGTGGTGGTGGTAAGGTGAGTGTAGATGGTGAGGAGGATGTAGGGAGAGAGAGCCTCATATCATTTAAGAAAAAATGTTATCAAGCGCAAAACGATTAAAGGCAGAAATTTTGATTTTGAGCACTTAATGAGTTTACAAAACACACACCACGTTAAGTTACCAAGAATATGGTTGAACCTTGATGATCCAATGGAAGTAGAACTGTATATTTAAATTTTTAACTTTTTTTTCAATACAGAATCAAAATAAAGGGTTGCTTATAAAGTAATAATAAATAATAATAACCAAAACACAGGTAATTATTGAAAATGAAAGCCAATGCTACAGTTGAGAAAACGGGATGATCCTATAGGGATGTTTTATATGTACTGTGCAGTACTATATAGA
Source organism: Notholithocarpus densiflorus (assembly GCA_030021035.2). Classification (NCBI taxonomy): domain Eukaryota; kingdom Viridiplantae; phylum Streptophyta; class Magnoliopsida; order Fagales; family Fagaceae; genus Notholithocarpus; species Notholithocarpus densiflorus. The sequence continues at coordinate 342,398 of JARYZH020000002.1, forward strand.
GCACAATGGAGCACTTCAATTACCACATTATATTCAAACAAGCCCCAAGTATTTTGGATAGGGTTCCCACTACAATATATCTCTACTTAAGTTTTTCTCACAAGTAGCTATAAATTAAGAAGCCACAGTTTCACAATGGTAAGAACAAGTCTTGCATTGCATAATATTTCTTCATACTCAATCCTTGTAACTAGTAAGCCTTAACCACGACCTTCAGTCAACCTATCCGTAGTCGTCCCCACCCTTTGATAAGTTAATTTATCACAAGATTCACAACCTATGCTTCCATTCCTTTCACTTGCATTACCCCAAACAAACAAAAAAAAAACAAAAAATTCAAAGATCTTTCTAACAATCAGAATTTGGCTCTATGATTTGAGATAGTTACAGAATAAAATATGGCTGAATTCAATAGTTAGACAAGGGGAAAAAGGGGCCATGCAAATTGAAATGGAATTTAAATAATTATATCAAAGATTCAAAGTGGACAACCAAGTGTTTATATAAACCAATACAAAATCACCCAAAACCAAAAGTTTATGTTAATTCATCAATAATGTCAAAGCGACCAGGTTTGGGCAAATCTTGCAAAAATAACATCACAACTTCAATAAACTCATATATATTTGTGCTTTTATAATTGAATTCAATGTGAAACTCAATGTTTCTCTACATTCAAATTTCCTATGGAGGATATATAAACCCTTGACTAGCACAAGAATCAAATGACAAATAAAGAAAAAGAAAAGAAAGCTTACCAAAGCCTAGTTGATCCTTGTAAGAAGAGAAAGGCTCAGAGTCATCCTTCTTTGGTGTAATATCCTTAACGAGCTCTGCATATGCTTTCTTCTCTGCTAATTCCTCAAGCTTTTTCAGCCTTGCCTTCAATTCTTCACTCTGAAATTCAAAACAATCCCCCAAACACATAAAACAATCATTTTTTAACTAAGATTTTTCAAAATCAACAAACTAAAACGTTAAGTGCAATAATATAATAATTCTTTTTCTTTTCTAATTTTTCTTAGCAACCAAACACGGCTTACAAACTCATTCAATTACTAAAATTTTGGTTGCTGAGAAAACGAAGGAACTATTAACAAAAATCAAAATTCCTAAATCCCAAACACAAAAAAGAAAAAAAAAATTTGATACATAGAATTAGGATGATATTCTATTTAAATCTCAAAATTATCATGGAAATATAAATAATAAATGAGCTCCACTAAACTATGCATAACATCGATATAATATACAGCTATATCTGACCAAATTGAACTAAGATTTTTCAAATTTGACAAAACTAAAACATTATGTGCAGTAATATAATCTGTTTTCTTTTCTAAATTTTCCCATCGACCAAACACAGCTTAAAAATGAAGAAATGAGAAAATGAGTTACCTTGTGTCTAGGTTTGGGGGTGGTAAAGACGAAGTCAGAGCCTGAGAAGAGTTGGATGAGAGTGGGTCGGGTTGTGGGTCGAGATGCGAACCAGAGAGCTCGGAGTGACTTGTACGGTACATTATGTTGGGACAAGAGATCCGAAGCGACCTGTTGGAGCTCCGGAGAGAGGTGTGGGTCTTCTGAGGCTGTAGAGAGGAATGATCGGATGAGTTCTGTGGCGGATACCACCAGTCCGGTTGGCTTTCGGGCCTCGCCTTTCATTTTTTGGAGGGATCCAGATCCAGTATCCATGACTCTTATATCTGAAAACATGTAGTTATGCTTATGTAAACAATTTTTTTTTTTTTTTGCTACAATATTTATGAAAACAAATTACACCGTCAGCAAAACAATAAAAACAATAAGAATCCAATTTTCAACCAACATTCAGGAAACATTAATAGCAGAGAACAGATTGAATAAACAGTAACTACAACTGGAAAAGAACTACACATGCAGTCATAAACTTCTTTCTGAAGAACAAAGAAGCAAGCCTTATACATGCCAATCAGATTTTAGATTGTTGTCATGCCAATGTGTTTAGCTGCTAAAAAAAAAATTCTATATATAATTTTAATTTCTACAATAAAACAGAGCTACAAAACACTTTATTTAGTTGAGAAGCAGCAACAACTACGGATTTAACAATCAAACAAACAAAACAGAAAATTTCTACAGAAAGCCATAAAAGCTTCAACATTGATGCTCATTCCCCCTTTTTTTTCTTTTTCCCCTGAAATACCTTAGGTTACTATGCAAAAATGAATGAAACTCAAGATATTCCTTACTATTATCAATACCCCTGCAAAATTGTTGCTGGTGCCATATAATACATGTTCTCCTCACATTTCAGAAATACTTCTTTTTATGTTGAATAAATATTGAAATTATTTAGTTTACTTTTTTTTTTTTTTTTAAGAGAGTTTCAACCTACGGTGTCCGCTCCTAATGATAGCTCTTTATCATCAGACCAAGACACCAATCAGTTTTTGGTATAGGCAATTGAACCTCAAATCTCTTATTCAACTATCAGAAACTTTACCAGTTGAGCTAACTTGGAACCCACAAATTATTTAGTTTACTTGAAGGTACTATGACTTGAAAATGATAATGAAAAACTTAGGCTACGTCAATACAATGCATATATAGTTAAATCCATTACTATAAAAGTGCACTTTGATAAGTACTAATAATATAAGAATTGAATATTTGGTTGTGAAAGGAATGTATGCAACTATATATCAGTTCTTTGAACTCATTGAGCATAAACGTATAGGGGTTCTTTCTTGTGCATTGATCCAAGCAAATTTAAATGTTTCTTATTCATATTTCTGAGATCAAAGCTTTAGAAACCCATCAAATTTCCTGTCATGCATGGGGTAGAACACAATTTCAAAAAATCATACACTCCGAAACTGGCCCTTGCAATAATAAAAACCTGATCTTGAAAGAACATTAGAAACATCAAATTTACTAAAACTGAATAAAACTTTCCCAAGAAACAAACAAAAGGCTTACATAGAACAAAACCCACATATCACATTTTGCACAATCTCTCAAAAAGCAATTAAAAAAAAAAAAAAAAAGATAAATTCCACAAACCTACCCTGAGGTTTGTGATAATGCCAGTTAGATCCAAGACATTTTAAAACCCACCCATTTGGTCCTCAAAAGACAACTTTGCCCCTAAAACCTCTCTGTGACCGAAAATACCCAACCCAAATCTCTGAATCCATAAGAACAGTACCAAAATCCCACTGAAGATCCCCTGAAAATGCTACAAAAAAGCACATAAAAATCACTCTTTCAAAACCCATTAGGAACCCCACCACCGCCTCACCACCATCGTTACAAAGCCCACCACCACAAAACCAAATCCATAAATAGGAACACAACCACCGCAGACCCACGGTCACAGCCACCCAAATCAAACCAATCCAAAACCCATGGCCAAACCAAACCAATTCCAACCACCCAAACAACTAAACCCATGCACCATCGCCGATGAACCCAAATCCGTCATCATCGACTCCATGAGATGGCCCCACCACAAGATCGGTGTCATCGTCCCTTGAAGAATGCTTGCCCAAATCGGAGAAGTATCCAAAAAAAAAAAAAAAAAGAGAGATCGGGTTTGAATTCATACCCACAAACAACGATTCACATACACAAAAATACACAACACCCAAACAGCTCAAGGATCACAAATCCCACCCTAAAAACATCAGAAAATTCAACAAAACCCACCTCTTCTCAAACCCAAACCCATCATTAGAGAGACCCACAAACAGAAAACCATCGCCACTAATTCAAAAATAAAAAATAAAAACCCACATAGAAAATACCAAATTTAAACCTTGCAACCAAACTTACCCCAAGCCAAACCTCAAATACAGTAGCGGGAAACTCAGATTAACCCTTGCATGGTGGTGTTGCTGACACCGATGACTGAGCTTATGGGTTTCGCCGATGACCAGATTGAAGCACCATCACCACCGCGTGGGTTCCAATCTAAGAGGGACGAGAGTCCGTTAAATAGCACTGATGGCGTCAAACGACTCAAACCTGCGGTGGGAATCGGGAAGTCCTTTGCTGGGTGGTGTTTCCGGTGACCAAAACTCATGGGTTTCACCGGTTAGAGAGAGAGAGTTCTAAGAAGGAGAGTTCAGAGAAGAGAGTTGAGAGAGAGGGAGAGTAACGAGACAGGACAGAGAAAGAAGAGATATTAAAAATTAGGGACAAAATGGTCTTTTAGGATGATATTGGTAGGTTTTAAATTGTTTTGGAACTAGTTGGTATTATCACACCACTGTTGTGTGTTGGGTATGAAAGCAGGGGTCAGAGTCAAAGAGATCGAAGGTTGAGAGGGAGAGCCGAAGAGAGATGGGGGAATTAGGAAAATCGACAAAGAAAATTGTGATGGGACTGCGTGAAGAAGAAGAAGAAGAAGAAGAAGGAGATGGAAGAAAGAGAGTTTGATCAGCGATTTTGTTTTTGAGAGATCTTAGAGAGAAGAGTTTTTGGGTTTTTGTTTTTGGGAGAGATACTGTGGAGAAAGTGAAAGTTTTTTATTGTTTTTATATATATATATAAATATATATATATATATATATATATATACACACATAGAATTTCAACCTGGTTCCAAAATATATAATTGAGCTAAAAATAAAATCCACCACTGTTAGGAGAGAATATACGTCCTTTAAGAGCAAGATTGTCTTTCCAAAAGGCCAAATTCGACTACCTATTTAGATAAGGATAAAGGTCGTGGAAGTGAACTTCATCGTGGTAGATTCTTATTCCCCTTACACTGCTATTGTGGTAAGGCCTTGGCTTCACACCATGGGGTCGTACCTTCCACCCTGCATCTAAAGGTGAAGTATCTGTTTAGGGGTCAGGTTGAGGAACTGGTGGGGAGCCAATCCATGGCCAGGTAATGTATGGTGGTCGCAATTAGACATCAGACCGGGGGTGAGTCATCGGCCTCCGTGGCGTGGGAATTATAGCAATCAAGGGTGCCGGTATTGTCTACAAGGGCAGCGGCAGGAGGGGCTAAGTGCAAGCAATTGGAAAAATTTGTTATTGGCAATGACGAAGAAAAATTCTTCTAGGTCAGAGTTCAGCTGCCTCCTTGGGAGAAGGAATAACTGATAGATTTTCTCTGAAAAAATATTGATGTATTTGCATTGATCGCTTACGAGGCCCCCGAGGTGGATCCGGACTTCATTTGTCACCATTTAAACATCAATCCATCTGTCGTCCCCAAAAAGCAACCACATCGGCACTCATCCAAAGAACATTCTGATGCTATCGAAGAAGAAGTGCTCAAACTTAAGCTGGCTGGGGCCATAAAGGAGGTGTTTTACCCTGAGAGGATGGCCAACACGGTGGTGGTGAAGAAGAAAAGTGGGAAATAACAGGTGTATGTAGATTTCACGGATTTAAATAAGGCTTGCCCAAATGATCATTTCCTCTTGCTTTGGATAGATCAGCTGATGGATGCAATCACGGGCCATCCCTGGATAAGCTTCTTGGATGTTTTTCAGAGATATCACCAGATACCATTGGCTCTAGGTGATCAGGAGAAGACTTCTTTTGTTACACCCACAGGGAATTATCATTATAAAGTGATGCCCTTTGGGCTGAAACATTAATCACAAGCAAGATACAAAGTTACCCCATAAGAAGTAACAAGGGGGTCTACTTATCAGAGAATGATGACTAAGATGTTCGAACCATAACTTGGCAAAAATATTGAGGTCTACATAGACGATATGGTGGTAAAGAGTAAGGTGGAGTTGAAGCACATAAATGATTTTAGAGATATTTTCGAGATACTGAGGAGAGATACATTTCAACTTCTAATTAAATCACAAAGAGAATTAATCTTTTCTATTTTTATTTTTATTTTTATCTATGTTAATATTTCAAGTATAATAGATTACTCCTACAATGGGGCCTTTCTTTCCCCATTTTTTTTCTTTGACTTTTTTTCCCCTTATTTACTGGCTATAATTTGGGTTTATTAAATATGTTTTATAGAATTAACCTTTTTGAATCTAAGAACTAACCTAATTAGTTAAAATTTGGAAGCCTTCCTCAATTTGGAGGAGCTAACCCTGGGTTACCCTTCTTAACAATGAGAATAAAGAAATTAAAGATACTTTTATTCAAGTAGAGAAATGCTAACAAGTACCCTTAGAGCATTGGTTAAGAATCCAGTTAAAGAAAGTTTTGACATCACTTTTATGAGAAATGAAAAAAACTGTCGAAACATTAATTGTTTTTTTTTTCTTTTTCTTTTCCCGTAAAAACTTTCTTTAACTGGATTATTAACCAATGCCCTAAGGGCACTCGTTAGCATGACCCATTAAAGTATAAAGGCCTAAATTACAAAGCCTAAGATTACATTCATACAAAACGATATAACACACTTACATCCATGAAATTATTACAAGCCTACCGGATAAATTCTAATACAAGAGAGAGTCAATTAATGTCTCTTGTTTTAATGGTTGATTGTGTATGCCCTGTGTTCTCTATTTATATATGAGGCATTGACAACTAATCTTGTTTTCATTGCCAAATGTCGCATTGTTATTGCTTCTATTCCCATGTGCTTAATTAGAGAGTTGTTCAGTTAATTATTGGGGGCTGTTAAGAGCCAGCTTACAATTATTTAGGAATTAAGTTAGTTCAATCTTGACCTTTACACAATAACAACACTTATATAAATGGTTCCTAGGCTCCTAGCCTTTGTAACCCATTATGGCAGACAATAACCAAGTTCTTAGCTTTTTAACTCTAAATTATCTATCTCTCCCAAAAAAAAAAAAAAAAAAAAAAAAATCTAAATTATCTCTAAACTTTCCCTCTCTTTCTTAAGAAACTTAGATATATCCCTTGAAGCAGTCATTTCCCTAAGCATTCCCATATACATAGATTCCTGCTAGCTTTCCCCCTCTCACTCTCCGACTCTATCTTCTCTCTCTTGCGATTTTGGGTGTCTATGGTTGTGGTTGTAGATCAGTTTTGGGTGGTTATGATTGTAGATTTGCTTTGTGTGACTATGGATCGGCAGTTGGGCTGTGGATTGATGGGTTGTAATTTGTGTGGCAGTAGGTTTTGGGTCGCGCAGGTTGTGATTTGGTTTGATATGGGTTCAAGTGGTGATGATTGAGTTTCAATGTTGGTGGTTTTTGAGTTTGCTGGCAGTGGTTGGTGAACGACAATATGGGATATGGTTGGTGAACGATGGTATGGTGGTTGAGATCAGCTGCTTTTTATTTATTTAATTTTTTTTATGGCTAAGATCAGTGGTTATGAAAACGCCACAAATAATCAACCCTATAGCGACATTTTAAAAGCTATGCTAAAAAGCAAGACAAATGCTATATCGACGTTTTGAAACGTCGCTATAGGATTGAATATTTGTAGTGTTATAAATGGCGACGTTTGTAAAAATGTTGCAAAAGACCTATAGCAACGGCTTTGTTGCGACATTTTCGAACGTCGCAAAAAAGCCGATGTCGACCATTTGTGTCTACAACGACGTTTTTTGGGTTTTTGGCGCCTAAACCCAGATTTCTTTTTGTGGTGCCTGGTGTTTGTCAGTGTTGAGATCAGCAGTGATTGGCTAGCTTTCCTATGGCTTTTTTGGGGCTGAGATGGGTTGAATTTTTTTGGGTTTGCAATGGTGGCGATGGCAGTGGTTTTTCTGGTTGTTGCGGCAGAGGAGACTAGCAGTGGTTTTTTTTTTGTTTTTTTTTTTCGTTGAGTTTTTTTGGTTGAAAGTATTTATATTATTTTAATGAATTCTAAAAATAAGTACAAGGATGTTGGGTGTATTGTAAAATGATATAGTATAATAGATAATCTAACTTTTTAGATAGAAAGATACAACATTTTTTGAAAACTTGGATGCAAATGCTTAGCTTAATGGCTTTAACTCTTATTTGATGTTCATAATGACTTTATGTTATTGCATCCAGGTATTTAGAGATTTCCGTGGAGAAATCCTTTGCCAAAGGCACTGCTCAGGAGCATTAGAGTAAGGTGCCCTCCAGAGTATTCCTCAGTGTCCTCAGCGTTCTCCCCAGAGTCCTCACATCAACTGAAGCGAAGATCGGAGTCCTCCCCAGAGTCCTTGCATCAACAGAGTCGGAGAATATAGAAAAATGGTAATATGGATACATGTATATATTCATCCACTTGTAAACAAGAAGTGGATTAGGTAGTCTTTGGCAACACTTAACCAATGCAATTCTCACGGAGTTACAGGCAGTGAAGGCATTCCAAAAAAATTTTGAGGTGTTTTGATGGACAATTGAGAATGCAATTTTAAAATGCAAACTGGACTTAGCTAGAAAAAAAATTGATATATGATCGATTATCATAACCTATTTACCCATGCTTCATTATTTTATTTAAATCATATTTTGCCATTCGGTTTGTGTAAATGGCACATGTGGACTAACATGCATTACACAGAATCAATTGAAGAAATCTTCAAGTACAGTAGAGAATGGGAAGTACTATTAATTAAAAGCTATAGGAATTGTTTAAGTAATGTATTTGACACTCACATTTTTATGTTCGTGGGTTGTTAATAATCGCATAAAACTATACAATAAAAGATTGTTACGAAATGGTACGGATGATCCATAAAATGCTATAATGGTCGAAATAATTGTTAACTTTCGTGATAGAATTTGTTTCTTATTAACTTTTTGCTAATTGGCTAAGCCAAGACCAAATCCAAAGCCACTAACTTTTTCTTTGTCCTTTCCTCTTTCGATAAGGTAAAATACGCAAATTAAGTGCTTCGATATTCTTCCACGAAAATTAATGCATATTTGGTAGTAACCACGAAGCCACTATGGTTTTTAGTTTAACTTGGTGGGATTTTACAGTCACAAAGTGGGTTGATTTAAAAATCAGGAAAGAAAAAAAAGGTTAGGTATCTCTTCAATAATGTGAATATGGTGTTATGCCTGAGAGACTGATTTTGGAATTTGAGATGTCAAATAATCTTCAATCTTTCAAACACATCCAAAATTGGCTGCAACATAGATTGTAAATTTGTAATATCAAATACATTGTTTGTGGAGAACACTTGGTAATATGAATTTAGGATATTTGATTTGTCTTTTTTAATAGTTTTTTTTTTTTCTCTTCCATTTAACCCACATAATCCCTACTCTAATAATATAAATTTCACTAAAATCAAGAATAAAAATGTAGACACAGAATCTCAAGTTTGAAAATCAAAAAATTAAAACGGTTTCACAAATATATTTTTGTATTGATTAATGAGTGGGTACAATTTAAATATGTATTCCAGTATACATGTATACAATTTAAATATGCACTCCAGTAGGCTAACTCGATAGCCCACTCCCTTGCTGAATGGACTTCCATTCCCATCTCTTCATTCTTTCTTTTGAGCTTGAATGATGGGAAAAGGTTTCAATAATCAAATGACACTCCCTTTTCAGATTTGTATAAATAAAATAGTTAAATTTTTGCTGTGATACAAGTAGTGTTATTTAGGGTCCGTTTGTTTTGGCTTCAAATGGTTTCAGGAAATCATTTTCCGTAAAATAGGCTGTTTGGTTGGCTTTGAAAATAGGCTTTTCCGGAAATTATTTTCCTTTGACCGTAAAACATAAGCCTTGACCACGGAAATTATTTTCAGTTCCTATTTTCACTTCAAAGCATTTCCGGACCGAGAGAGAGAGAGAGAGAGAGAGAGAGAGAGAGCGAGAGAGCGAGAGAAACGGTGAGGAACTTCAGATTGAGCTCCAGTCCGACGACCACAGACCGAGCTCCAGTCCGACGGTCGCACCAGATCGACGATCGCACCAGTCCGACGATCGCACCAGTCCGACGATCGCACCAGATCGTCGATCGCGCCAGTCCGACTCCAACGCCGCTCGATCTTGCCTTCACCTCCGCCGCGCGATCTCGCCTCTAGATCGAACCCAATCGCCTCTCTCTCTTCCTTCTTCGATCGCCCCAGTCCGGATTTGATGACTTTTTTTGCTGGGTTTTGTTTCTTTTGTGAGTGAGTGTGGGATTGATTCATTTTCCACATGTTTACAGCTGACACTTTTCGTAACTTAATTTTAACCCAGACTCAATCCTATCATAATTCTCTAAATAGTTAATACAAATCAAACTTGATATGTTTTGATAAAAGATTTACCAACACACTCAACAATCTAAAACCTAACCATTTGTGTAAACAGTTTATCTTTGCTCCACGTGGTCCCGTTCTTAGCGAGATACAAGTAAAGACCCTATTCTCCACAAAGTGAGTAGGTGTGAGATAAGTGATAACCCGTGGCTGTTAGCTAGAGAAACATGTTCCTACCAAACTCGCATTTATCATTCTATGTATCTTATGATTCTTATGACTTTCTCTATCTCTCTCGTCCTCTCTTCCAATAAGGCAATAACAACTACTTGCCAACCAATCTACTCACCACGCTCTTTCAATGCTAGCCACCCTTCTTTATTTATGTAACTACGCGACCAATCTCTCTCTTCAAACAGTACAATCTCATGTGTATTCTTGCTAGCTATCTTGCTCTTTATTAAAAGCCCATAAGTTTCTCTTTCTCTCTCTCTCAATTACACAGACAAACACACAAATGGCACCAGCTTCTTTCCATCACACCTCAAATACAGTATGTGTTATGGATGCCTCAGGGCGCCTAGGCTCGACCCTGGTCGAGCGTCTCCTCCAAAGAGGCTACACTGTCCACGCTGCGGTTCAACACCATGGTTAGCTCAACTCTCTCTCAACCTAGCTATAGCTAGATTACAGTAATACCATATCTTCTTCTTCTTCTTTTAATTAATTTGTTTCTTATATATTGGTCGTCTTTTGCAATATTGTTCAGATGAATTGCAATTTAATGGGCTTGCTTCTGATAACAAGAAGCTGAAGATTTTCCATTCAGATCCCTACGACTATCAAAGCATAATTGATGCTTTGAAGGGCTGCTCTGGCTTGTTTTACACATTTGAGCCCCCAAAAGACCAACCCTCCTATGATGTAAGTTCCTTCTCATCTTCAATTTACTTGTTCTAGCCAACACATAAAGAGTAACTATTTCTTTGTTGGGGCAATTAAGATTCATGCTATTGAGTATTGACAAATTGCTAGCTTAAGATCATATATGTGGTATTCTTGGAGAGTCGATTATGCGGGCACTTTACATGGTGACTATAGCAGAAGCTAAGTTACGTCAAGTAATTTATTACTACAACGCAGTTGCATAGTTATTAGTTGCCTGTTACTTTCCAACTTGCTATATATTTGTTGCCTTGCCAGTGCAATTCCAGCTCTCTCTCTCTCTCTCTCTCTCTCTCTCGTGTGCGTTGGGACGCACACAGTGACACAACATTAAAGTTCAGGCAACGGTTATTGGTTCCTCTCTATTACGTAGAAGATTGTCTCCCAAGCAATTAAGTAACGTGACATTATATAATTGATAATGTCAAAATTAACCAAGACCCACCATGTGGCCAGGCCCACCTTATTTAATTTACAAAATATTTATAAATTGATAGGATAATAAATTCAATTAGTGAGACTTTAATTATTTAATAAAGTAATATTTAAATTATGTTTTATAATTAATAATATATAAGTTTATAAAATTTATACAATAAAATTTGTAATATTTATAGTTTTACTAGTTTTTCAACAAAAGTATACCGTCACTTTATTATTAGTGTTGAGATCAAAACTCATAAGGCTACCTGAGATGTCCACCGCAACCTTCCTTAAAAGGCTGTCACTTTAAGGTGAATTTAAAGTCAGTTCTAAAAGGTAGAGAAAAGTAGTCTTTATTTATTTACTTAATTAGCTCATAATTTGGCTTAAAAAAAATAAAAATAAAAACCCTACAAATATTATTTACTTTGTAATTGTTCCACCGGCAATGAAGAGAACTCACCTTTGTGAGCTTATTTGCTTAAAATTACTTTTTATCTCTCTCTCTCTCACACACACACGTATATATGCCAGCTCCAATTTAAGGGTCTTTTTTTTCTTTTCCATTTTTCTTTTTTCTCTCTTTGGAAAAAGGTGAAAAAAATAGGGCTTTAGTCCTTTAATTTAAAGTAGACTGTAGTTGAAGGATTATGAGCTCCGCGGGATATTCAGTTAAATCCAGGAATTTGCCTGAAAAATACAACATTCTTAAATGCAAAATTTAGCCTTTTTTTTTTCACTCTTGTTATATAACTATATATAAGTCATAAATATAGGTTCAAATATTGAAAAATCAGACCAAATTTTAAATAAAATTCTGATCATACTTCATTCAATAAATTCTGTCAATTTCAAAGTGTAAAAGAGCCGTTATTGAATATGGGTTGTAGGAATTTATGGCGGAAGTGGAGGTGAGGGCAGCACACAACGTTCTAGAAGCTTGTGCACAAACAGAAACAATGGAGAAGGTGGTTTTCACATCCTCGGTCACAGCCGTCGTTTGGAGAGATGATCGTAAATCCACAGCATCTGATTTGGATGAGAGACACTGGAGTGACATTAATTTTTGTCGTAAATATAAGGTATAATAAATTCAATAATGTTAATCTTAAGCCAATTGGTATCTCATTTTATTCTTTTTTTTAGATAGGGTATCTAATCTAATTTTATTCTGATTACACCTTTTCCATATCAGAAGTATCTTTATCATGAACAATTTTTTCTCTCAAATTTTTGTTTATTTGTCTCAACTTTTAATATATATATATAGGATCAATATGAAATTTTTCAAAAGGACAAGACTTAAGTATAATTATTTTCATCTTATACATTAAGTTTTTTAATTAAGTTCAAACATATGGCTGTATTGATCAATGAAACACAAACAATCTTATTTTTCTAAAATAATTAAATTTAATGTAGTAATTATGTGTTTAAAATTTATTGGAAAACCTAATTAATGTAATGTGACTAAGAAATCGTACATCATTTTTGTCAAAAAAAGAGAGGTCGTACCTCATTCTAAAAAAACAAAACGTACCTAAATTTTACCTTTTCCAAAATAGGTAAGAAAATAAAATACGTAAGTAGAACTAATCCCTCTTCTCAATCTCTATGTCACTCAACTTATCTCCCTCTCTTCTTCCAAATAAAAACTCCCCCAAATAGTATAAAAAAAACCTCAAGACCCACTAATTGTTGGAGAAAACACACACACACACATATATATATATATAAATATTTTTCTATACTTTTTCATTTAATTAATATGATTTTATTTTTCAAATAATTGAGAAATTGTAACAAAAAATAGAAAGTTTTTCAAATATATATATATATATTTTCTTTTTATTGCTTTTCCATTATTTAATAATTAATATATCATCTTTATATTGCCAATTCTGAATTTCTAACTAAAAAAAAATGTACATGTTAACCCTTAAAATGGGAAAACCAGTTGTGGCATGCCGTTTCAAAGACACTAGCAGAAAAGACAGCATGGGCCTTAGCAATGGACAGGGGAGTGAACATGGTATCAATCAATGCAGGGTTGATTATGGGCCCCGATCTGTCTATTACTAACCCATATTTGAAGGGAGCTGCTGAGATGTACGAAGATGGAGTGTTGGTGACCGTCGATCTAAATTCTTTGGTGGAAGCCCACATTTGTGTCTACGAAGATATCTCATCTTATGGACGTTATTTATCTTTCAATCATGTTATTAATCGACATGAAGATGCTGTTAAGCTTGCCCAGATGTTGACCTCTTCTGCCCCTATGTTACCTCAAAGGTATATATTAATCATTGAGTATGTGAATAACATATACAAATAACATTTCTACCTAATAAATAAAAGACAATACACATTTATAATATAGAAGTATGATAAATTTTAATTGATTATCAAATAATAATAATAATAAAATTAGAATTTAATAAATTTTTTTGGTATTTGCTAAGCTTAAATACATGAATTTGCATGTAATCATAATTGATATACAACTAAAGTATAATTGAAATGGTTGGTTCCATTCAATTTTCGCTTACACCAAAAATCGATTGGTGTCTTAGTCTTATGATAAAGAGTTATTATCAGGAGTGGACGTCATAAGTTAAAATTCTCTAAAAAATACATATAAATGAAATGGCACTTGGCGTGAAATTAGAGTACATTTAAAATTAATATAGTGACACTTGACATCATTTAAGAAAGAGAAAAAAAAAGGACACTTGCCATCAAATAATATGACTATTTGAATATGATTTGTTGACTTTTTTTTTTTACTTCTCCATAACATGGGTATTAAAATTGCTAAGATTAACATTTGTTGGAATAAATATACCACTATTTTAAGGGCGTGACTGTATTATAATTCATAATTTATGGTACACATTAATTGTTGTGTTGCAACTTGGATGTACAGTTTGTACTTGCATATATAATAACATGCTTATTATTCTCTGTACAGCGGTGAGCAGGATATGAAGATCATCCAACAGAGGATAAGCAACAAGAAATTGAACAAATTGATGGTGAATTTCGAGGGTGGGAGTGATGAAAACTCATCGTGATTAAAATTAAATTAAAGCATACATTATTATTAGCATATCAATCGGGATGGCTTGGCTCCTGTAGATCCTTTTCCATCCTGTCTTTTTTTTCTTTTGCCTTTTGTTTTATATGAATGCTTAATTATTAATATTATACCAAAATAAATTCATGAATCCTTTCTTCCTTCATCCATATTACAACTCTTTTCGTTAAGATTACTATTGCCCGGGTAGATTTGCCTCCTGTACTCTCCCACATTGGTGTAATATCTCTAATTTCTTTTTTCTTTTTCTTTTTTTTATAAAAAAAATTTCATTTTTTTATATGAACGGTCGCAAGTCATAATAACATGAAAGATGATGCACATATGTTATGCAAACCATGCACACATATGTTGGTATATATGATTATGTGATCCTCTCAATATTGTATGAGAACTAGTAATAAAGTCGTTTGTAATTGAATTAAAGATTTGAGGTTCAAACTTTATTTATACAAAAATCAATTGGTGTTTGGATTGATAATAAATAACATTCATCATAGAACAGTTTAAAATTCTATAACTAAAAAAAGATGGTATCTACAATATAGATTTTTTTTTCTTATAAATCTTCTAGAAGCAACCTAACAGCTGAATATGTAGAAGAATGAAAATATTTTATGTTAGACAAAAAAATGAAAGACTAATCGAATTGCTCACCTACCATTCAAGCAATGATCACCATCATTTATTTATGGAACAAGTCAAATCCATGTTTAGATACATGGTTTATTTAGCAAAAGAAAACAAAGCATTATGGCTTGATAGGACATTGATCTATGTATTCCGTGTGCTACGCACATAATCCTAGCAGCCTAGCCACATATATTTCAATTTTTAACTTTTGAAGAGCGATAGATATTGATGATCACAGGCCGACCTCCCTTAAAGGTAGAAGGGAAAAGTTTAGCTAAAAATTAGTTGTAACTTAAAGTTATAAACTCACTTTATAAAATAAATATTACAATATATTTTGAAAATTTAACCGTTGAATTGCATTTTTTTTACGTTCTTAATACATATGTCAAATTTTGTATCAATCGAATATTATTTACTATAAGATCTATAAACTTATATTTTGTGCATAATTTTAAATTACAAAAATTTGCAATTTAAAAAATTTATTGATGACATAGCTATTAATAGTGACGGCTCTACATGCAAGCTAGGGTGGTCACAAAACAATCTTAACTTGCAAAAAAAAGTATATATACACTTGCTAAAAAAATATTATATGCTAAACTAACTTATTGTGACTATTTTAATAAAAATTTTGAACACCCTAACTTGAGAATTACAAAAATTTGGATTCAACAAAAAATAAGAGTATTGCAACTACATTCACAACATTTTCACAATAATTTTACAACAAATTTAATGTGGTAAGCTATTATTGATTCTAATTTGGGCCAAATACTAATATTATTTTTTTACACACCAATAACAGTTTTTTTCATAAAATTAATTATGAAAATGTTGTGAACGTAACATTACTCCGAAATTAATTCTGCTCCCAAACATAGTTCTTAATCCCTTTTTTTTAAAAGCTTAAATAACAACAATAAATATTAACCCAAATAACAACAAATATAAACCAAACAAAAACAATACAAGACCAAACAACAAGAAGTGAAAAGATTATTCAACAAAAAATCTATTATAAAACAAAAAGATAAAATTTGTAACTTGTTCAACCTATTCAATAAAAATAATTTCTAATTTTATTTTTCCTTAAAAAATGATACTAAGAGTGCGTTTGGATTTCGCTTATTTTACTGAAAATTGAAAACAATAAAAATAATAATAAAAAAGTTATTGTTCACTCGTATTCATTTGCCTTAATGCACTGTTCATGTCCCATTAACAGTGCAAGAGGTGCTGGTCTAAAAAGAAAAAAGAAAAAAACCCAAACGCTGGACGTGCATCAGCGTTATCCAAACATTGCTTAAGAAAAATATTATGTTAATTTAAATTTCTTAGTGACCACCCTAAATAAAATTTCTAGAGCCGCCACTGGTTATTGATCTTTAATTTTTTTGAAATTTAGCAATCATGGAAGATATAAGAAAAAGATGTAATCTAATTATAGATTTATCAAAATTCACCTCCAATAAAAAGATATTGAGTAAGGTGGTAGTTTAAAATTACAACTAATTTTGTAGCTAAATTTTGTCTGAAAGTAAAAACTACATAGAGTATATAAACTATAAACTCCAGATTATGTTAGTTTAATGGCCCCTTGACAAATAAAAAATATTTGCTCTTTCAAGTTAATTGCCTATCTCATGGAGTCTTTTCTACACGTAGCCCCCATATTTGATTTAACTTCATTGAATCCATATAATTTACTCGGAAAGAATCAAATTCACATGATTGTAGAGTAAAAATATTTGTGCATACTAATTAATAGGATATTTATGATAGTTTAATTGCCCCCTTTGATAGATAAAAAATATTTCAAAAGTTAGAATTTGGGGGAAATGATGTGTTATTATTAAGGGTTTTACTAACTTGTGCCTTAGGGCATAAATTAGTAAACTATTTTAGGAAATTTTTTATAAAAAAAATGAAAAAGTGATAAATTTTTTATTAATTTTTTCATAAAAAAATTTCTTAAAATAGATAGTTAATATGTGCTCTAAGGGTATATATTAACGAGACCCTATTATTAAACTTAACGTAGTATAATGATAGAAGTTTAATCTACACTTTGTCAAGTGTATTATTATAAAAAATTTAGCTTTGTAGTGGGGAAGGTCTTACTATCTACTGTGATTTCAAAACTAGTGTTAGTCACAATTTTAAATAATTATTTTTTTATTGAAATAATATTTTAAATAATATTGAGTGCATTTAAAAAGATTGACAAATAACGTGATAATAAAGTTAATTCCATTTTTGTTAATTATACTTTGAAACAATAATTTTAGCCCAATTTTATCCAAACCCTGAGTAGAGAGAAACAAAACTTTTTTCACAAGTTTACTAAACAATTAATGGTGATTTAAAAATTTCTATTTACAAAATGCACATTTTAAAATTACTATTCTTTTTAAAAATACATTTTAATGGTAATTTTTTGAAATTAATATTTTCAAGACACACATTTTAAAATTGTTATTTTTTTAAGAATACACATTTTCAAACAGTTAATCCTTTATTTTTTGAGAAATAAACACACATACAAGATAAAATACTATATAAAATTTTAATTTTTAACATAAATGCACATTCGCCCTCTACTCTCAAAGTAGTTGGGTCATCCCATCCCTTTAGAAATTGAACTAGTTTTTTTTTTTTTTTTGGGTTTGTGCACCAACTGACTTCACAAATCTGACAAACCGAACAATCCTCCACTAATGTAGGCTTCACGTCATGATTCATGAATGAACACATAAATATAGCATCAGCCATCAGCATTCAGCAGCAGCACGAGTTGTTTCCAAAGAAAAAATATGCACACATGACACAACACAACACACAAAATTCACAATCCTCCATTCCTCTCATTAATTCCTAGCACCACACAAAAAAGGATAAAAACTAAAAATGAAAGAAACCAATTAAACAGTACAATAAATGGACCCACCACCACCACCCAAGCAAGGACACAAGCACAACCTCCTCCTCCTCCAACACCTCATCATTATAACCTGGTTTCATTAATTATAACAAGTGTTTCGGAAAATCTAGCTCCACCATTTTGGGGGTTCTCTTAAATTTTCTCAGTTCTCTCTCTCACTCCCTCTGTCTCTATCTCTCACAAATCTCAACATATAAAAGTTAACTCAAACTGCCCTGTTTGATTTGTTTCCATTTCCCACTGAATTTTATTACTACTACATTCCTAAAAAAATATTTCCTTTTTCTTCACAACCTTTCCCTCTGTCCTTTTCCTTTACCTGATTTTCTCTTTCTCATATCTCGATGCTAGATCTAACCCAACTCCCAATTTGGTAACTTTTTTATTTTAATTTTACTACTGTATCTTGTAGTAGCTTTCTTTTGTTGTTGTTTGAAACTGAAACTGTTTCCTTAAAAATATCTGTCTGTTGGATTTATTACTGTTCATAGTTCAGACCCATTTGTCTCAAATCCACTGAAAATTCAACACTTTACCTTCAACCCCACTTCAAATCTGGAAATTTTACTTTCTGGGTATCGTTTATAACTAAGTTATGTGCCATCACTAGCTCCAAAATCAGCACTTTACTTTAGGGTTTCAACTTTTCAACCTTTTGTGACTGAAAAGTACCCAAAAAATTCCAGCCCCAAATGGATTTCTCTGGTGGCAACGTGGTGCAAGTAATCACCGGAAGTGGTCCGGAAAATTGGTCTGTCAACGACAACGCCATGTGGGCTACAGAGGACGATTACCGAGCTTGGAACAACAACAATGGCGACGACACGCCGTCTAACTCGAATTATGACCAGAGACAATCTCAATCTCGCTCTGGAAGCGAACCCCCGAACAAAAAATCCAAGAATTCCCAGGATGTTACCTCGTCCAACCGATCCAAAGCCATAGGAAAAATGTTTTTCAAGACCAAACTCTGTTGCAAGTTCCGTGCAGGCACTTGCCCCTACGTTACTAACTGTAATTTCGCTCACAGCATCGAGGAGCTTCGTCGGCCGCCTCCCAATTGGCAGGAGATTGTGGCGCAGCACGAGGAGGAGAAGGGGGTATCATCGGAGCCGAGGGAGGAGTATCAGATACCCTCATTGGGCTCAGCCAATTTTGTTGGGGACTCGCAGAGGTCGTATAAGGGCCGGCATTGCAAGAAGTTTTATACTGAGGAGGGTTGTCCTTATGGAGATAATTGCACATTCCTTCATGATGAGCAATCCAAGAATCGGGAAAGTGTGGCGATAAGCTTGGGACCGGGCGGGTATGGTGGTGCAGCAGCTAGTCCTGTGAGTGGACCCAATGCCAAGCCCTCGAATTGGAAAACTAGGATTTGCAATAAGTGGGAGTTGACAGGGTATTGCCCCTTTGGAAGCAAATGCCATTTTGCTCATGGTGTTGCAGGTCCAATGGTTTGCATTTTTTTCCCATTCTTCTTGTTAAGATTTATGGAAAGTATTTGATTTTGACTCTCTGTATATTTGTATTAAATCATAACACTTCTGCTTGCTATTGAGTGGTGTAGAAACTAGAAAGAGAGTAATTGGTTCGTCTTCTAGTATAATTGAACATAGCCCTGTGATTGCATTGCCAGTTTAACACTCAATTCATATGTTAGTAACTTTCCATTTTTGCTTCAACTTTCCATCCAAGGATAGAGACTTTGCTTTAATCATATGAATACCTGGATGTTTTAGTTCCCAAACAATAATCATTGTATTAACTTTCTTTTTTACTAGAAAATTCTTCAAGTGTAGGACCATTCTACGTAAATTTTTTAATACTGTAAGCTTGAGCATTGTGCCTCCTAATTTTTGCACATGTTTAAGCACAAATGTTTCAACTGCTTTTGATATGCACTGAGTTCTTGTGTATACCTGTTAATTACTTTAATTTAAGGGATTTTTTGTTATTTCCTTTAACTATTTTTAGGATGGGTTTGAAAGCTAGGCAGGTCCAAGCAACCTAAACCGTAGCTCACCTAGCTTAACCGCCAAATATAAGGCCTCAGGGGACTCTGAGATAGTTTTCCTCAATAAAAGATGCAATATGACATGACCCTTGGAGTGTACATACACACCTCTAAAAGGATCTTTTTCCAGATCTGTATGCTTGTTCTCTGTCCAAATAAGCTTGGATATCTGACCTGGTTGTTTCTGCATCAGAAGGGGGAGAGAGGAGTTGGAATTTACAATTCCGGCTTTTCATGATTGGGAGTTGGAGGGTGTTTGTTCTTATTTTGAGCTACTTTATTCCTATATGCCGAGAGGTGAGGGTGATGATAAGCTATATTGGAAGTTGACTTGGACTAGTGTGTTTGATGTGCGCTCCTATTACATTTGGTTGTCTGGTACACTTATTGATGCTTTTCCTTTGGAAGAGCATTTGGTGTGTAGAGGTGCCTAAAAGGTTGTCTTTCTTTTTATGGACAGCAGCTAGGGATGAGATATTTACCATTGATAATCTTGTTAAGAGAGGTCCCTAGTTAATTGGTGTTTCCTGTGTCATTGCGATGGGGAATCTGTGGACCATGTTTTACTTCACTGTAAATCTGTTCATGCTTTATGGAGTGAAGTTTTTTAGGTGTTTGGGGTCTAATGGGTAATGCCGAAGATGTTTATATACCTTCTTTTTGCATGGAGGAATTGGTTTGGGAAGCATCTGTCAATTACCTGGAATATGGTTCCAGCTTGTCTAATGTGGTTTGTTTGGCAAGAACGTAATAACCGTATCTTTGAAGATAATGAGAGACCCTTAGATCTCTTAAAATCTCTTCTTTTTGGTATGTTGTTTTAGTGGGCTTGTATTTGGGGTTTTATGCAATGTATTTCCATTTCTAATTTCCCAAAATCTGTTAGTTTTAGCTCTTGAGCCTTTTGTATTTGTTTCATGTTCCGAGTTTTCATCATTGTGAACACGATGTTCATTTCTTTCAATAAAAGTCTTATTACCTATCAAAAAAAGAAAAAGAAAAAAAGATGCATTGTGACATTCTAGGCAGTAAAATTAATATGTAACATTCACCTCTTGTATTCAGTTATTATGTAAGGTTCTTACTGATCATGTAAGGAGAGCAACTCTCTCTCTCTCGCTCCCCAAAAGAAGAAGAATATGATGATGATAAAAAACAGGTTGAGAAGCCAAAAGAAATGCTTAACAGATGGTTAGATAAAGGTTGAGTTGAGTTGATAAAAGTTCACCTGAAAGTCACATGACAAAAAACAAGTGAATTGATTTAGATAATGCCACCTAGCAGTGTGGAGAAAGTTTTGGAGGATATCCTTTTCAAGCCATTTGTTGCCTCAAAGCAAGATGTTTTAGAAATTCCCAAGCTGTTTGAGGAAAATTCCTCCTTCATTTTTTATTCTATTTCATTATAGTGTCATCAAAGGCTTTTGATTGTCTAACTAAATTACATTATCCACAATCCAAGCCTCTTTGCCTCAATTTTGAGATAGAAGTGTGGCCACTCCCAATTTGAGTCTTTAGATATTGCTTGCTCATGGGAGCTTTGAATTGTTGTTGTAGGTTTGAGAGAAGCATACACCATTATTCGGGGAGGTAATCATGGAGTTTGCACCTGAAGACATAAATCTTAAGCCTATTTGATAAAGTGCACAAGCTTTTATACATTTAGAAAAGGCTAAGCAATGCTCTGATAACTGTAACTTTTGTATGTTTAAAAAGTTTTATTTTATTTTATTTTATTTATTGTTTTTTTTTTTTTTTTGTGTGGGTAATTTTGATTGCTATATCTTGGGTATCACTATTGCAAATCATGAAAGATATCTGTAAGGATGCTTGCTAGGTTAGTCCTTATACTGGGCAAGTGAATTGCTTGGCCTTATGCCTTTAAATGATGCAGGACAGAAGCTTGAATGAGCTCTGATACTAATTTTGAAGTAGTCTCTTTAGGAATTCAACACCAAATTAGATTTCTTGATGAGATATTGAACGGTTCTTGAATAGGGTTTGTGTTTAAAGGTTTAGGAAGGTTTAGTCGATTCAAAGATTGAATCTTGAATATATTTGATGGTTATTTCGTGCTAAACAGTGAATATAGAATGATAAATAAAGAAAAATAAATACTAGGCAATCTCACCTATGTTTTCCTAAGCAATCACACTTAGGTAGGAGAAGGCAATCACAACCTTAAAGTTTAAAATTTTAAAACCAATCTCACTATGAATATTATTGACTACGATAAAACCTTTATAAGGCTATTGCTAAATCCTTTCTTAGAAGGACTAGGACTCTTAAATAAAAGACTGGGCATACTAACAACAAAAATAAAAAGTACTTAAGATCTTCTACTAAATAGGAAAAGGAATAAAAAGAAATAAAAAAAGACCCATGGACCTTTGGTATAGGCATATAGCCAAAGGACAACTAAGGGTCTATTTGAGATTCGCTTATTTTGCTGAAACTGAAAACTTTTTACTGAAAGTACTGTAAATAAAGGTAAATGTTAATTGAAATAGTACAGTAGGACCCATGAATAGTACCAAAAAGTGCAGTGGGACCCATGAATAGTAGCAAAAATAAGCTAAATAGTAAAATAAGTTGGCAAAAAATAAGCTAGCCAAACAGACACTTATCCCTAAAAATCTAGAAATTACCAAATTTCCCTTATTCTAGTAAACTTAATTAAATTGTATTCGCAACTTTCTAACTTAAAGAAACTTGAGAGTAAGACTCAATAATAACTAAAGTAACCTATGAAGAAAGTCCCACATCAAAACTAGACCACAAATGTTGAATCTTTTGCTATTGTATCTTTTTTTTAATCAAACTCGTTATTGTCCACATCAATCTCCCTTAGTTGGAAAAAAAAACTCATCCTTGAGTAGTGAAATGTTGTAGTATAATTCATGGCCTCTTGAATAGCATCTTGAGATAGGGTAAAAAGCCCGAGCATGGGTTTTCTTTCCTCTTTTCGTTGCTTGAAACCATGTGGACAGTGGAACATTGTTCTCTCCAATATGAACATTAAACTTTTCAGGAATTACAAAATCAATAATGGGAATCATTGCAAGTGACACAATTTTAACTTGATGCCCATGTTAAAGTATGGGAATTGGATTCTCCATCTCTTTTGTCTCTTCTTTCATCACACAATCTTCTTTTGTTCAATCTTGGCTTGTTGTAGAATAATATTTGTTGTTGGCTGAGATGAATTTGGCACAATGGCTGCCTGAATAGTAGCTAGTTTGTCAATTTCTTTTCCCACAGCAGCAAACTCAAAGCCTTTTTCGTAGCTCTCATGTTCTTGTTCAAATTCTCCTCATCAAGCAACTGAAGAGTTTCCTACTTCATGAAGGTTTTCTCCATCAACCTTTCTGATTGTTGTTTTGAATCATCTTCAGGTTGTCTAGACATTTCAGTTTGTTGTTTAAGCTCTTTTGCCTGTTTTTCTGACCATTCTGCCAAGTCAAATCACTTGTATAGGATCTCCAATGATATTAAAACATCATGGCAGAACCTATATTAGCACTGATCATAAGCTGGAGGACCACTTCCTTTAGGGCGGTCATAAGGACCATGCCTATTTCTAGCTTCCCCTTTCAAAATGGCCCGGCTATCCTCTTCCATACCTGTCACCAACAGCTCTTAGGCCTCCATCCCTGTCATAACCTTTGTCTTTGCCATACCCATTCTGAGGTAGGATCTTTAGGAATTCAGCACTAATTACATTTCTTGATGAGATCTTGAATGGTTTTTAAATAGGGTTTGTGTTTAAGAATTTAGGAAGGATTATTGAAAAAAAGAAAGAAAAAAGGTCTTAAATATGTTGAATGGCTGTTTGGTGTTAAAACAATGAACAAAATGAGAAATGAAAAAAGATACACACTAGGGGTCTATTTGGATACCGTTTATTGCTAAAAACTGAAAACACTGTAGTAAAATAATTTTTAAATGTGTGAATAGTGTTGTGGGACCTAGTTTTAAAGTTGTTTTTGCTGAAAAAAGTACTTGCGGGTGCCGTGAATAGTGCACAGGACCCACTAAAAAATGCACGAACACAAACGTTGTATCCAAACTCACACTAGGAAACCTCACTTAGGTTTTCCTACTATGAATGTTATTGACTGCAATAAAGCCTTTTTATAAGCAATTTGTTAAATCCTTTCCTAGATGGACTAGGATCCCTAAAACCTATTCCTAGAAATACTAGGAAAAAGTACTTAAGAACTTCTAAACAAATAGGAAAATAACTCTTTCAGCAAAAAAAGAAGGAAAAGGAAAAGGACTCAGCACAGAAATTAAGGGCCTTTGGTACAGCGAAGGATGGCCCACTCCAGAATCTTGAAATATCAAATTGCCCTTATTCTAGTAAACTTAACCAAAACTGAGCCCACAACTTTCTAATCTAAAGAAACTTAATACTAAGACTCAATAATAACTAAAGTAACCTACAAAAGGTGCCAAGAAAGTCCCATATTAAAACTAGACCTCAAATCTTGAATCTTTTAATGTTTAATCTTGTTTTTCCTCAAACTCTTTATTGTCCACATCATTGCATTTAGGAAAATTTCTCTCATGTTGGCACTTATCTGCTGTTTGGTTTGGATCGCTATGCTATTGAAGAGTAGTGTACCTAATTAATCATCTGAGATAAATATTTTTCTTTAACTACCCTTGGGCATTGCCCATGTTTAGCTTGATGTCATACCTAATCTCTGTTTCTGACCACAGAATTGCACCGGTATGGCGGTGGGCTTGTAGAGGGGGAGACTAGAGATTCTTCTTCTGCTCCTCCCGACTCAAAGCAGGGAGGAGTACCTTCAAAAACTCCGGCAGATAGTGTGGTAGCTTCAGTCACTTCAGTTCCTCATTCTGATGTCTATCATATGGGAGTTCCATCACAAAGGCCATCTATTGTAATTCAGAGGCCAGGGCAGAGAACTCATCAGAAATGGAAAGGTCCTGACAAAATCAGTAGGATATATGGTGACTGGATTGATGACATTGAATAGGAATTGTCTGCAAATGATGAAGATGGACACTAAGAAATTGATGTTATGGAGTAATTAAATCTCCGTAGGGAGGGCATGATGGCAACATGTAGCTTCGGCTTATGGGTTAAAGAAGATTATCTTTGTTTGCTTCAAGTTTCTGTAGAAGCCTTGTCTTTTGGTTCATTTTCAGGTTAGGAAATTTGAAGCTTGTATTTCTTTTGTAGTTTTATCTTTGTTACCTTATACAATTACTAGATGACCTTTTTCATCCAAAGAAATGACAGTGATCATGTACCACTTTGTTAGATTTACAAACTAAGTTCTTAACCTTATTCTCTCTCTCTGTTGTGCTGTTTCTTACACACAGACACATGCATATGCATTGTTTTTGGTGGGAGAATTTTTGTTTTTTTCTTTAGGAAGTGTTGAGTCTGCACCTGATATCTAGTACCGTTTTTACATTGCTTACTACACATCCTTATGTACATTTTTTTTCCCTCCCCAAACGGAGTATCTTTGTGCTTTCTTTTTGTTATATATTGCTTTTCATATCTTTATATGAATATAAATATCGTGGATTAGCTCCAATCTCAGGCACTTTTAAGTCACCTTCTTAGCTGTACAATAACTGTCTCCCAGCTTGTTGAACTTAACGTGTGTAATTCATTAAAGAAGATTCTTCGTTGCTGACAGTAATGGTGCTTGTTCTGCACCTATAAATAACTAGGAGAGGTTTGTGCTGGAAGCAATAGAGTAAAGGTACATGTACCCGTGATCGTATAAAAGTGAGTCTCCTGTGTGGAATTTGTATGAAAATTATTAGTTATTACTTTCAAATAGGGGTAGCAATTTGTGTTCACGGATCAAGTTTGTGTCGTGTCAAGCCATGAGTATTTAGATGTATGGGTTGACCTGAACCCGATCTGTTTAGTAAACGTGTCAGGAATTCTCAACCCGAACACAACCTGTTTACCCGACACATTTAACTCTTTTAATTAACAAGTCATGTAAAGGTCAATGTAAAGACTTGTTTAATAATTTGTTTGATTAATAGGTCATACTTAACCTATATAATTTTTATTAACTCCCATATATTTAAAATTAAAATACAATTACAACCATAAATATATTAATAAACATATAAAAACAATCATAAATTAAGCAATAATATCAAGATAACTAATAACTTTATAAGCTAAACGAGTCAAACGGGTTTGCATGTTAAACACGAACACGACCCGTTTATTAAACGGGTTAGCTGTGTCAATCCGAATATGACTCGAACTTATTTAGCCTCAACTCATAACCTGTTTATAAACAGGTTAATCGTGTCAGGTTTGCAGGTCGTGTTAAATTTTGTTATCCCTACTTTTAAATAGTCAGGGCAGGATATTTATTGTCCATTGTTTTTTGTTTTGTTTTTTTTTTTAAATTTTAATTTTCACTTAATATTGTTTCCATCAAAATGAAATAAAGCCTCATAGAAAGAGAATGAAGCAAGCCAAGCAAGAATGTGGGAAACTCAATGCTTTCTGTAAATCCATTCATAGCATGGTTCTATGGCCTAGCTACCTTAAATTCGTTATCAACAAAAGATAAGAGCTATCGAGGAAGATGACCTTTGTCAATTCTAGAAACTAGAGATATTTATTTTTATGTTTGTGGATTTTCAAAATGCAATTTGGTGAAAGATCTAGATCTCAGGGCTTTGTTAAATACTTAAATTAGCTTGGGCTTACAAAACTGTAAAAAGAAAGAGCTTCTCTCTTACGCGTATTAAGATGGCCTAATTCTGGATGGCACATGATTCATTTTATGAATGAGTAAACTTTCTATTAAGGAATAAGAATGGTTGTTATCCTGCAAGAATATTGACTATTTTCAACTAAAACCTATTTTTGGAAAATAACTAGTTAACTAGAAGGTTGTAGCTGTTGTTATTGAATAAAATAACGGACACATAAGAAGAAGAAGAAGAAGATGAATATTTTGAATAATTTGCCTTCTTTTTATTCAGAAATAAGAGATTTGTGTACTCAATTATTTGATAAAGTATTCATTGAGTTCACTCTCAATTGATAGATGTTGAATTTGTAGTTCAAGAACCAACCGAGTGTTCATTAAATTACCAAAACAAATAGAAATGTGTTGGGCCATGGAGGCCAGAACCGCTTAAGCCCTAAAGTAAAGTACGGATAGTCCATTATTGAATTTGAAATTATTGTCATCCAACGCCTAACATGTCATTCCTTCTCATATGAAAAGGTGCTGCACATTGGTACCAGTTATACGGTCTCATGGCTGAAAGTGTTATAATAAGTGATATTGTTCCAGTTTATCCAAAAAAATAAATAAGTGATATTGTTCCTTCATCAAAAATAAATAAATAAATAAATAAAAAATAGTGGTATTGTTCTACTCTCCCGCGGAGGAAAACTTGGGTTTGAACCCTCCTCCCTCACTTAATTTAAGGGAAAAAAAAGAAGTTATATGATCACATGTTCCTATTATAAAGAGAGATAATAACAATAATAATAATATGAAAGGAAAGAAAGATGGTCCGTGTAATTGAAAAATATTTTTGAAACCACAAATAAAGGAGAGCAATTAGTTGAGACTTGAGCTCCAAGTAGTTAAACTTGAGAAGGAACTCCTTACCCTCCTCACAAGTCACAAAGACTCGTTCAATAGTAAAACATTAGCACTCCACATCACCCTCCCAAATTAAGAAACCATTTTTTATGCTTATTACAAACGCATTGACATGCGTCCTTGTTTCTCTCTTTTTAATCCCTCAAAACAAGTTACCCAACCCAACAAAAAAAAAAAAAAAAAAACCTATACACCCGAAAGAAGTTACTAACAAAATTCCTCTTGTCCATGCAAAGAACCAAGGCCAGAATAATCCCATCTCCGGCCAACCGGTCATTTAGGCAATGGCAACAGATCCCTCCCCATTCAATCCAACCCCAGTACCGCCTATATCCGCAGTTCTAACAGCAATCCTAATTGCTTTCTTTTTCCTAGGTTTCTTCTTTATATACTTCTGCAGGTGTTTCCTTCAAGACGTTACTGACACATTGCAAATCCAAGGAACACCCTCTGGCAATGTCATTGGCGCAGCTGCTAAAACTGGCCTTGATCCTTCTTTAATACAGTCATTTCCAACATTTTTATATTCAAGTGTCAAAGATTTCCACAAAGAGGAATACGGTCTAGAATGTGCAATTTGCTTGTTGGAGTTTGAGGATGATAGTTTGCTTCGCCATTTGGCGGTTTGTTACCATGTTTTTCATCAAGAATGCATCGACCTTTGGCTTGAATCTCACAAAACGTGCCCGGTTTGTCGTAGGGACCTTGATTTGCCACCGGACTCATTGGATAAATATTCTAAGGAGCTCATTTATAACCACAATCACATGCATGATAGTCATCACGAAAATAATAATCAGTCATTAGAAGATGTTGTACGCATTGATATCAAAGAAGATGAACATGGAGGAGAAAGCCAAGATGAACATGCTTTAAAGAGGAAACAAATGGATGAAGATAAAAAAGTGGAAATAATTGCAAGGTCACACACAACAGGGCATTCTATAGTTAAAACAAGAGAAGAGGAGGATTGCGTGGATAGGTATACACTGAGATTGCCAGAGCATGTAAAGGTAAGACTTAAAAGAGGACACAATTGCGCAAAAAGTCGTAAAACATTTGGGTAATTCTCAAAACATACAGCACCAAACAATGGATGACTTGGCGAGATGTGGGAGTCTGGCGAAAACTTCAACAAAGCTTAATTTTTAGTACTTGTGTTTTCTTTTTCTCTACATTAATTTTGATTTTGCAAACTCCATATTTAACATTATTTCCGGAAATTTCAGTATATAAATATAGACGAATATTACTTCCATGCTTTTTTTTTTTGAATTGTAGGTCTGACAAAGTTTTATCTTAATTTGTTAATTTTGCACACTGTTATTTCCTCTAACACTGATTAACCATGATTAGTTGCAAATCTATTAATTAATGAGATTATCATTGTTGATTATCTTTAGTGATTTCTTCAACATTAAATACTTGCTCACACCTCTGCTTTTCCAATACAAAATGAAATTAAGCTTTTCAAATATATTTTCAAGTCCCATGTGTAGTACGATTTTTTTAATTGCATAGCATCTCCTTGGCTGTAAATGAGAGAATTTGGAGTTTTGATTATATATCTTTCTAGTTTTATTTTTATTTTTATTTTTTGATATATCTCTAAGTCCTATTTGTAGTAAGAAGTTCTTAATTGCACGTCACGTTTAGTCTAGGGTGACCTAAAAAAAAATATATAATAATTTAAATTTTTTTATTTGTTTACCCTTAAAAAAAAATTAGGAACACCCTCAAATAAAAAAAAAAACTATTTGTTCTACTTTCAAGCAAAAAAAAAAAAAAAAAAGCCCAAAAAAAAATATTTTGAACTAAATCTGAAAAAAAATAAAAAATAAAAAATTGTAACAGAACAAGCCCACTAGGGAAAAAAAGCCCAACATCAAAATGAACAGGTTACAGATGGTAGCAAACCCACGGATTACAGATGCAAACCCAACAGATTACAGATGGTAGCAAACCCAACAGATTACAGATGGTAGCAAACTCACGGATTCTCAAAAAAAAAAAAAAAAAAAACCAAAACCCAATATACTCGTCCGATTCATCAAGTAAAGCAAAAACTGAAATCAGAAACCTAACCTAAAAAAAGAAACCTCATCAGCCATCAACGACAACAACCAACGGACGGCGCGAGCTCCAGAGCACATTGGTCATTAGTGATCGGGCCTTAAACTTGAGCTCCAGAGCACATCGGCCATTGGAGATCGGAGATCGGTCCGATCGGATCGGAGATCAGTCACGCCTTGACGTGCTGCTCGATGACGCCGCCCCTCAGCTTAGCCTCAGGCCTCCCTACTCCCTCAACCTCAAGGTATTTCTTCTTTTTCTCTCTTTAGTCTCTTACATATACGGGTTAATGGGTTAATGAGTATGAGTTTCTCTCTTAGACTCTCTGTCTCTCTCTCTTTATCTGAAGACTAAAAGCAGATGAGAGTCTCTCTCTCTTTGAGACTTTATTTGAGACTTTATCTGATTGCTTAGCTTTACCTTATCACTTTATTAATATTTGCCCCTGTTTTTAGCTTTATTCGTTGGTGTTGGTGACTGTTGATGTTGGTGTTGGTGAGATACAATTAATTGTTTTTTAGTGTATTGTGATTTGTGATTGTGAATTTATTTGATTGGCTCTTGTGATTGGGGGCCATGGGGCTTGTCTGTTGAGTGAGGGGTAGATGGGGGCATGGGGCCGAGGTGAGATATTTGATTTGGGGAAAGTAAATGCACATGGGGTGTGTGCTAGTGCAACTAATAAACAATAATTTAATTAACCAATAATTATTTGGGAGAAGCAACTAATAAACAATAATTAATAATTTAATTAATTAATACATTATAAAAGACAAACAAATTAAATTATGTTAGGCTAAACAACAATTAATGAAACAATAATATAACAAATTATAGTTTATAAAAGACAAACAAATTAATGAAACAACTAAACAACAATAATTAATAATTTCTTTTTTTATTAGATTGTGTAATTTATCCTTCTTAAGGAACACTCTGAGAAAAATTCTTAGAGCCGCCACTATTGCATAGCATCTCCTTGGCTGTAGACGAGAGAGCTTGGAGTTTTGATCATATATCTATCTTTCTTTCTTTTTATTTTTTTGTTATATTTTCAAGTCCTATGTGTAGTAGGATTTCTTAATTGCATAGCATCTCATTGGCTGTAAAGGAGAGAATTTGGAGTTTTGATCATATATCTTTCTTTCTTTCTTTTTATTTTTTGATAATTTCATGGTTGGGGTTAAAGATGGAAGGATTTAAACCATGAATATTTTTGTTGGAACTACTAAGAGGGTTGTCCTTATGGAGATAATTGCACATTCCTTCATGATGAGCAATCCAAGAATCGGGAAAGTGTGACGATAAGCTTGGGACTGGGCGCGTATGGTGGTGCAGCAGCTACTTCTGTGAGTGGACCGAATGCCAAGCCCTCGAATTGGAAAACGAGGATTTGCAATAAGTGGGAGTTGACAGGGTATTGCCCCTTTGGAAGGGATCATAGGTTCATGCATCATTTCATGCCTTGTTTTTTGGTTTTAAGCTTGTTTCCTTTTCAAGTTATGTTTTGTACTTGTTTTTATTGATCTTACTTTACTTGTCCTATTTTTGAGTGTGTTCAAAAATTCAAAAACCATAAAAATTGAAAAATCTTCAAAAAGTTTGATCGCTTGTTTTGTGTATATCACATGTGAATTTGGCCTAGTATCTTCGTACTTATGGCGTAGGGAATTTACGAGCTTAGCTTGTTTTGTATGCACATATATCTTTGTGCGAGAAATCTTGAAATCTATGGGTGACTGTTGTAAATAGATTTTCAAGCTTGTCATGAATGATTGGTCAATAGTCTTGATGGTCTTAATACTTGCATAGACTTGTGCCTATATATCTTCCCACCTTTATTTTTATGTTTTTGCTATAAGAGCTCTCCAAATGTAAATCTCACAATGAAAAGGAGATTATGAGCTGCAAAAGCCTGTCGCACATATTAGTATTTGACTAAAAAAAAGGGAAAGCGACTTTTGTATTGAAATGTATGGTGCTCAAAAAGTCAAATGCTAACTCTCAATGTTGAAATATAAAAAATTTTAAGCACCGATCTAAAAAAGAGATGTATTATCCAAAATGGATCAATTGTTATGATTTATGCAGAAGCCAAATGAAAAGCTTCTAAGTTTTGTAATCATTCTCTTGTGGGAGGTCATATATGTTCGTTTCTATAATTGAGATAGTCCACTTGATTTCATACCAGTTGTGTATGTCTTGATTGAATTGATCATTAAAGCTTCACTCTAGTCTAAGGACTATTCCACATTTGATACTCACCCACAACACACAAGACTTTGATTCATTTAATGCTTATTTCATTTGTGTGATTGTACAGGATCAAATGTGATGTGTATGCTCAAATACTTGTTGATCAAACCCAAAAAGATTTTTGAGTGTTTTATATGTTTTTGAAAGTGGTTTTTTTTTTAAAAAAACTTTCGTGTCTTTAGTTTTTTATCAAAATGCATTTTTGTGTTTTTCTCCAAAAACTGGTTTAGAGGCAGTTTCGCGAGAAGCTTGCAACTTAGAGCTTCTCGCGAAAGCTGATTAAGGGAAATAAAATTTTTGTCAATTCATATAGAGAGTCTCGCTACTATCTTGCAAGTATTTCGCGACTAACCACTTCTCGCAAAATGTTTTTAGGCAAAAACTGAAACTTTTTTTCAATCCATATAGAGGCTATCGCGATTGTCTCGCGACTTATTCGCTACTAACAGCTTCTCGCGAAAGCTTTTGAGCTTCAGTGGCCATTCTCGTGACTGTATCACGACTGGCTCGCTACTGCCTAACCCGCGAAAAATGAGTGTTTTCAGTTTTATAAGGCAGATGTGACAGGTTTTCAAAACACTCTCATTTCCCTCACTTAGACTTTCTCGAACCCCCCTCAACCCAAAACCACTTTTCACTCAAACCCCATCACTCTCAAGCTTATTTTCTGCATTTCCAACTTCAAGGTATGTCTTCTAAAACATTTTCTTCATGTTTTTTTGAGTTTATGCAGAAATTTAAGTTAGGGTTCTAAAATTTTGGGGGTTTTTCGAAAATAGGTTGGGGTTCTAAATTTTGTGAAAATTTTTCCAAATCTTTGATTGGGTTGAGTCCCATTTGATGTTTGTGTATCTGTGTTGGCCCCTTGAGGCATTCTAAGCATGTATTGAAGCATTTTTCACCATGTTCATGCATTGTTCATAGTTGGGATTCACTGTTGCATACTAGGTGTTTGACAAAATGTCCTAGTGACATTCTTGTGTTGAATTGGATTCAACTGAGTTCCAATACTTGGATTTAGTCTTGATTGATCATGTTTATCATGTTTTGGTCAGTGTTTGTGTGTTTTACACACTTTGTCCATTTTGTGCCTCAATGCCATGCCATGCACACACTAGGACCCTCTAGGCACACCCCATGCATCACATGCTGCACACACATGCATTAGCACATGCACTGCCCTAGCACACATAGTCACGGTTACTTCATTCATGCACTATGTTATTGTTTACATGGTTAAACACTTATAGCATGATGTTTTGTGTCCGTTTGCTCTGTTTTGAGTTTGTTATGCTCTGTTGTGCATTGTTTTACTTATGATTTGAACTAACTTGAATCTAATCAAGTTTTGTGTTCTGTTTTGTGGTTGTGCACATGTTTCTTGTCTGTTTTGTGTTCCCATATGCAGATGTCTCCGTTTAAAAGCTCAGCTGTGAAAGGAGGCAGCAGCAAAGGGAAAGCGTCGGCGATTCATGTTGATGACCCTTCATCGAGGTCAAAGAGGACAAAGTTTATGTACGATCTCTTCACCCACAAGGAGATTGATGTTTGTGGACACATCTTCCATTTGTTGAAAAAGAGCATTGAGAAGCAGAATTCAAGGACTGTAATGCCCTTCCCCACTCTCATTATGGGCCTAATTGCAAAGGAGCGGCTCAAACTTCCGAATGGCCTTATAGTGGTTCAGAGGGACTATCTCATTGGTGCACATACACTCACTAGGAGCACAGCTCACATCAAGGGCTCCAAAATAGGTGTGCACACGATACCACGGCCTCAAGTTGAGGAGGAGGGAGGTGATACAGAGGATGAGATAGAGAGATTTACTACTGCTCCAGAGCCTTCAGCTCAGCTATCATCCTCAGGACCAACATAAGGACCAGACAGACTTGACAGACTTTTAGCCAGAGTAGAGCAGATGTACACTATGTTAGACTCCCATGTGCAGCACACGGCGGACCAGTTTGCTTATGTCCAAGGTCAGATCATAGCCTTATCATCTTAGATCGATGATTTGTCCATCGACCAGGGTTCAGACTTCGAGTCTGACCAGGTCTAGCCCTCTAGCCATTTCGGTCAAAAA
Organism: Notholithocarpus densiflorus; assembly: GCA_030021035.2. Taxonomy (NCBI): domain Eukaryota; kingdom Viridiplantae; phylum Streptophyta; class Magnoliopsida; order Fagales; family Fagaceae; genus Notholithocarpus; species Notholithocarpus densiflorus. The sequence goes on from JARYZH020000002.1 coordinate 376,589, forward strand.
GGGGGAGAAAATTTTGAGGGGGAGCTTGCACCACGTTAGGGGGAGCATAGGTTTAGGCTTAGAAACATTGGTTTATAGGTGGATTACCTTTGTTTATTTTAGTATATATGACTGCTGGTTTATGTTTTTACTGCTTTTGTTTAGAACTTCAGTGTGCTTTTATTATTCAGTCTTATATTCAGTATGTTTGTGTTTATCTCAATGCTTTGTAGCATTTTTTTGTACTTTTAAGATATTATTATTATGTCTTAAGTACTTCACACTTGTACCCTAGTAGGATCTTGTTCCTAGATGCAAATACTTCGTGTATTTTGCATTGGTTGTGTTTTGGACATGCAATTGATCATTATGGTTGGTCTTCATTGCATTGCATGTCCAGATGAGCATTTTACTTGATAAATGTTCATTGTGGTCATTCTTTAATGACTAAACTTGTTTGATCAAACTATGTTTAAATGTTATATAGTGTTTACAAACTTGATCACACTTTACTTGCTCATGTATGTATCATGTATTCAACTTGTCATAAGCTTAATGAAAGTTTTGTTTGTGTGCGAGTGTTTCAGGTTACAGGTATATACGTGTAAGTACTTCACAGCTTCTAGATTAGGTGTGAGTGAGTTTTGCCACTGTTCCTAAACTCACGTTTAAATCTAGAGTCTGTTTTAAGGGTTTTGTCACGGAATAGCCAAAAGGGGAGATTATAAAGTTGTAATTTACAACTACGTGTTTTGTTGGCTTTATTCCGTGCCAAATTTGATTGTAATTTCATTTAATCTGTTGTACCCTGTATTTATTGTGGGATTTAATTGTAAGGGTTGTGTGATAGAGAGAGAGTGTGAAGACTCAAGCTATTGAAGACAAAAGGGTTTTCGTGGGTAGCTCGCAACTAAGCATCCTGCGAAATGATACATGTGCCCTGTACATAACTGGAATGTGAAGAGTCAAGACAGATGGAGACAGCTGTGTTTTGCGAGTATCTCGCAAGTAAGGCCTTCCTGCGAGACACCCGCGAAACATTCTGTTCTGCCAGTCTGTATAATCTAATACACACTTTCTGTACCCACACTATATATACCCACATTACCCATAATTGTTGAGGAGTGCTTCTGAGAGAAAACCCTAGCAAAAAACCTTGAGAGTTAGAGATTGCTATACCCACATATCTCTATACATTTACTTGTGGATTTTCTCAACTCCTACCTCTCCATTTTCATATCATTGAGAGGTTGATAGCCCAAACACTTACCACACCCTATCAGAGTGTCAAGTGAGAATTTGGTGCTACTGGGAAGAATTGAAAGAAGCCAAGGATGGCAGATGCAACATAGTGCTTGTTGCTGGATCTAGAGAGCTAGACAAGACACGGTTCCGAGTAGCCTTGTTGGAGTAGGAGCTTGGAGGGTTTAGGTACATCGGGTAGATTAGGCTTGGAGGGTCTCTTGCTAACCCATGTATCCCAACTGATTATCTAGTGAATCGATTACCGCTTGGAGGGCGGCGGAGAGGTTTTTCACTGAGTTCTTCAGTTTCCTCTTCGATAACACATTGGCGTATTATCTTGTGTTTGAATCCTTCTTCCCTACTCTTTTAGCTTTCATATTACTACTGTGTTATATTGTTTATGGCTTAGAGTAGTTTATTTGTTCATCCGCTCGCTTTTACTCTTTTTCGCACTTAGTATAAGTTAGAGTAAAATCTATCGAGCCGTAATTTTTATCTTGGGGTCTGAACAGCTCTTGTGTTTTCACACAATTTAGAGCATTCAAATTTGACTAAGGGGAACAGTTAAAATTAAGCCTAGAAGCTTTTGTTTTGAGGTATTGAGTTCTAAACTCTTTTCTTTCATTTTTGCTTTAATCTTGTTTTTAATCTTGTTTCTTTGCTTTGTTTATGCTTAGATATGTTTGTTTAGTCTAGGGTTTAGTAGTTTGTATGTTTAAAAGCATGTTAGGTTGTTAGATTTATTGTTTTAATTCTTGCTTTTTTTTTTGTGTTTCTAGATTAGGGTTCATCATGCGTGTCTACGTACGTATGATTCTGTATGTGCACGCAGACTCGTATTATGTGTACGCATATAACTGGCTTGCATACACAGACCTGTATATGCGCACACATACTCGTGTCCAGAAACCCTAATTTGAATTTTTTTTGTTTCTGTTTCTTTGTTTCTTTACATCATATGCCTTTGTTTGGTTCCTTTTTATGCCTTCTAAGTCTCTATTCCTCTGTTTAATTACTTGTTTGCCTTTAACATGCTAGATTAGGGTTTCTTTTTATTTTTTACTTTAATGCCATGAACATGCATTCACATGGCCATCCATTGATGCATAGGTGCTGAGATGTAGTAAGGTAAGTAAGGTAAGTCATGTATTTACATTAATATGCATTGGGTATGTGTTTGGATGATTTGTTCTTAATGCAATCACATGTTTATTTGGATCTTGCCATGTTTGTGTTTCTGCCATGTATACTTGCTGCCATGATTTGTTTGCTCCCTTGGATGTAATGAGATAGGAATATGCTAGGGTTTATGATGATATGATGCCATGATAGATGTATGTTAGGGTTTTAGGATGATTAATATAGATGTATGCTAGTGTGTATGTGAGTATAGAATGCAATGTTGAATGTGTCTTTAATAGGTTTAAAACGTAAGACACAATGATTGGAAGCCGACCCACAAGTTGGGTGGTTTTTGGTGCCTAACACCTTCCAAAAACTGTACCTAAACTTTGAACTCATACTCTGGTAGTAAAACTTAGTCCTTCCACGTAAGGGCATAATTAAATGGTTCACAGACCTAATCTAGGTGGCGACTCTAATCTTTTCTCCGCCCCGATCCACTCTGCCTAAGTGTACTCCTCTTCTTCCTTCAAGGAGGAACGCTTGCGTTGCGCTCACACCCAAAGGATGTATGTGTTGGGGTTTATGTCCTAAAATCCAATTTATTGGCATGTCATAAATAATTAAATTGTTTAATTATATGAGACTATCTATAAATGAACTAATGGGACATTATCTTAGTCCATGAGATGCATAGTATGTGATTTATGTGATTTAGTCACAGAAGATATAAATCACAAGTTCTTTGTAAATTCAGAATTTTAGTTCGTAGTCGGTGATGAAATTGGGCGTTTCATCTGCGAAGACTATAACATATCAACTACGATGATTTGTCTTAATCATGGAAGTGGAAACTTCTAGTTGGTATGTTGATATGTTTTAAGAGTTAAGACATATTGAACTGGACCGCTGTGAGATTTATTATTCTCCTAACGACTGTCAAATGAATGATAAATCTCACGACTTCTATTTACATCAACTCTAAATCCTAAGAGAATAATGGACTTGATCATGAAGTGTAGGTTGCTTTGATATATCAGGAGTGAGATCTATAAGTCACGGTCAAAACCTCAGTATGTTGGGCAGCCGCATTTAGTGTTGATGGAACATATATTCTCAAGATGAAATTCATAATCTCTTAACAAAGACATAAAATATTCCTTTGAGATAAGTTTAATGGATTTGGTTATTCAAGAAAGTTGGGCCCAACCACTTTAGTAAGTTGTTACTAAAGTATATATTTATGAAATTGGATTTCATAAATATATGATGAATAACGTAAAGGATTAAACCGGGTACTCAATGATTAAAATGTAGTAATCTTCAAAGTGGCAATCTACATTCATGACTTTGTATTACTACGAATATTTTAATGAAGGGGTTGCATGTACAATAAAGTCTTGGGATATAATTTATAGATAAGGCCTAGAGTGCAACTATATTTATATAATGGTATTAAATATAGTTAATAGTAACTTTGGACTTGTCAAGAGTTGACAGAAAAGCCCAAGGCCCATTGGAGCTAGTGTCTTATTGGTCCCTTTTGGTCCCACTCCAAGCCACATACTAGAGCCCAATTGGAATGGGCCAAAAGGCTAGCCCAATTAGATAATCAGTTGTCTATGAGGAGAGAAACATACAGAATTTCATTAAAGGGTTTTTCATAAGAGTCTTTCATAAGAATTCTCATACGCAATGAAATGGTTTATATGTGAGTGTTGGACACTCATTATTCTCTCCTTGGAAACTGATTGAGAGACCACACATCTTGGGTATTAAGTGGAATTGGAGTGAAGATTAAAAGTCTTCCCAAGAACTTCTGATCTTCGTTTTTGAATTTCACCACACCAAGGTACGCATTCTTTTTCTCAAATTTTGAAACTTACATAGTACATGTTATCAATTGCAAATGAAGTAAATCCATTAATTTTTCCGTTGCGTATGCTTTGTATGCGATACAAACATGTATTTTTTCCAACAAATGGTATCAAAGCGGTCTTCAATTTTGAATTGTATAACATGTTTTATGAGTTTTGGAATTAGAGATTATAGTTTCATATTGTTTGAAGATTATGCATTTAATTTTCTGCATGGTTATTGAAACTATGATTTGATAAAAACTGATATTGATGTTATGATATTGTTTAAATTTGAATTTAAGTATGTTAAATTGATCTTTAAGGCTATAGCATCAATGAATTTCAGTTTTGATATCATTCTCTGACTATCATGTTCGTATGTTAGTTGTTTGTTCAAGAAAAACCGTAGAAAACTGCCTTGGAAAATTTCTGGAAATTCAGTTTTCACGAGTTTCGATCGATCGAAAATTACTTTCGATCGATCGAGTGAAACAGTGATCAAACTTTCTTAAATAAATTGATTTTCGATTGCTAGTCGATCGATCGAATTTGTTTTTCGATCGATCGAGAGGCAATTTCGATCAATCGAAGAAGTCAGATGGTCAAGTTCGAATTTTTTTAATTTTTTTGATCGATCGAGGGGTACATTCGATCAATCGAAAGAAGGAAAATCAGAATTTTTCTAAGTGTTTTCACATAAAGAAAGTTTCTGTCTGAATTTTGTGTTTTCACTATTTTTCATTACACCTTTTTCGCGGGAAGAGCTTAGTCGCGAGATTCTCACGAAAATGCATTTGAAGGGAATTTTGAATATTTTCTAAATGTTTTCAAATGTATAAGGTGTAAGGCAATGTGTGATGTGATTACACATGGTTCTAACTAAAAGACCTAATGAGTTCAAAGATGGTAGTTAAATAGAACTCTTAGTCATAGATTGTTTTATGATTAAAAGTCCTTAATTTATTTTAATTAGAAGTTTTTAATGAGATTAAAATTCTAATTAAAGTTATATAGTTTCTAATGAGATTATAATCTTTTATTTAGTAAATTAAGGATAGAGTTCTTTTTAACTAGTTTTTGATCCATTAGTGTTTAAGGAATCCTAAATAGTTTAGGACTTCCATTTTAGTTAGTGATTCTAATAAGATTAGAGTCTACAACAAGTGCAAGGTTGTTAATTGTGATGGGATCAAAATTATTTAAAGAAAAACCCAAATAATGAGTGGGAGTTTTGAAATAGCCCTTTTGTTAAGTTTATTGTAATGTGAATAGATACCTTGTCTTGACTTCGAGTCTTGCATTCCATGCGGAGGGTATTTACTTCACGGATTACAAGGTCAAACTTCTTTGTGATTGCGCGAATGTTCGTTACGCTATAGTGACGTGACTTAGTTACATCACATTAAATTTAAACAATTAAACACATTTAATGTGTAGGGTTAAAATTGTGATTAGATCACAATGATTTCATGACAATCCACTTGTTTTAAAATTTCTAGTGGGAGAAAGATACAAGGGTTGGATCTCACGGCCTCCATTATCGGTTCATAGTAGTGTGGGTAAGCACCTCGTCTTGGCGTATATGTCTCGCAATCCCAAAGGAGGGTGTTTACTTCATAGTGCTACAAGATTGAACTTACCCGTTTAAAGTAGTGTGAACAAGCACCTCGTCTTGGCGTATATGCCTCGCGATCCCAAAGGAGGGTGTTTTGTTTCATGGTACTACAAGTTTAAACACTATAAAGGGAGATGAAATGTGGCTACACATGATTCTAGATAATGGTATACACTAGACTAAGTGTAATGTTAACCTCCCAAAGGAGCTATGTCATTATTACTTAGAGGCTAAAGGTAATTTGGCATATTATTAGTGTATGATGAGAGTTATCATGATAGCACTAATAATGAGAATAATTCTCAATCAATTAATGTGTTTATGATAAACTTACTACCAAGGAATTATAGACATGGATTGGGTTGTCGTTGCACCTAGTATAGTATGTTTTTCGGGTTCCATACTATATGGTTATGGATGCAAAATATAATGTCCCTGTATTTAAGTTCATAGTCTCAAAATAAAGTTGTCATAAATTTTGTTCTCTAGCTATTATTTTAATTGAATCACATTAACTAAGAAATAATTTTGGACATGGTGCTTAAAGGAGTTGAAGTACATATTTATGTTTTGATTCAGCATTGTCATAATTTCCTATACATGATGCATTTATGGAAGATAGCTTATGATGTGATCATAGTCTCCATTGAAATGCTTAAATGTTACTTTGGCTTTTATCTCAATTGTGCTACAGCATGAGATGCAAGAGTTAGTACTAGACTTAGACTTTATATTAAGTCTAAATGAGATGTTTTGGTATGAAATATCGTGCTACTAGACAATATTCAATATAAGTCATTTTGAGTGCCAAGAAAAGCTTAAGGAGTTCCATTTCCACATCATTTTATGAAAATATTTTTATTTTAAAATGAATTGGAATTCTTGGATGTAGAGATTAATTGTTAATCTCATATGGATATAATCCATAAGTCCTTGTTAGAATCATTTGATCAATTCAGATTGTTTTGAAAATAAATTATTTTTTTTATATTATCTGAATTGATGAGTGAGTTCTACGCAACGGAAGACATCCTAAAAGCTAAGGCTAGGATCAATATGATTTAATTCGAATTCTTAGCCTGAACCAAAAGGTAAGGGTGGTAAGAAGAAAAATTATATAATACCAAACAGTTAGGCAAGCAAGTTGCCCTAGTAGTTGCCAAAAGGAAATTAAACTCAAAAGTATGACCAAAGGAAAGTGTTTCTGTTTTGGTTAAATTAAGCTTTGTCCATGATTGTTTTCTAGATGAGAATTTACATGTTTTACTTTTTAAAGAGAAAGTTTCCATCATTTGGTATTGTATGTTTTGACACTTATGTCTAGATCTTATTAATCTAAATGGTATTCAAGATTAGTGAAAGATGGGCTTTTAGAACCATTATTTTTGTTATATTCCCAATCTATGAATTCTATTTAGAGGATAATATGATCTAGGACTCCTTTATTGTAAAGGAATATAGTATTAATGACTTCTTTAAGTCAATGCATACATGAAGGAAGAATAAGACTCTTTTAGAAATAGTAAAGTACATGATAAGTATTTTCATTTGCTTATTTCTTTTGGAGATATACTCTTATAATTATTATACATTTTCTAAAATTGATTTCAAAAGTTTGTTCCTATGACATTTGTAAAATTGTGGATTGGGTTAAAACCTAGTATATAATACTTACACTTTTGGAAATGTCTAGCACTTATGTTAGAAAGGAAGTTTGACAAATTGAAATCAAAAGGTAGAAAAATGTATGTTTATGTTGGGTATCCAAAAGAAATTGCAGAAGATTGTTTTGGTAGTTGTAAAGAAGACAAGATGTTTGTAAAGTACAAATACAAAGTTCTTGATGATGAATATGTGAATAATCTTAAAGAATTGTTCTAGAAGAAAAATGTCAGAATTTGTTGTGAGACAACTATAAAATACATTTAGAAATGAGATGGTTGTATTAGATACACCACAACGTATTATTCTATATATATATATATATATATAGCTATTACACCGGTACAATATCGTAGTGGGAGGATTGTAATATCATACTTTTGGGATAAACTTTTAAAGTCATTCCACAAGGATATGAATTTGATCTTCGGTCCTACGTAGAGGCAATAGATGATATGAATATGAATTATTGGATCAAGGTTATGTGAATAGAATTAGATTCTATTTAAAGTCTAGAACTTGTAGAGGCGCCTATTGGCATTGAGCCTATTGTTCTCAAATAGTTCTACAAGAAAATGAGATTGATAGATTTGAAGGTGCAAACCTTCAAAGTCAAGACTAGTGGCAAAAAGATTTATTCAGAAAGAAATGGTTCGATTATGAAAAGATTTTTTTCACTAATAGTCAAGTTTGACTCTATCTAGATTCTCTTATCCATTATATTTCATTTGGATGAAATATGGCAATGGATATCAAGAAAACTTCTTTTAGTAGCAATCTTGAAAAAGACATCTATATGATGTACCTAGACTTGTACATAGCAAAGAACCAATAGTGATTAGTATGTAAGTTGCTTAAATTCTATTTATGGAGTAAAGCAAGCATATGAATCATAAAATATCATCTTTGATCAAGCAATCAAATTGTTTGATTTTGATCAAGTATTAAAAGACCTTATGTGTGTAAAAGCTATATAGAATAATAAATCTCATAATGTATGTTGATGACATTCTAATCATTTAGAATGTTATAGAGTTATTGTCATCAATAGAGTTTTTGTTGTCTAGTCTAGTTTGATATAAAGTACTTAGGAAAGACTAGTCACATCCTAAGAATTAAACTTTGTTAAAATTCAAAAATTAGGATGTTGGGTCTATCTCAAACTGTTTAAATAGATTAGATTCTAGCCAAGTATAGCATGTAATACTTCAAGAAATGATTCTTTCCTTTTAAGTTTGAAGTTCCTTTATATAGGATTATAATCCTAAGACATATAAAAGAAAGAGCATATTAAGACGGTTCCTTATATCAAATCGATAAGAAGTCTTTATTCTATGCTAAATACTAGGCTAAATATCTATTTTGCGGTGGGCATAGTAAACAAATATCAATTGAATCAAAGATCACTTAATTTAGTGGGAGTAAAGCATATACTCATATATCTTAGGACAATGAGGGATTATATGCTTATCCACCAAAGTGAGGTTTTGATAGTCACTGGATGTACAAATACTGACCTATAGTTTGATTGTGATTCATGAAGTTGGACTTCAAGATATGTGTTCATCCTAGATGGTGAAGATACACGTGTGATTCATGAAGTTGAACTTCAAGATATGTGTTCATCCTAGGTGGTGATGATACACATTAAGCGTAAGTATTATCTCATTAGAGAGATATGAGTACTTAAGAAGTAGTAGTAGAAAATATAATTTATGCAATAAATCTGGCTGTAACTTGTTTCCAAGCCTTGCCTTAGAGTAACTATGAAATACTCTAAAGGGAGATAAGTGTTGGACATATGATAAATTGTCTTTGAGTGCAAGTAGGAGATTGTTGGGGTTTATGCCCTAAAATCCAATTTATTGGTATGTCATAAATAATTAAATTGTTTAATTATATGAGACTATTTATAAATGAACTAATGGGACATTATCTTAGTTCATGAGATGCATAGTATGTGATTTATGTGATTTAGTCAAAGAAGATATAAATCGCAAGTTCTTTATAAACTCAGAATTTTAGTTCGTAGTTGGTGATGAAATTGGGCGTTTCATCTGCGAAAACTATAACATATCAACTATGATGATTTGTCTTAATCATGGAAGTGGAGACTTCTAGTTGGTATGTTGATATGTTTTAAGAGTTAAGACATATTGAACTGGACCACTGTGAGATTTATTATTCTCCTAACGACTGTCAAATGAATGATAAATCTCACGACTTCTATTTACATCAACTCTAAATCCTAAGAGAATAATGGACCTGATCATGAAGTGTAGATTGCTTTGATATATCAGAAGTGAGATCTATAAGTCACGGTCAAAACCTCAATATGTTGGGCAACCGCATTTAGTGTTGATGGAACATATATTCTCAAGATGGAATTCATAATCTCTTAACAGAGACATAAAATATTCCCTTGAGATAAGTTTATGGGTTTGGTTATTCAAGAGAGTTGGGCCCAACCACTTTAGTAAGTTGTTACTAAAGTATATATTTATGAAATTGGATTTCATAAATATATGATGAATAACGTAAAGGATTAAACCGGGTACTCAAGGATTAAGATGTAGTAATCTTCAAAGTGGCAGTCTACATTCATGACTTTGTATTACTACGAATATTTTAATGAAGGGGTTGCATGTACAATAAAGTCTTGGGATATAATTTATAGATAAGTCCTAGAGTGCAACTATATTTATATAGTGGTATTAAATATAGTTAATGGTAACTTTGGACTTGTCAAGAGTTAACAGAAAAGCCCAGGCCCATTGGAGTTAGTGTCTTATTGGTCCCTTTTGGTCCCACTGCAAGCCACATATTAGAGCCCAATTGGAATGGGCCAAAAGGCTAGCCCAATTAGATAATCAGTTGTATATAAGGAGAGAAACATACAGAATTTCATTAAGGGGTTTTTCATAAAAGTCTTTCATAAGAATTCTCATAAGGAATGAAATGGTTTGTATGTGAGTGTTGGACACTCATTATTCTCTCCTTGGAAACTGATTGAGAGACCACACATCTTGGGTATTAAGTGGAATTGGAGTGAAGATTAAAAGTCTTCCCAAGAACTTCTGATCTTCAGTTTTGAATTTCACCACACCAAGGTACGCATTCTTTTTCTCAAATTTTGAAACTTACATAGTACATGTTATCAATTGCGAATGAAGTAGATCCGTTAATTTTTCCACTACGTATGCTTTGTATGCGATACAAACATGTATTTTTTCCAACAGTATGTTGTTAGATGGTGCATACTAATCATGACATCGATGTAAAAATGTGTTATGGACAAATTTTTTTTTCCTTTCTATGCATAGTACACTATGATGTAAGACTTGTTGTCAAAATGATATGGATATATAAAAGGGTAAAATATCATTTTCGTCCATAAACTATCACAAAAGTTCATTTTTCGACCCTAAAGTTTCAAAAGTTTTGTTTTCATCCCTAAACTTTTCCAAATGTACTGATTTTCGTCCCTCCATCTGTTTCCATTAACTTATGTCTTATGTGGCCTGACGGAGTGCTGATGTGGTATCTGACTTTAATTATAATTATTTTGTTTAAAAAAATATGAACACGTGGCAAATAATTATAGGTACATATGGGAAACATTTTTTAAAAGCCCAAAATTACCCCTCACTCCCTCAAATGGTCATGCCCATGTCAGGAAAGGCTCCCTTCTAGGTCAAATTTCTCCCATTTCCTCTGTTTTTATCCAGATGCAAGACACGTGTCAAAAAAAATATCCAACGGCACAAAACAAGCCACCTAAAAAAAACACAATTTATTATTCTCTCAGCAACCAACCTCTCTTGTCAAACTCACCGGACTGCTGGCCACTTCCCATAGCAGAGCCGCCACTGCCATGGCCATACACCAACACCATCACAGCGCTGCCAAGACTGCAAACATTTCGTAAATAAACTGGGTTTCAATAATTTTACGGTGGACAAACCCTTAAAACACACCCAGCATACAAACCCATTATTTTGTGTCTCTTGTCATTATTGTTTTCATTCATTAGTTTTTTCTTTTTTTCCAATTTCCATAAATTTCATAATTACAACCTAATTTAATCCCATACTCTTTCTAGGTGGCTTGTTTTGTGCTGTTGGATATTTTTTCTGACACGTGTCTTGCATCTGGATAAAAAAGAGGAAATGGGAGAAATTTGAACGGGAGGGGAGCCTGTCCCCACACACATAGGCATGACCATTTGAGGAGGTGAGGGGTAATTTTGGGCTTTTAAAAAATGGTTCTCACATGTACCTATAATTATTTGCCACGTGTTCATATTTTTTTAAACAAAATAATTTTAATCCAAGTCAGATACCACATTAGCACTCTGTAAGGCCACATAAGACATAAACTAACGGAAACAGACGAAGGGACGAAAATTAGTACGTTTGGAAAGTTTAGGGACGAAAATAGAACTTTTGAAACTTTAGAGACAAAATACGAACTTTTGTGATAGTTTAGGGACGAAAATGATATTTTACCCTATATAAAACTATTTAATTGTCCTGGTTGTGTAGTATGTGTTGTCTTCACTTTATGTCTTTGTGTTTGGTGTGTTGTTTTGAACGTAGTCATAAGCTTTATTTATTTTCTCTACCATAGAGTAGTCTAATATAAGAAAAATATGTTTTTTTACACGCCATGCCATTTAATATTTTACTCAAATGAGTATGGAAATATGCACAATACACTAACTTCAATAGTAGTTCGTGAATAGTAATAGAGCATATGATACTGATAATTTATGAATAATAATTCATGAATATATAGTTGACTACAAATAAACTACAACAAAATAATACTCATGTAACTGTTAAAAAAACGAACATAGTTCACAAAATACAAGTACTTAAAAAGTTTACAAAATACATGACTATAGTTATCCACAAATACTTGCTTCCTATGTTCAACCATGTTGGGTTCTATAATCTACCCACATTGCTTCAGTGATCTCATCATGATACAAAGTCACGGCTCGTTGTGCTTGTTGATTAAAGGCTTCTTCATTCCTGCCACTTCCAACTCTTGCATCACTTGAGTTATTTGTATCACATACTTCAACATCTTGTTCTTCCCATGCATGAAACAGATTATCTGACCGGTTATGCATGTGTATGAAGTTATGCAATGCACAACACGCTGTGACAACGAGCTGTTGTTTGGCTGGTGAATAAGAGTGCATGTCATTTAGAATAGGAAACCTTGCCTTTAGAACACCAAAACATCATTCAATAACCATTTGCAATGAGGAATGCCTATAATTAAATAATTCTTGGGGATTTGTAATTTGTCTGTTAGCACCTTGGTATCCTTGAGCATGGTATCTTTCTGACTTCTGTGGTGGGAGGAATGCAATACCTATTGCGTACCCCGAATCAACAAGATAATAGGATCCTGCAATAAATCGAAAATAAGTCTTAACATGAGTAAAGTAAGACAAGTTTAAAAACATTAAGTTAATATCTACGGCCATGAGGTAAGAAATTATAATTATTTTTGTAACCTCTAGCAGGACAAGGGAATTGGTACTTAGCATCTCCAAGAGCCTCTTGCATCACCCTAGAATTGTTTGCATTACCCTCCCATCTAGTATGAATGTATGTAAACCTTATATTGAAGTTGTATGCACGCATAACATTCTGTGTTATCTTACTTTTCCTGTCTCTAAATGCGATACTCTTACGGGATGGAGTTGATGTACTGATATGGGTACCATCAATAGCTCCTATAAATTTTTATGGCGAAACTACACTGTCGGTCCCTTAGGTTTATCCTGTGAGCACAATTAGTCCCTTAAGTTTCAAGTAAGTGCTATTAGTCCCTCAAGTTTCAAAGATAAGCACTGTTAGTCTTTTTATTAACTGTCGTTAGTGTAAGTGTCCATGTGGCTAACGGTATAGTGATGTGGCATCTTTTTAAGTGATGTGGTAATTTTTTTATTAAAATATTATAAAACACACTTAACACGTTAGAAGCTCATGAACCTGACCCATTTCCTAACTGGTATTACCCAAATCAAGGGCCATCCTCCCACTGCATAGCCATTGATACCCCACCGCTCATTCTTCCCACTCCGGCCAACTCTCTCAGTTATTGCTCTTTTCCTCCCCACTCATTGTCCCCTCTCCGGCCAACCCTCTCATCCTCCCCTCTTCGACCACTGATACCCCCACTCAACCTCCCTCTCAATTGTTGAATCTGCATAAATTTGCTCTCGCTCTCTTTGATTTCTCATTCTCTTTTAATTTATATGAGAAATATTGTCCAAAGGGCCAAGGGAAAGCTTCAAATAGTGCAAGTGCCAAACCCAGTAAGCAACAAGTCGATTTCAATATAAATGTGAGATTGTTGGGTTATCTAAATTGTTGGGTTATCTGAAAGCCCACCATGGTTTTTTAGATACGTTTATATCTTTTCATTTCTATCATAATCAGTGAGAATTTTTGTTTAATCACCTAGTCAAGTAGACGGTGTAAAATGCATTTGGACACAATTTGAGAATGTAATCTTGATTGTGGTTGTTTTCCTAATAATGGCGTCGATTGTGTGTTTGGTAAAGGGGAATACAGATAACAATATAAAACAATCTTTCACTTGCAACGCGAAGAGAGGAAAAGAGCAATAGCTGAGAGGATTGGCCGGAAAGGGGAGGATGAGCAGTGGGGTATCAGTGGCTGTGTGGAGGTAGGACGACCCTTGATTTGGCGTAATACCAATTAGGAAACAGGTCAAGTAACTGAGTTCATGTGTTTTTGACGTGCTAAGTGTGTTTTATAATATTTTAATAAAAAAATTACCACGTCACTTAAAAAGATGCCACATCACTATTTCGTTAGCCACATGGACAATTACACTAACAACAGTTAATAAAATGACTAATAGTGCTTATTTTTGAAAGTTGAAGGACTAATAGCATTCACTTGAAACTTGAGGGACTAATTATGCTCTTAGGGTAAACTTGAAGGACCAATAATGTAATTTCGCCAATTTTTATTAACAAACCATGAATTTTAACACAAGTTAACGTGACCTCAATATATAATAAGAAATTTTTTTATTTTTAATAAGTAATTTAAGTTTCATTGAAAATTTACCAAAAACAAACTCATGCAAGTATAACCTGAGTATACACTAGCATATTATGAAATATTTATTATTTATCTTTGATAAGTATGAAATATTTATTATAAATAGGAAAAAGTATCATACCTTAAACCATGGATAATACTTCCCATTTTCACAAAAATGACTAGGGTGCTCATTTGCATCATTATTTGGCCTAATTATCATGAATCTCAATGAATGAATTGCCCTTAATGCACGATAAAATCTCTGTTGAATGGTTTCAAGTGAATGTTGGAAGCGGTTTGCGGCCAACCTCATGTTTTTATTATGCCCAACAATATATAAAAGCATCCCAACCGCCTCCTCAACTGAGACAATTTCAATATCTTCCTCTAACAAGTATAGCATTTTCAAATCATTGCATAAATGCTGAAAGATGTGAACGTCCATGCGAAACATTTCATAAAATACTTAGGGATTTTCTTCAATTATTACATCCATGAAAGACCTCCCAGTCAAAATACTGTTGCATCTAGGACTTTTGAGATAATATTTTTGCACATACTGGATACACTCAAACACATAACTTGTTGCTATTTCAAGCTCTACATCACTTTCATCATAGTCTGAACCATAATTGGCCATGATTGAATCACACCTATGATTAATACAACAATGATAAATCATGAATATAGCTATAATAAAATATGTGTAATATCAAAGACAACATAAGTAGTATTAGCTAACATAACATCAATTGGTCCACAATATTATATATAAAAGTGCATGCCATATGTAAATCCCTAAAAGCACTTATTTCATAATAAAATAAAAATATAACTGCGCTTAGTTCATAATAACATAAAAATATAACTACTACCATTGTTCTGCCACTTAGTTCATATTCTACCACTAACATAAAAACATAACTACTAACATTATATGCAAAATATGCCAAACAAACCCAACACAACAACAAAACAAAGCAAACCCAACACAAGCAATCCTGCCTAATATCCATTCCCAACTAATTCCATCCAAGCTCTTCTCCTTTCCAACTTCATGGAAATATAAGCAGCCCTAACATTGGGATTAAGGAGTACCTTTAGAACCTTGTAGTGGGTGAAATCATATAAGTGATCATATGAGTTAAGCACCTCAACAGCTTTGTCAATGGAGAACCTATCACCCCTCACAAAAGACTCACCGGTTTGCTTTCTACTCTTATTAGCTATGAGCCTTACCTTTGACACTTCCGTGAAGCCCTTGATAGCCTCAGTCATCTCACTAAGTATCTCTCCTTTCTTCTTCTTCTACTTGGAATGCTCTGGTTGGGCTACATGCTCTTCAGTACACCTGCTTTGCTCTTCAATTGGTGTGGCCAGCTCCTCTATGGCATCTCCACTATCAGCTTCTAAATGCACATGTACTCTAGCTGATAGAAATCCCTCATCTAGCTCTCACTCTTCATCACTGTTTGGGGCTGGTTGGGCTGATGAAATTTGAAGGAATCCAGTGGCAGTGCTTTTGTTGAAAAGTTGTCCCAACAAGTCATAGTGATCAAGGCCCTTTTTCCGGAACTCCTTGCATTTAGGGTTGGGCTATCAACAAGCATATATAACGGGTTAAACACATGTAATATTTATTTATGTAAAACAATAATTCAACAAAATTAAAATTATTGTGTACACATAACACTTACCGCAATTGCGTTTGTCCAAACCTTCACTTCCTATCACTATGTTTGTATGGGAATCCCAACCCATCCCTGAATGTCCGATTAGCTCAGAAAATACACGATGTCTAACCTTCAGCCTTTGAAATTTCTACCTTACTTGGTCTTTATGGTAGTTTTTACTAGCATGTCGGTTAAACTCTTTTTGGATAAAACCCCAAAGACCTTTCTTAAACATACCTTGTGGCATGTTCCCTTTAAGTTCTTCTTCCACCAACACATCAATAAAATGCTTAGCAAAAGAGAGAGGCCACAATTTCCTATCTTCAGCGTCGCTTGATGCATGAGCCATCTAATGGCATAAAAGTTCCACATACTTAACCAATACCCAAATATCCAATAACATACGTCTAAAATATTCTCAATTTATTCAAATAGTTGAACACAAAATATTGTACAAGCATATATATCAATTTTTTTTAACACGTAGTATCCTATTAACACATAAAACATTCATTTAAAAAAAAAAAAAACCAAGTAAAATTGGTAAATAACAAAAGGGTAGAGTAAGGCTAATTTGAAGATATAAAATTCATATGTAACAAAAGAAAACAGAAACTTATAACTCTCTCTCCCCCAATACAAAACCTGATGTTGGAGTTCAAAACACTAGAAAAGAGCAAAAAAAAATTATTTGTGACTTCTGAACAGTAGAAAAAAGGCTCACAGAAGCAGTTCAGCTTTCTCTTTACACATTTCCTGTGACAAAACAATATTCTTGTGAATTGAAACCAAACTACCAATTTAACTACACAATAATACTTAATTCCACAAATAAGTGCCTTTCTAATTCTACAAAGAGGTGTCATTCTAAAGTCAACACTTCTCTAGGAAGAAAAAAAAACCAGGACAAAAGTGTCATGATGACCACGAGGAAACTTGGTATTTGATTGACAATTAGAAATCCTTATAAAAGTCAGTTATTTTCTGCACCAAATCTTCTTTAATTTATTTAATTTTTTCATCAAATTTAATAGTTGACCACATGGTTACCTTTATCCCCTCCCCAAGTCCATGGATTGTACCTAATGTTTTAATCATGTTATGTAGAAAGGTGGTTTGGGCATTTTTCAAGACCTTCGTTACATAAGATGGAATGGCTTCTCATATCAGTTTATTAGTTTCAAAAAATTAAAAGTTTTAATTTGCCATGGCATACTCTCAGCAATGCAAACGCAAATAACATGGTATTGAAATGGTCACTTGAGCATTTTACAATAAACAATCATATAGGTGCTTGCTTTGGCATTTCCAGAAATTTAACAAAAGCTAAACGGGAATTGAAAGTAAAGAAAAATGGACTCATTTGCAGCATATGCAACAGAATATGCTAATTATCCCCTAAAGCTTACCTACAGACCAAAAGAAAATATCTGACCCCTTTGAAATACAGCAAGGGAAAAGTACTATCAAACAAAACCAAATACTTGTTAGAATACGGCAGACCAAAATCCAATCCCAGAAAACAGTAACCCAGAAAATATCTGGAATTCAGAAAGGGGACAAAACAATAACAAATTTCCTCAAATGACAGTTTCAAAAACTCAACACGTTTATGACACTCATAGAAAACAGTCTAACAAAGAGAAACAAAAAACTGAAATGCCAACACAAAACAATAAATGGAAGGACTAAATACAAGAACAACAACAGAGGAAGACAAAAATATACTAAAATCATGTAAATTTTTTTTTTATAACTCATTCTGGCCTGTTAACTAATAAACATATATAACAAAAACTTAATAAAACTTGTATATAACAAAATAAAACAAAAACCTAGACAGGAACAAGAACTATAGTTCATCAGCAACCCATAAAACCCAAGAAATTTTCATACAACAACCATTAAATTATAGAGAAATTGATAAACACAGAAATAATGGACACTGTTATAAATTACTTAAAACCCAATGAACAAGTTGAAGAGAGAAACAACTCACAGCGATTGTGTCAAGCAGGATTGAGGCGGAAGAACATCTGTATCTGATTCCATATATAATACGTTGAGGCAGAGGGATTAATGAGGTTTACAGAAGTAGTTGAGGAGAAGATCTGGATTTATGTGATTTGAGAGAAAGTGAGGAAGTATTTGAAAGAAAGATGGGAAGAATTTGAAGTAGGATTTGAATTAGAAGACTTCATTTATGAGAACAGGCCGGTGGTAGATAGAGGAGTAAATATGAATCTGAATCATTTATGAAAATTTATGAGGTAGAGTCCAAATGAATCTGTTGTGAAAGAGGGAGAGAGAGGAGTTTGAAGAGGACTCTGCGTGAGAGAGAAGCTTCTGGGCGTGAATGATAGAAGAAAGAAAGATAAAAGAAGTCCCAGAGGCTCGAGAGAGAGAGAAGTTATCTTGCGAGTGGCCTAATGAAGTAGCACCTACAGTTTTTAACATATTTACAAAAATGTTACTGAGCAGGTTATTTGAAAATTGAAAACAAGCATTTCTCGAAATAACTCATACACTCATAAACGAAGTCATTTACCAAACGCTTTTTTTTTTTGCCCACAATTTTTAGTGTTCAAACATTGAAAACTGTTGTTTGGACTATCTTACTAAACAGGCCCTAAGTCTATGAGTTTGGTCCCAATAATATTATATTAACTACTTTCTTTTATCATTTTTATTCAATGTAAGACTTCACTCATTCGTGTATACTCGACACTAAGATAAAGAATGCACTAAAGAGAAAGAAAATGGGAAAAGTTGTTGGATCGGATGGAATCTCCATTGAGATTTGGAAGTACTTGGTTGATGTGGGTGTATGTTGGTTGGCAAACCTTTTTAATAAGATCTTTAGTGTTAATAAAATGCTTAATGAATGGAGGAGAAGTAATTTAATACCTATTTACAAAAATAAGGGGGATATCCAAAATTGTACAAACTACTAGGAAATTAAACTTAAGTCACATTATAAAACTTTGGGAAAGAGTGATTGAACATAGGTTAAGAATGAATTAATTTGGTTTTTGCTAGAATGATCTACTGTAGAAGCTATTCACTTACTTAGACAACTAATAAAAAAAATATAGAGAGACCTATAATAGCCTTCATATGGTTTTCATTTATCTTGAGAAAACATTTGATAGGGTCCCTAGACAGATTATGTGGTGTGTTTTGGAGAAGAAAAAGGTTCATTCAAAGTATATTAAGTAGATTAAGGATATGTATAACACAGTTGTAGCTAGTGTGAGAACAAATGGAGGAATCACAAGTGAGTTTCATGTCACTAGTTTTGCATCAAGGATTTGCATTAAGCCCATATCTCTTTGCACTAGATGAGCCCACAAAATCAATTCAAAAAGAAAGTCCCTTTATGCATATGATATAGGTATAGTGGATGAAACTAGAAGTGAAGTTAATGTGAAGTTAGAAATTTGGTTTGACACTCTAGAATCTAAAAGGGCTTTCATTTCTACATTCTAAAAGGGCTTTCATTTAAGTAGGACTAAAATGAAGTACATGGTCTGTAAGTTTAATAAAAGTAGAAACTCAGAGAGAGAGAGAGCTTTCAATACCTTGGATCAATAATTCATAAAGATAGAGAGATTGAAGAGGATGTCAATTAGACATGGAAAAATGGGCAAATCAAGCAAATTAGGTTCGGTTAAAAAATGGGCCATTTTAATCTAGTTAGAAATGGGTTAGGTCAATCGAATTACAAATCGGGCCAATCTGTATTTTTTTTTTAAATATGTATTTTTCATTTGGTAAGTTATGCAGCAAATTATTTTGTGTAAAATGCATTTGTTTCAATTCACCATTCATATCAAGAATGAACTCAACTCAACAAATTAATATTTGTTCAATATTTATAAAAATTATACAAATCCCATTATTGCTAACTAAAACAAAATAGCACAAACACAAAGTAGTTTAGTCTACTCTTTGAAAATCTAATTAAAACAAACACACAATGTTTTGAAGGGCTTATGCAAGATATATGCTCTTTATCAATTTCTTCCTCTGTCTATTTTCTTTGGGTCAAAAGAGACGTTAATGTTACAACTCATGCTCTTGCCAAATGAGCACTCTTTTGTAATTTCGCAAACCTTGTTTCTTTTATTGTTTGCCCCCATTCTATCTTCAATGTTTTGAAAGGGGATTGTGCTATGTAGTTTTTCTGTTGTTTTCAATAAAATCTTTCTTTTGAAGCAAAAAAAAAAATATTTAAAAAATAAATAAATAAAACCCCATTTAAAGCTTCTGGAAATCAGCTTGTGGTTTTAATTGTGAGCTTAAACAAGGAATTCTCTGTCTTTATCCTTTTTCACAATCATAACTAACACCATTTTTTTATAACTTAATCTAACACAATTTCTATAAGCCTAAGAGTTATTATCATACTAATTGTGCGTTTGGATAATGCTGAAAAGCACTATCCTGCGTTTGCGTTTTCTTTTTTTTGGGAGAAACGTGTTTCAGCAAAGCCAATGCACTTCCAGTGGGTCTCGTGCACTGTTCACGGGACCCACAAACCTCTTTTTTCATCACAACTTTCATTAAAAATGGGTCCCATGGCACTATTCACACATTTAAAAGTTATTTTGCTACAATGTTTTCAGTTTTCAGTTTTCAGATTTTAGCAAAATAAGCAATATCCAAACACACCCTAAAAAACTCTATATTGCATTGCACCATATCTCAAGTGAGTAAAGTCCAAGATTAGGAATTCATGTGAGAGAGAGAAAGAGAGAGAAAGAGAGAGAGAGAGTTGGAGCTAAATGGGAATAAAAGCTATAAATTCTTTTATTATTTAACTGTTATTTAACAATAAAGAATAGTATTGCTAACATGCCATAATGCCATTGGATATCTATTTGACTTATTCTCTGTTTAGAGCTCCATTTTGTTGATATTTTTTCCCTAGTGGATGTTACACTTACATGATAAAATGCTTGAAGTACATGATAATTGAACATCAACAATTTGGTTCTTTTTGGTTTGTAAAATGAATCATGTTTCCATTGTAGTTTTTTATGCTTGGTATTTGTTTCAGGCACAAGAGAACGTGGTATGTGCTTCTAATACTCCATTATTTTGGTTTTGTCACGTAGGATAACAAAAACAATCACAGCAGGGGCGTAGTTTCATCCATCCTTACTATGGGCAAGGTTTTCAAATCCGGACCGTTCATTGAACCGTAAAAGGGAGAGGTTCAAGGTTTTTGAGGTCAAACCGAGGTCGAACCGAGGTCGAACCGTGATGACATCATAATTAATTTAATAATTAATTAAAGCCTAAATATAGATATTAAATTTATAAAACTAGCAAAATTGATAATATATCTATATATGTGAGGGAAATTTAATGATTTTCAAGCATATATTTAATAATTAAATAAGAAAGTTAATAAAATAAAATAATAACCATGAAAACATTAAAATTTATGATTAATTTTTGAAGTAAAGTTGAATATCTTTGAAGGATTTTAATTATAATTTTTTTTATTCCTTGTAAGAGATGGATAATTTAATCAAGTATAATAAAATTGTGTTAAGTTTTTTTTTTTTTTTTTTTTTTTTAAATTTCTAAGGGGTTGGACCGCACGGTTCTCACCGGTTCTTGCGGTCCAACCCCGGTTTTAGGGGTTCGTGGAATTAACAAAAAATCCGGTTCTTTAGGCTTAAAAAACCGATTTTCATCCCGGTTCTCAGTTTTCACAGTCCGACCTCCCGGTCTGGTTCTGAAAACCTGGCTATACTTTTGGATGGTAGTAGAGTTTTATACTATTATGTAATGATCATACTAAGAATGTACTTATTAGATTTTTAATAATTTGATATGGTATAATATTATGTGATGCAGAGTTTGGATATAAATTTTGTAACACACATATAACTTTATCGGTATTCAAAATTTTAGTGCTAACTCCAAAACAATACGCTAGTAATGAAATATTTCATTCCAATAGATAAATCAAAATGAGGTTTCAAATGGTATTAAAATTGTAATTTTCTTGTTCATTTTTAGTTTAATATTATATGGGTGATTGGGGGTTTCATTGATCTTGGGTATTGATACTCATTTGACATAATTTATGCTTTTCGTTTGGGCATGCATGTAGATGCATGATGGTCAAACAAATAAATCTAGGCAAGAAATCAATGACACAAATGATATAGTTGAGGTGGCAAGATTGAGGATAGTAATCATGAGGAAGATGGGACTGATTTTGCAATTCTTAGAAGTTTAGGGAAATATGTGAAATTTTGAAACTTTAAGGGCCTTTTTTATCATTTTTAAAAAAATTTGGGGTTGAGTGCAATTTTTAGGAATCTAGGGATTTTTGTGCAATTTTGGAAAAGTTTTAAGGGTTGAAATGTAATTTTACAAAATTTTGTGGTAAATGTGTAATTTGGAAAAGTTTTAGGGTCAAGATATAATTTTGGAAAAGATTAGGGCTATGATGTAATTTTGAGATAGTTTTGTGTCAAAATATAATTTTAAAAAAGTCTAAGGTTACAATGCATGTTTGGGAATGTTTTGGGTTAAGTGTAATTTTGTGAAATTTGGAGGGTCAAAATGTGATTTTTGGTAAATTTTTGGGAGTTTTGGGTTGAAAATTAATTTTTGGAGCTTGGGGTTAATATGTAAATTTGGAATAAGGGAAAGAATAATATTGTATTTCATGAGTTTTCCTTGGCAGTGTCGGCAATTATGCTTTTTTTAGCTTTACAGTTGTAATAATTTTGCTTTCCTTAATGACTCAGCTTGTAGTTACAGCAAATATCATCAGTTTTTCTTTCTCTTCTCTATTATCATTTCAATTCTCTTATTTTATTATTCTCGTCTTAGCATTCTTAATTTCCATTTTATCTCTTATCAATCAATTTTTTTCTTTTTCTCTTTATTAGTAGGAAAAACTTGTTATACTTTTTTTTTTTATTTTTTTTTTTATGCTAATATATTCAAGTTATCTCTTTATTAAATTTTGTAAAATTTAAGTTTCTTAGTGATCACCCTAAAAAATATTCATGCAGCCGCCATTGATATGGTTCCAGCTTGTCTAATGTGTTTAGTTTGGTAATAATTGTATCTTTGAAGATGATGAGAGACCCTTAGATCTCTTAAAATCTCCTCTCTGGTACGTTGTTTTAGTGAGCTTGTATTTGGGGTTTTACACAATGTATTTTCATTCCTGTTTCCCACAATCTGTTAGTTTTAGTTCTTAAGCTTTCTATATTTGTTTCATGTTCAGAGTGTTAGTTTTCACGATACATCATGAACACGATGTTCATTTCTTTCAATAAAAGTCTTATTACCTATCAAAAAAAGAAAAAGAAAAAGAAAAAAATGCAATATGACATTCTAGGCGGTAAAATTAATACGTAACATTCACCTCTTGTATTCAGTTATTATAAGGTTCTTACTGATCATGTAAGGAGCATACACCATTATTCGGAGAGGTAATCATGGAGTTTGCTCCTGAAGACATAAAGCTTAAGCCTATTTGATAAAGTGCATAAAAGCTTTTATACATTTAGAAAAGGCTAAGCAATGCTCTGATAACTGTAACCTTTGTATGTTTAACAAGTTTTTTTTTTGGGGGGTAATTTTGATTGCTATATCTTGGGTATCACTGTTGCAAATTATGAAAGATATCTGTAATTATAAGGATGCTTGCTAGGTTAGTCCTTATACTGGGCAAGTGAATTGTTTGGCCTTATGCCTTTAAATGATGCAGGCCAGAAGCTTGAATGAGCTTTGATACTAATTTTGAAGTAGTATCTTTAGGAATTCAACACCAAATTAGATTTCTTGATGAGAAAAGGTTTAGGAAGGTTTAGTCAATTCAAAGATTGAATCTTGAATATATTTGATGCTTATTTGGTGCTAAACAGTGAATAGAATGATAAATAAAGAAAGATAAATACTAGACAATCTCACCTATGTTTTCCTAAGCAATCACACTTAGGTAGGAGAAGGCAATCACAACCTTAAAGTTTAAAATTATAAAAACCAATCTCACTATGAATATTATTGACTATGATAAAACCTTTATAAGGCTATTGCTAAATCCTTTCCTAGAAGGACTAGGACTCTTAAATAACCTAGTCATAGAAAGATTAGGATTACTAACAACAAAAATAAAAAAGTACTTAAGAACTTCTACTAAATAGGAAAAGGAAAAAAAAGAAGAAGAAGAAGAAGAAGAAGAAGAATCATCATGGGCCTTTGGTATAGGCGCATAGCCAATGACAACTTATTCCTGAAAATCTAGAAATTACCAAATTTCCTTATTCTAGTAAACTTAATTAAATTGTATTCACAACTTTCTAACTTAAAGAAACTTGAGAGTAAGACTCAATAATAACTAAAGTAACCTATGAAGAAAGTCCCACATCAAAACTAGACCACAAATGTTGAATCTTTTGCTATTGTATCTTATTTTTCATCAAACTCATTATTGTCCACGTCAATCTCCCTTAGTTGGAAATAAAAACTCAACCTTGAGTATTGAAATGTTGTAGTATAATTCATGGCCTCTTGAATAGCATCTTGAAATAGGGTAATGTTGGATTAAGATAGCTTGACACTGGTTAGTTAATTCAATTACCCAAGTTGATTAATTAAGTTTAATTGCATTCAAAATGTGAAGGCACTAACAAATCACCGAAAATATTAAGTGCAGCGGAAAATAAATTAGACACGGTGATCGGGTGATTTGTTGATAAATGGGGAAAACCTTGCAAAGCAAAAACCCCACCTGGTGATTTTAAGGTCACTATTTTCAAGAATCCACTAAGCAACAATCAAGCGGTTACAAGTATAAGAAATCTTACCAACTACCCTTGGCCTATCCCGAAATACCAGCCTACAGTTGAACTGTTACTCTAATACCCAATTGGACTTGATCTTGTAGTAACATTTTTTCCCTTGATGCACAAACCTCCAATTTGTGACTAACTCTTTGCATAGATCCCAAGTACGAGACTAACTCCAGCAATTTAAACAGATGTTGTTGGCTGCAAAGTTCTTCACTTCAACAACCATGAAGATCTAGAAGCATTTGGTTACAAAACCCTATGGCATACAAACACAGTAGCTTCACAGAGAAAATAAGTCTCTTGGTCTCTGTATCCATGTGTGACAGCCTTTAAAATAAGCCTTATAAATGTCTAGAGTTGTGAGAAAAGAAACCCCAAACAAATACACAAGACTAGGCCGAATTTCAGATCTAGAAATTTTGAAATCGTAATTCTCAATAGATCGAAATTCTGAAATCGTAATTCTTAATAAATCGAGCTGCTGTTGAGGATTAATAAACAACTTTTTTTTACTTGTTTCTTGAACCAATCTTTGTGTCTTTAATACTTGACTTAAACAACATGTTTCTTGAAGTACTAAATCCATCTTAAATCTACCTAAATACAAGTAAAGTGTATTTTGTCAAAGGATTAGCCAATTATACAAAATATGACCCTAACAGGTAACAGCCCTAGCATGGGTTTTCTTTCCTCTTTTTGTTGCTTGAAACCATGTGGACAGTGGAATATTGTTCTCTCCAATATGAACATTAAACTTTTAAGGAATTACAAAATCAATAATGGGAATTATTGCAAGTGACACAATTATAACTTGATGGCCATGTTAAAGTATGGGAATTGGATTCTCCATCTCTTTTATCTCTTCTTTCATCACACAATCTTCTTTTGTTCAAGATTGGCTTGTTGTGGAATGATTTTTGTTGTTGGCTGAGATGAATTTGGCACAATGGCAGCCTGAATAGTAGCTAGTTTGTCAATTTCTTTTCCCATGGTTGCAAACTCGAAGACTTTTTTGTAGCTCTCGTGTTCTTGTTCAAATTCTCCTCGTCAAGCAACTGAAGAGTTTCCTACTTCGTGAAGGTTTCCTCCATCAATCTTTCAGATTGCTGTTTTGAATCATCTTCAGGTTGTCTAGACATTTCAGTTTGTTGTTTAAGTTCTTTTGAAAATTAAGTGCCTTTGGTACAGCGAAGGACAGCCCACTCGAAATCTTGAAATATCAAATTGCCCTTATTCTAGTAAACTTAACCAAAACTGACCCCACAACTTTCTATTCTAAAGAAACTTAATACTAAGGCTCAATAATAACTAAAGTAACGTACGAAAGGTGCCAAGAAAGTCCCATATTAAAACTAGACCTCAAATCTTGAATCTTTTAATGTTTAATCTTGTTTTTCCTCAAACTCTTTATTGTCCACATCATTGCATTTAGGAAAATTGCTCTCATGTTGGCACTTATGATCGTTATGCTATTTAAGAGTAGTGTACTTAATTAATCATCTGAGATAAATATTTTTGTTTAACTACCCGTGGGCATTGCCTATGTTTAGCTTGATGTCATACCTAATCTCTGTTTCTGACCAAAGAATTGCACCAGTATGGTGGTGGGCTTGTAGAGGGGGAGACTATAGATACTTCTTCTGCTCCTCCCGATTCAATGCAGGGAGGAGTACCTTCTAAAACTCCGGCAGATAGTGTGTTAGCATCAGTCACTTCAGTTCCTCATTCCGATGTTTATCATATGGGAGTTCCATCACAAAGGTCATCTATTGTAATTCAGAAGCTAGAGCAGAGAACTCATCAGAAATGGAAAGGTCCTGACAAAATCAGTAGGATATATGGTGACTGGATTGATGACATTGAATAGAAATTGTCTGCAAATGATGAAGATGGACAGTAAGAAATTGATGTTATGGAGTAATTGAATCTCCATAGGGAGGGCATGACGGCAACATGTAGCTTCGGCTTATGGGTTAAAGAAGATTATCTTTGTTTGCTTCAATTTTGTGTAGAAGCCTTGTCTTTTGGTTCATTTTCAGGTTAGGAAATTTGAAGCTTGTATTTCTTTTGTAGTTTTATCTTTGTTACCTTGTACAATTACTAGATGACCCTTTTCATCCAAAGAAATGACAGTGATCATGTACCACTTTGTTAGATTTACAAACTAAGTTCTTACCCTTATTCTCTCTCTGTTGTGCTGTTTCTTACACACACATGCATATGCATTGCTTTTGGTGGGAGAATTTTTGTTGTCTGCACCTGAAATCTAGTACCATTTTTACATTGCTTATTACACATCCTTATGTACATTTTTTTCCTTCCCCAAATGGAGTGTCTTTGTGCTTTCTTTTTGTTATATATTGCTTTTCATATCTTTTATATGAATATAAAAATCGATCATGGATTAGCTCCAATCTCAGGCACTTATAATTCGCCTTCTTTGATGTACAATAACTGTCTCCCAGCTTGTTGAACTTAATGTGTGTAATTAATTAAAGAAGATTCTTCGTTGCTGATAGTAATAGTGCTTGTTCTGCTCCTATAAATAACTAGAAGGAAAGGTTTGTGATTGTACTGGAAGCATAAAGGTACGTACATGTACCCGTGATCGTATAAAAGTGAGTCTCCTTTGTGGAATTTGCATGAAAATTGTTAGTTATTACTTTCAAATAGTCTGGGCAGGATATGTATTGTCAATGGGCATGCATGGAATGCTTGGTTTTGTTATTTTTTGTTTTTAATTTTCGCTTAATATTGTTTCCATCAAAATGAAACAAAGCCTCATAGAAAATCAGGCAAGTCAAGCAAGAATGTGGGAAAATCAATGCTTTTTGTAAATCCATTCATAGCATGGTTCTATAGCCTAGAGGGCAGTGGCGGCTGAATTCTTTTTAGGGTGGTCACTAAGATATTTAAATTATACAAAATTTAATTAAGCGATAACTTAAATATTTGTTACAACTGCGAATCGAGTCACTAAGAAGAGCAAAATTGTTGCGATTACAAACCAAAAAAAGTATAATTGTCGTCACTATAAAGGAGAACTCACAACCTCAATATTTTTCTTGGTACTATTTTTTAAAGAAAAATGAAATTAGAGATTATTTTTTATTGAATAGGTTCATCAAGCTAAAAATTTTATCTTTTGGTTTTATAATAGTCTTTTTGTTGAATATTTTGTTCACTTCTTGTTGTTTGGTCTTGTCTTGTTTTTGGTTGGTTTATGTTTGTTGTTATTTGGGCTAATATTGATTGTTGTTATTTAAGCTTTAAAAAAAAGGATTAAGGATTATGTTTGGAGGCAGAATTAATTTTGGAGTAATACTACGCCTATAACATTTTTATAATAAATCTTATGCAAAAAGCTATTATTGGTGGGTAAAAATAATATCAGTATTGAACCCAAATTAGAATCAGTAACAGCTTACCACATTAGATTTGTTATGAAATTATTGTGAAAATGTTGTGAATGTAGTAGCATTACTTTTATTTTTGTTGAACCCAAATTTTTGTAATTCTCAAGTCAGAGTATTCAACATTTTTATTAGGGTGGTCACAATAAATTAGTTTAGCATATATATAACTGTTTTTTAGCAAGTGTATATATGCAATTTTTTGTAAGTCAGGTGGTCTTGTGACCACCCTAACTTGCATGTGGAGTCGACATTGCTACAGGGCGGGCTGCACATACACTTTAGGGGGTTCAATGAACCCCCTTACTTGAAAAAAAAATTATTTATTTATATAAAATATTGCTTTACTAATTTAATTTATTCTTAAAAATATTTTTGCGCACCCTATTTTAAATGTTGCACACTCTGATTACATATCAGTTTATTTTACAATCAAATAACAACTTAATTTATTATTTATGTATAGATGAGTGTGGTTGTGTGAGTTAATAATTATACAGTATAAGTAGAGTTGAGTTTTGTTATTTAGTTTAAAATATTTTTATAAAAAAAATGACAATTTGCATAAAACAAAAATATTATACAAATTAATAAAATAAAAAAATGGTCATACTTACATTGACAATAGATAATGACAACTAATAATAAACTATCATGAGACGATTTCAAAATATGAAAACTAATAAAAGGAAATTGTAAAACTTCATGTATTTGTGTGTTTTTCTTTTTCGATAACTCAATATATTCAAGTTTTTTTTTTTTTTTTTTTTTTTTTTTTTTTATATATTAAATTTTGTTTAATTTAAATTTCTCAATGAATTCTCTAGAAAAAATTCCTAGAGCTGCTACTGATAGCCTAACTACCTTGAATTGTTTATGGGAACATGACCTTTGTCAATTCTAGAAACCAGAAATATTTATTTTTTATGTTTGTAGATTTTCAAAATGCATTTGGTGAAAGATCTAGATCTCAGGGCTTTGTTAAATACTTAAATTAGCTTGAGCTTACAAAACTGTAAAAAGAAAGAGCTTCTCTCTTACGCGCATTAAGATGGCCTGATTCTAGATGGCACATGACTCATTTTATGAATGACTAAACTTTCTATTAAGTAATAAGAATGGTTGTAGTCACTGGTATCCTACAAGTATATTGACTATTTTCAACTAAAACCTATTTTTGGAAAATAACTAGTTAACTAGAAGGTTCTAGAGTTGTATCTCTTGGTTACTTGTGCTATTGTTTTGTAGTGTTGTTGTTGAATAAAATTACTGACGCATAAGAAGAAGATGATGAATATTTTGCATAATTTGCCTTCATTTTATTCAGAAATTAAAGATTTGGTGTACTCAATTATTTGATAAAGTATGGAGCATCCTCATCATTGAGTTCTCTCTTAATCGGTAGATATTGAATTTGTAGTTCAAGAACCAACCGGGTGTTCATTAAATTACCGAGTCAAATGGAACTGTCATTCAACGTCCATCAAGCCTTAAAGTAAAGTACGGATAGTCAATTAATTATTGAATTTGAACTTATTATTGTCATTCAACGCCTAGAATAAAATGTCACTCTTTCACATATGAAAAGGTGCTGCACCTTGGTACCAGTTATATGGTTTCATGGCCGAGAGTATTGTAATAAGTGATATTGTTCCTTCATCAAAAAATAAAAAATAAAAAATAAATAGTGGTATTGTTCAATTCTCCTGCGAAGGAAAACTTGAGTTTGAACCCTCCTCCTCACTTAATTTAAGGGGAAAAAAAGTTATATAACCATATGTTCTTATCATAAAGAGAGATAATAATAATAATAATATAAAAGGAAAGAAAGATGGTCCATGTAATTAGAAAATACATTTTAAAACAACAAATAGAGGAGATCAATTTGTTGAGACTTGAGCCGCAAGTTGTTAAACTTGAGAAGGAACTCCTTATATCCTCCTCACAAATCGCAAGGACTCGTTCAATAGTTAAACATTAGCACTCCACATCACCCTCCCAAATTAAGAAACCATTTTATATGCTCACAAAACGCATTGACATGCGTCCTTGTTTCCCTCTTTTTAATCCCTCAAAACAAGTTATCCAACCCAAAAAAAAAACCTATACAACCGAAAGAAGTTACTAACAAAACTCCTCTCGTCCATGCAAAAAACCAAGGCCGGAATAGTCCCATCTCCGGCCGGCCAACCGGTCATTTAGGCAATGGCGACAGATCCCTCCCCACCAACAGTAAATCCAACGGCGGCACCGCCTGTAGCCGCACTTCTAACAGCAATCCTCCTTGTTTTCTTTTTACTAGGTTTCCTCTCTGTATACGTCTGCCGGTGTTTCATTCAAAACGTTACCGGCACATTGCAAATCCAAGGAACACCCTCTGGCAATGTCATTGGCGCAGCTGCTAAAACTGGCCTTGATCCTTCTTTAATACAGTCATTTCCAACATTTTTATATTCAAGTGTCAAAGATTTCCACAAAGAGGAATACGGTCTAGAATGTGCAATTTGCTTGTTGGAGTTTGAGGATGATAGTTTGCTTCGCCTTTTGGCGGTTTGTTACCATGTTTTTCATCAAGAATGCATCGACCTTTGGCTTGAATCTCACAAAACGTGCCCGGTTTGTCGCAGGGACCTTGATTTGCCACCGGACTCATTGGATAAATATTCTAAGGAGCTCGTTTATGACCTCAATCACATGCATGATAGTCATCATGAAAATAATAATCAGTCATTAGAAGATGTTGTACGCATTGATATCAAAGAAGATGAACATGGAGGAGAAAACCAAGATGAACATGCTTTACAGAGGAAACAAATGGATGAAGATAAAAAGGTGGAAAGAATTGTAAGGTCACACACAACGGGGCATTCTATGGTTAGAACAAGAGAAGGGCAGGATAGCGTGGATAGGTATACACTGAGATTGCCAGAGCATGTAAAGATAAGACTTATAAGAGGAGACAACTGCACAAAAAGTTGTACAACATTTGGGGAATTCTCAAAACATACAACACCAAACAATGGATTCCTTGCCGAGGTGTAGGAGTCTGGGGAAAACTTCAATAAAGTTTAATTTTTTGTATTTGTGTTTTCTTTTTCTCTATACAAAAACTTCGATTTTTTGCAACATTACATCAACTTCGATTTTGCTACACTCCATATTTAATATTATATCTGGAAATTTCAGTATATAAATATAGAAGAATATTACTTCTACGTTTTTTTTTTTTTTTTTGTTGAATTTATAGGACTTACAAGGTTTTATTTTAATTTTTGTTAATTTTGCACACCGTTGTATCCTCTAACACTGATTAACCATGATTATTTGCAACTCTATTAATTAATGAGATTGTCATTATTGATTATCTTTAGTGATTTCTTCAACTTTAAATACCTGCTCACAACAGCTTTTCCAATACAAAATGAAATTAAGCTTTGCAAATATATCTTCAAGTCCCATCTGTAGTACGGATTTCTTAATTGATAGCATCTCCTTGGCTGTAGATGAGAGAGAGAATTTGGATATTTTATTTTATTTTATTATTATTTTTTTTTTTTGAGAATCAAGAGAATTTGGAGTTTTGATTATATCTCTTTCTTTTTTGATATATCTCTAAGTCCTATTTGTAGTACGAATTTCTTAATTGCATAGCATCTCCTTGGCTGTGGATATATGAGAGAACTTGGAGTTTTGATCATATATCTATCTATCTATCTTTTTATTTTTTGATATATTTTCAAGTTATGTGTAGTACGGATTTCTTAATTGCATAGCATAGCATCTCATTGGCTGTAAAGGAGAGAATTTGGAGTTTTGATCATATATCTTTCTTTAATATTTTTCTTTTTATTTTTTGATAATTCCACAGTTGGGGTTAGAGATAAGAGGATTCAAAACATGAATATTTTTATTGGAAATACTAGAAAGTGCTAATTGAGTTACAACTTACAAGACTCTTGGAAAATCATATATATTTTTCTTAGTTGGGGTGATATCTTGTTTATATATAGAATATATCACTCTCACATGTACTTAAGTAGAATTGAAGTGAATGCTATATCATATTTTTTTGCAATGGCATCATTTCCCAATATAGTAGCGATAGCATATCCTAATACAATCAAGAGAGTTTTGTATCTTAACTGGCATTTCTGAGTATTTCCAACAAAGATGTCCAGGGTTCGAATTGTTGGGATTTGTGGAGTTTAGTTGTGTTTGATCCGGATGACGACCCGACCCAAAATAATGTTGTGTGGTTTTTAATGAGAGATTTTCTGAAGCTTAGTCCATGGAACAGAGAAAATCTGTACTGCCGCACTTTGTATTTTTCCCTGATAATAGTGAAATCTCTGCAACTCCGTGAACGTAGACAAATTGCCGAACAACGTAATTAAATACTGTCTTATGCGTGTGATTATTTTCTTTGGCGTGTGTTTTTTCTATTTTGTTTTTCACAGGTTTGTGAATTTCGTGTTAATTCCCTACAACTGGTATCAGAGCCTAGGGTTAGGTTTGAGTTGGAACAATGGCAGAGGAAGTAGGAAAGGCGTCTGGAATAGAAAAGTTCGATGGCACAGACTTTGGATTTTGGAGGATGCAAATCGAGGATTATCTTTATGGGAAGAAGTTGCATCTGCCGCTTTTAGGGGAAAAACCTGCAATTATGAAGGATGAGGAATGAGCTC
This sequence comes from Notholithocarpus densiflorus, assembly GCA_030021035.2. Lineage (NCBI taxonomy): Eukaryota > Viridiplantae > Streptophyta > Magnoliopsida > Fagales > Fagaceae > Notholithocarpus > Notholithocarpus densiflorus. The sequence goes on from JARYZH020000002.1 coordinate 409,773, forward strand.
TTCTTGACAGACAGGTACTGGGAGTCATCAGGTTAACTCTGTCTAGGTCTGTTGCGCACAATGTTTTAAAGGAGAAAATCACAGCAGATCTGATGAAGGCTTTTTCTGGTATGTATGAAAAGTCGTCAGCAAATAACAAGGTGCATCTGATGAAGAAACTGTTCAATTTGAAGATGGCAGAGAATGCATTAGTAGCACAACATCTAAACGAATTTAACACTATCACAAATCAATTGTCGTCTTTAGAAATTGATTTTGATGATGTGATCCATGCACTGATCATTTTGGCTTCTTTGCCAAACAATTGGGAGGCAATGAGGATGGTAGTAAGCAATTCTACAGGAAAGGAAAAGGTGAAGTACAATGACATACGAGATTTAATTCTGGCTTAGGAGATTCGCAGAAGAGATGCAGGTGAAACCTCAGGATCTGGTTCTGCCCTAAACCTTGAGACAAGAGGCAGAGGTAATGACAGAAATTCAAATCGGGGCAGATCAAAATCCAGAAATTCTAATCGGAATAGAAGTAAATCTAGATCAGGCCAACAAGTACAATGCTGAAACTGTGGAAAAACAGGTCACTTTAGGAGGCAATGCAAAAGTCCTAAGAAGAAGAATGAAGATGATTCTGCTAATGCTTTAACAGAAGAGGTACAAGATGCATTACTTCTTGTAGTAGACAGTCTACTTGATGATTAGGTTTTGGACTCAGGAGCTTTGTTTCATACCACTCCACACTGAGAAATCATACAGAACTATGTTGCAGGTGATTTTGGTCAGCCTTGGATGTTGTAGGTATGGGAGACGTTCGGATATTGTTTCCCAATAGGTCTATTTGGTTACTGGAGAAGGTTCGACATATTCCTGACCTGAGGAGGAATCTGATTTCTGTTGGACAACTTGATGATGAAGGGCATGCAATACTGTTTGTTGGTGGTACTTGGAAGGTTACAAAGGGAGTTAGAGTATTGGCCCGTGGAAAGAAGACTAGTATTCTATATATGACCTCAAGTCCAAGAGACACAATAACAGTTGCTGAAGCAAGTACTGATACAAGCCTATGGCACCGCAGACTTGGTCACATGAGTGAGAAAAGGGATGAAGATGCTGCTGTTAAAAAGGAAACTACAAGAATTGAAGTCCGTTGATTTTGACATGTGTGAAAGCTGCATCTTAGGAAAGTAGAAAAAGGTGAGCTTCTTGAAAACTGGCAAGACACCGAAGGCTGAAAAATTGAAGTTAGTACACACTGATTTATGGGGGCCTTCTCTAGTTGCATCCCTTGGAGGTTCAAGGTATTATATCACTTTCATTGATGACTCAAGCAGAAAGGTATGAGTTTATTTTCTGAAAAATAAATCTGTTGTATTTGAGACTTTTAAGAAGTGGAAGGCTATGGTTGAGACAGAAACATGTCTGAAAGTAAAATGTTTGAGGTCAGACAATGGAGCAGAGTATATAGATGGAGGTTTCAGTGAGTATTGTGCTGCACATGGAATCAGGATGGAGAAGACTATTCTTGGGGCACCACAACAGAACGGTGTGGCTGAGCGCATGAACAGAATTCTCAATGAGCGTGCTAGGAGTATGAGGTTGCATGCTGGATTACCAAAAACTTTCTAGGCTGATGCTGTTATTACTTCAGCTTACCTGATAAACCGAGGACCATCAGTTCCCATGGAGTTCAAACTTCCTGAAGAGGTTTGGAGCGATAAAGAGGTAAAATTTTCCCATTTAAAAGTTTTTGGTTGTGTTTTTTATGTTCATATTGATTCTGTTGCTCGTAGTAAACTTGATGCAAAGTCTAAAATATGTTTTTTCATTGGCTATGGTGATGAGAAATTTGGCTATTGGTTTTGGGATGAACAAAACAGAAAAATCATCAGAAGTAGAAATGTGATATTTAATAAACATGTTATGTACAAGAACAGGTCAACTGTAGTGCCAGATGTTACAGAGATAGATAAAAAGAAATCTGAGTTTGTCAACTTAGATGAATTGACTGAAAGTACTGTCTAGAAAAAGGGTGAAGAAGATAAGGAGAATGTAGATTCACAGGTAGATCAGAGTACAACTGTAGCTGAAGTCCGTAGATCTTTTAGGACCATTAGACCTCCACAGCGTTATTCACCCGCTCTAAATTATCTCCTGTTGACTGATGGTGGTGAGCCAGAATGTTATGATGAAGCCTTGCAGGATGAAAATTCAAGTAAGTGGGAGTTAGCCATGAAGGATGAAATGGATTCCTTGTTGGGGAATTAGACATGGAAATTAACTGAATTGCCAGTAGGAAAGAAGGCTTTGCACAACAAGTGGGTATACAGAATAAAGAATAAGCACGATGGTAGCAAGCGTTACAAGGCCATATTAGTTGTCAAAGGATTCCAGCAGAAGAAAGGCATGGACTACTCAGAAATATTTTCTCCAGTTGTGAAGATGTCAACAATCAGACTGGTACTGGGAATGATGGTTGCAGAAAATTTACATCTTGAGCAGTTAGATGTGAAGACGACATTCCTTCATGGTGACTTGGAGGAAGATATTTACATGATTCAGAGAGAAGGGTTCATTGTTCAGGGACAAGAGAATCTAGTTTGCAAACTGAGAAAGAGCTTGTATGGCCTAAAACAAGCTCCAAGACAGTGGTACAAAAAATTTGACAGTTTTATGCATAGAATTGGGTTTAAGAGATGTGAAACTGATCACTATTGCTATGTTAAGTTCTTTGGCAATTCTTACATTATCTTACAGTTGTATGTGGATGATATGCTCATTGTAGGGTCTAACATTGAGGAGATTAATAATCTAAAGAAGCAATTGTCAAAACAGTTTGCAATGAAAGATTTGGGAGCTGCAAAGCAAATCCTTGGTATAAGAATCATTAGAGACAAGGTTAATGGTACATTGAAGCTTTCACAGTCAGAGTATGTGAAGAAAATTCTCAGCAAGTTCAACATGAATGAAGCTAAACCAGTGAGCACACCTTTGGGTAGTCATTTCAAACTAAGTAAAGAACAGTCATCGAAGACAGAAGGAGAAAAGGACCATATGAGCAAGGTGCCCTATGCCTTAGCTATTGGCAGCTTGATGTATGTTATGGTGTGTACAAGGTTAGACATTGCACATGCAGTGGGAGTTGTAAGCAGATTCATGAGTAGGCTAGGAAAGCAGCATTAGGAGGCAGTCAAGTGGATGCTGATTTTGCTGGTGACATTAATAGTAGAAAGAGTACTATTGGGTTTGTATTTACTCTGGGTGCATGGTACAACTATATCATGGGTTTCAAATCTACAAAAGATTGTTACTTTGTCTATTACAGAAGCTGAGTATGTTGCAACAACTGAAGCTGGAAAGGAGATGATTTGGCTACATGGTTTCTTAGATGAATTGGGCAAAAAGCAAGAGATAAGCATTCTACACAGTGATAGTCAGAGTGCAATTTTTCTTGCTAAAAATTCGGCTTTTCATTCAAAGTCGAAGCATATACAGACAAAATACCACTTTATCCGTTACCTTGTTGAAGATAAGCTGGTAATACTTAAGAAGATTTGTGAATCTAAGAACCCGACAGATATGTTGACTAAGGGTGTCATTATTGAGAAGCTAAAGCTGTGTGCAGCTTCAGTTGGTCTTTTAGCTTAAGGACAAGAGGATGAGTTGCAGGGATGAAGGATTGTTTTTGGAGGATTGCAGTTGATGTTGGTGATTGAACTAGTCTCCAAGTGGAAGATTTGTTGGGCTTTGTGAAGCCTAGTTGTGTTTGATTTGGATGACGACCCGACCCGAAATAATGTTGTGTGGTTTTTAATGGGAGATTTTCTGAGACTTAGTCCATGTTTTGTAGCCCATTGTGAATCCTGTGCGCAAAATATAGAAACTGTTGTTTTGGTGATTAGGGTTTCTTAATGTAGTTTTTTGAGAGAGAGAGAAACTGTACTGCCGCACCTTATATTTTTCCTTGATAATAGTGAAATCTCTGCAACTCTGTGCACATAGGCAAATTGCCGAACCACGTAAATACTGTCTTGTGCGTATGATTATTTTTCTTTGGTGTGTATTTTCTTTATTTTGTTTCTCACAGGTTTGGGAATTTCGTGTTAATTCCCTACACGAATTCCCTATCCTCTATTGCAACCATCAAATTATTATTATTTAAAAAAAAAATTCATCCTCATAAAAGTTGAAAAACATTTTTAAGTACATAAAATAAAATCTTAAACAAAATAAAGAAAACTTCGTTAAGAGTAAATCAAATTAAAATCATTTGATGCCCTTGAAATAAACATCAACACCATGCTTTTCTTCCTTTGAATGGACTTTTCTTCAACATGAGAAATTGCTTCCTACTCTCCATAAATCCACCACAAGTTTTAAATTATTCTTCGCAAAGAACTAGTATCGCATATTTCCCATCATACACTCTCATGTATCAAACTTTTATATATTAACACAGTGAATTCTTCAAATGATTAAGCCATTAATTTTAGTCACCGAAGCAACAAGAAACGGCCTTAATTACCCTATTATATTTCCATCGTTAGAACATAAAATTTGGCATATGAAGACATTTAAGTTTGAAAGGAAGAATCTATCAAAAAGTTTTAAACATTTTGGCACATGAAGGAAGAATTTGGTCTTCTTAAAAGAAAATGTTAGTCATCATATTTCTTTAAGCATATATTTTATTAGAACTGAAAAGGTACTTATTAGCCAAAATGATGGGAAAAAAAAATTTTGATGTATGACTATGATGTTAGAAAACTTTTTTTTTTTTTTTTTTGGCAAGGAAATATATATGAAAAAAAATACAATGACCATTTCAGTTACATAAGATTTCTAGTAGGCTAGTAGAAAGAGGAATTTGTTTGGTTTTGCAATTGGCTTTTTGTTATGTTGCAATGATTGTGTCTCATTTTGAATTGAGAGAATGATCAAACTTTGGAAAAAAGATACCTAATTGGAGGTGTGTGTGTGCGTGTTTGAAAAAAATATAATTTTTAATTTTATTATTCAAGATTATGGAAGAAAGAAGATATTTGTTTGGTTTTGCAATTTTCCTTTTTATAATGCTGCTATGATTTTGTCTCATTTTAACCGAGAGAATAAGCATAATTTGACAGAAAGATACTCTTATGTAGGTCTATACTATTCTTTATAAGTGAAATTTGATAACCAAATGGACAAAAAATGCTATTTGATTTGAAAAACCAATTTTAATGGTTATAGATTATGTTGTAAAACCAATTTTAATGATTATAAATTATGTTGTACCTTATATTGTCATAAAAGCTAGTAAACTAATATGCCGTTGGAAACTCTTGTTTTTTCTTTTGTTAACAAACTGATGATTTCTTATTATCCCAAACTAGTGAATAATTAGTTGTATTGTTATATTTAGCTGCTACATAATCTAAGATTAAGTAACAATTGTCATTTGTAGTTAGGTTCATAACAGTTGAAGTTTTTGCTGTGCGGACTTTATAAACTATCATAAAAGAAAGGAAATATGCTTGGGGTGAAAGAGAAAAGGGGGGGGATAGGGGGGGCGCATGCTTGTTAAAGATGAAGAATTACTAAGGAAGAGAGATATTGCGACTGCATGTTTATCTTATTTAATTTTTTAGGGGATATGAATATGATTACCAATTGAATTGAATTAGCATAATTTTTTCCTGCAATAACAACAGCAACAACCAAGCATTGTTTTTAAAATTTTGAAGTTGGTTATGGATCTTTAACAAATTAGTCAGAATCAACTACATGTTTGTTGCAATTTTGTAATACCTATAATGAATAGATGCTTTAGATGTTTCTTCTTTTGTTACTTTGCATGACTTACATTGGTGTTGGAGGCATGGTGACCAGATTGCCGACAACTATTGATGGAGCGGTGTCTCTAGTGACCCGACCACCAGTGTCGGTCGGAATGGCGATTTTAGCTATTGGATTGTCTGAACAACAGCTCCGATCATCGGATCGCTAGGGTGGTGATTTCGGCCACTGAAGACCCAGCCATTGGTATCGCTAGTGTTAGAGGTCCAGTGACCAGACCAACAGAATGGTAGCTTTGGCAACTGAATTGTTAGCAACTGCCACTGGAGCGGAGTCTTTGGTCGGACCACTAAAAATAGGTCTTTGGAACAGCGGCTTTGGCCATTGAACCACCGGCATGAGTCATTGGAGTGGTAGGTATGGCCACCGGATTGCCAGCATCGATGACCTAGCCACTAGATTTGGTGGCTGTGTTTTTGTAAAATATTTACTAATTTTTTAAAGGTAAAATGTTTTACAACTTTTTATAAAAGGATTCTACGGTTAATGAAAAATATTTTACAAGTTTAACCACATTTTACATGCAAAACAAATACTTGAAACATTTTTCAAAGGGCAAATTAAAACTTATCCACTTGTGGTTTGACCAAAATTTAAATTGCCTATCTATTGTTTGAAATTTGATACATTACCCACTTGAAGTTAGCTCAATTAGATTTCCGTAACTCACCTATGTTAAAAACAATGCTAAACACAAAAAACATAAAAATTTTGCCATAAAAAATTTGCCTATCTATTTTTTGTGTTATGTTTCTCTTCCCAAAACACAAAAAACATAAAAATATAAGATCAAATAAGATAAAGAAAAATCCAACGAAATATTTGCTAATTTGCCATTTTTTATATTAAAAAAAAAAAGAAAAAGGGAAAGTTAATTTGCCATTTTCGAAAAAATATTATGCAAAATCTTCAAAACCCAATTCTCACATACTTCGTCACCTTCCCAAGCCGATTCACCAGCAAGGCACAAATTCACTAGCCTCCGGCGACGAAACTAGTGGTTTTTACCCACATAACCATAATCGAAGCAGGCTGTGAGAATGAGGAAGACGACGGGGTATGGAGAGTGATCGGCGAAGAGGCAGAGTGGTTTCCTCTCTCTCTCTCTCTCACTTACCCTTTTTGGGAATTTATAGTGCAACACTCCCCTCACACTCACACCCTCAATTCTTTCTGCTTTTGTTGAAACGGAATCAATGGATTCACTTCCAAACTCCTTCAATCCCAACAAGCGCCTTAAAGAAGAGTTTGTCTCTCTCTCTCTCACTCTCTTTCATTTTTCATTCTATATATGCCTTCTTCTCGTTTTTTTCTTCTTCTTCTAATCTGGGTATTTCAGATTCGTGACCAATTTGACTGGGTCTTCCATGCTCGAAGTCTCTGCCCTTTTAACTATAGTCTCTGTAAGTCCCACATCTTATTTCTTATACATATATTTGTATGTCCTTTCAATTTTTTCATATTGCTCTTATTGTTTTCACAGATTCTCGTTATTCTTCGCCACTCATTTTCCTCCAATCGCCTTTTCGGTAATGCCCACACTCTGTTCTTTAGTCCTTTAACTCTAAATTATACCAACTTTATTATACTAAATAGCAATTTTAAAGTTTTGTTCACAAACTATTCAATGATTTCTCTATTGGGCTATTCGATTCTGTGAGTTTTGAGTGTGGAAATTGATGTGATATGCAATGCAGATGTTGTGTTTCTTGTTTTATTGTTAATTTGTTTTTTCGGGTTTTGTTTTCGTAGACACGTCATTGAAGAAAAATGATAACGAAATCCTTGGTTCTAAGGATTGGAGGGCTTACATGGCTACAATGGCTGTTGATTTTCTTGTCCTTGTTCTCCCTAACATCTTATTTTTCACTGTAAGTGTTTACTTCTACTTGTGAGTACCATTGCTCTAAGCTAACCAATGTGCATTTGAGGAGTGTCGTTCTATTATACCAACTATTCTTTAGCTTGGATTTGTGCTTGTTGATATCCGATCATCTCTGAAAATTTTCCTTCAACACATGTAAGTTTTGTATTCTGTTTTGTAATCATTACTCGTGACAGGTTCTTGCTGATTGGACATATTTATGGGCAATTTTGCTGATCATCGTACTGTTTTTTATTATTGTATTGAAAAGGTAACACTTGAAACACATGGTTCTCTTGTTTTGTTTATTTTTCAGTGGCAATATCATTAACATGTGACCATATAGGCATATATGCTTTAGGATATTGCATGAGTGGCCATAAGCATCTAATTGACTTCTATAGGATATAGCTAAGACAAACTTGTTTATTCTTTGGTACAGATCTGATTTTCCTTCTCCTTCTTTGGAAAGAAGGGTCCATTATACTAAGGAATTTATCTCATCATACAGGGTTTCTATGGTATGCTGTCTCACAATCAGTAAATAGTTTATTACCTGTATAATATGGTTAACTATGTTAAAGTTTTCACATTAACTTGTTACTCATGTTACCTATCAAAAAAAAAAAAAAAAAAAAAAAAAAACCTTGTTACTCATTTTATTGAAACCATTTGCTGCAGATGATTTTAACATGCTTGTGTATCTTGGCTGTTGACTTCAGAATATTTCCTAGAAAGTATGCTAAGACTGAGACTTACGGTACTAGTTTGGTAAGATGTTGATTACTGTTATTTTTGTTTTCTTATTATTAAAATTTATTTAATTGCTTTGGTTTTGGAGTTGAACTATGTGTTTTCATAGACAATGGGCTGTAGCCCAAATGGCATTCCTCCCCTGGTGGTGCCAAGTGATGCAAGAGTATAATGCATGACATAGATGATGATGATGTGGCACAAGGCTGACACATGTGCCACCTAGATTTCAGGATTTTGTTAGAAGTAGAAACCATGTGTTTTATTAAGTCTAGCATGTGAATAAATGTTATTCTTTGCATTGGACATTCTGATGATACAATTTGAATTGGGTCTAAACACCTGCTGCATCTAAAGTTCTTTTCACTCTTCAGTTGCTATGTCTTATATTTTATACCTTTCAATTTGCTTGTCTGAAAACTCTCATGCATTAATATTGGTTCATATTTATCTTTCTAAATTGAGTGAATGAATCAATTACAGTGAAAGTAGGAAAGACATAAGAGGAGAAATCCTCATATATATATATATATATATATTTTATAAGTAAATATTCTGGTTTTGGAATATATAGTTTAGATTCTTATATTAGTAGTGCTTACAAAGATTAGGTTGTAGATTCTCTCTTTCAAAATGTTGCGGTGAGCTTTTTACTTGATATGTAAATTTATTTATTGTGTTGGTGACTTTTACAAATCTGAATTTGTTCATTTGAACTAATAAACTTCAAATTTGATTTTATGTCAGATGGATATTGGAGTTGGCAGTTTTGTACTGGTAAATTCATTAGTTTCACGACAAGCACGAAATGTCTCATCTGTGTAAGTTCTATTATGCTTTTCTTCCTCAAACATTTTGGCACATGAAGAAAATGTCTAGGCATTATACGTCTTTACGCATATATTTTATTGAATTGAAGTGATACTTATTAGCGAAAAGGATGGAAAAAAATTGATGTATGACTATGATGTTAGAGAACCTTTTTTTTTTTTTGCGAGGGAATTTATATGAAAAAAAATACAATGACCATTTTAGTTAAATAAGATTCGTAGTAGAAAGAGGAATCTGTTTGGTTCTGCAATTGGCTTTTTGTTACGTTGCTATGATTTTGTCTCATTTGAATTGATTGGAGGAGCAAAATTTGGCAGAAAGATAATTTGAGGTGTGTGTGTGCACATTTGTTTGAGCAAAGTATAATTTTTAATTTAATTATTCAAGATTCTAGAAGAAAGATGTTTTTTTTTTTTTGGTTTTGCAACTTGCCTTTTTATAATGCTGCTATGACTCTCATTTTGATTGAGAGAATAAGCATAATTTGGCAGAAAGATACTCTTTGGTTGGTTTATACTATTCTCTAGAAGTGAAACTTGATAACCAAAGGGGAAAAAATGCTGTTAGATTTGAAAAACCAATTTTAATGGTTATAGAATATGTTAAACCTTATGTTGTGGTATAGGCTAGTAAACTAATATGCTTTTGGAAATTATTGTTTTTCTTTGTTAACAAACTGATGCTTTATTATTATCCCAGACTAGTGAATTATTATCTTGTATGTTATGTTTGGTAGCTACATAGTCTAAGATCAAGTAACAACTTCCACTGATAACAGTTGAGGCTTCTGCTGTGCAGGGTTTCTAAACCATCATTAGAAAGAAAAAGTAAGGAAATATTCTCTGGGAGTGTTTAACCACTACGCTCCGCCATTGCGTTCGACCATGACTCTTAGTCTTTGGTCGGCTTGGTCATTATGTTCGATCATTGTCCTTGGTCAATTGGTATTCATTATGGACTGTAGGCCAATACCCACAGTTTTTTTTTTTCCAAAGAGGAAAAAGTATAAGGGTAAGACCGTAAGAGTAAAAAATTAGAGATGTTTTGCTATTGAATCATGCGTGGGAGTAGGGACCATTTTTTTCATAACTTGCTAAGCCTATAAGCTTTTAGTTAAGTATCATCACTTTCCTATAAATCATTACCATCATCACTTTATTATGAACCAATCATAACATGCTAATTCCATAATTATGAAAAAAAAAAATTGTTATAATTTTTGTGTTGCTAAACTTGCTGACTACAATTAGATATGAGATGTGGTATTACCAAATCCAAGACTAAAACCTATCTTCGTGATACAAACCATTAGAATAATAAGTTGACATGGTAAGTTATACGAGTTAGTTAATTAAATAATAAGTTGACATGGTTATTGCGAATTATATGAAAGAGAGAAAATGTCTTATTAATTTCCATTTCTTTATCATAATTTAATATTTCATGCATTTGTGAATTTCTAAAATTGTGAAGAAATATTTCACTTTTATTTGATAGATCATTTGTAGGAAAATTTTTAGTAGATGAAAAAAAAAAATTTCCTATCATATAAAATTCATTGTTTGGAAAGTGGAAAAAAAAAAAAAAAGAGGAAAGAATTGAAAGTATTACTTAAGAGTTACGACTTTGAAATTTGCTTTGAAAAACGGAAGGACCAGCAAAAGGATATGATTAACTTTATGTCCAAACAAGTGTTGCGAAACTGGTCAAAAGCATCGACGGCTGTCGTGTCGGCTGCGAACAAAAACGACACGTTATTCCGTTCCACTTAATATCATAATAATAACAAGTTCCGTAATTCCCAAAATACCCTCTTACTTCCAACTTGCCATGAAACTATTTTGTTTTTGTTTTCTGTAGTCCAAGTTGACGTTAATTACTCTCACCAAAAAATTTATATATATTTAATAACAATTTGTCCTAAAAAAAAAGAAAAAAAAAAAAAACACGTTTTGAGTAACAATCATTAAATTTCATGTGCTCACTTTTACGAAGAGAGAGAAAAAATGTGATCCCTTTAACCTAGAGAGGAGGACCCATAAATATTCTAACAAAGAAAAAAAGAAAAAGAAAGAATAAAATAAGAAATGTATAGACAAATAACATGAGACTCACGTGCATAGAATAGAGAAAAACAACAAAGCATTGTTGAATCCACACCCACTATTCCAATCCATTTGTTGGGTTTATTTTTTTGTCTTCCAATATCTTTTTATGTTCCTTCAACATTTGGACATGCTGTTGGATATTTTTTGGTTGAGTTTGTTGGTTTGGTTGAAATATAGATGCACACTTACCAAACAAATGAAATAGGTGTGTCAGTTTTTTAACAAAATAATAAAAGAAAATTAAAAGAAAATAGGAGAATGAGGAAAATTAATATATCAAAACTAGTAACAAAGTGTAGTGTAGGTAATGGTAACTTACTAAATTATATCTCACCATTAATTAAAAGAGAATTAGTTGATTTCCATGTGTTTAACTTTTTTATTTTCAAATCTATGTTTGCATAAGTAATAAATTATGAAATATTTTTATTTTAGTGCACACATGTTTGGGGTAAGTTATTTTAGTATAAAGATGGTAGAAATGAAATATAGGATTCTCATTTTTTGTATATTCTTTTTTTTAAGGAATATTAAATTTTAAATGCATAAGTATAATTAATATACCTTGTCAGGATTTTTATAGCTTGATGTTAATTGCTTTTCTCTGTAAAGAGAATTAGGGTTTGAATCCCCTCATTCTCACTATTATAACTATCAAATTATTCAAATAAAAAAAGTAATTGTATTTTTACATAATAAAATTGAATAAATTCATGAAAAATCAGCCCATCTAAACACACACACTAATAAATAGAAATGAGAGCATCCCTATCAAATTGTATTTGAAGCTTCAAATCATAAACATCATAATTGTATTCAGTGATTCAAAAAAATAATTTTATTCAGGTACTTGGATTTAATTTTTTTTGATAGGGGAGGGGATTGGGGTAAAATGAGGGCATCAATGAATATAAATTTAAAATGGAAGGCCATCTCTAATATACACTTAATTTAAGAAGCCACCAAAAAATTACATATAAAAATTGAGGCTATTTGCAAAAAAAAAAAAAAAAAAAAAAAAATTCCATTCTCTTTGGGGATTTTTCTTGAGCATGCGTTTTAAAGCCTTAAAACCATTTTTTTTATAAATATTATATGGTCTATCTGAAAAAGAAAAGGTTTCGATAATTGTAATATATTTTTTATCTACGTAGTTAAAAAAAAAAAAAAAAAAAAAAACCAGCAAGCACATTTTCTTTCTCTTGATACTTTTTTGGGACCACATCTTAGTTCTTTGTTCGGTAAGAAAGTTCAAAGTCCCTTGTTGTTTTTTAATCCCAAAAAGAAAAATCCAATTTTGCATTAAATTATTAATTTTTTGAGGGATTGTTGCATTAGGTATTTAGGTTTTAAGTAAAATAAATATTAAAAAAATCCAACTAAAGCAAAAGTATCAAGTCTGGTCCTCTGGATAATCTCATTGGTGCAATTGTGCAATTCTTTTGTCCAATACATAGACATTATGGCTGGATATGATTGCACTGCAATCTGCATTGCTTTTATATATTGTGAGAATCACATTGCTTTTATCGGTTCCCATATCTTGACTCATATCATCATATCATGGTTGCGTATGTTACTTTTATTGCCTTATATAAATCACCGAAATCAAATTACCACACGGCAATTTCACAAAAACAACCCCATTAAATGACAAATTAGGAAGCTGCATTCCACTAAGAAATTGCTTGTATAACACAAGATTAGCACAAAAGTACACAAACCATGCTAAGACTAAGAGAGAGAGAGAGACGAGATTGTACAAAAACTAGTGCACTATATTTGCAAAAAATGATTCTATAAAAAATGGAAGGGAAATTTGCAAAAATAGCACTACTCCAATGTATATAGTATATACCGCACCATTTCATAATGTCTCTCATTTTTTATGCTATTGACCGCTTCGATGGCTATTTTTTGTAAGTGAGAAGGGCCTCTTTTCATCTTCCCCTCTCTCTTTTTGGGTTCATATCTTGAATGATCGAGATTCGAGATGGATTAATACTTCTTTCTCTCCACTTTTTCTTTATTGAATTAGATTTACCAATATATATATATAAATATAAAAGAAGCAACTTCGCTGCTATCAAACTAGATTGCCACTAGTGTTTTCATATTGTAATTGTAATCCATGATGTACAATCACACGTTATACCTTTAAAATTTTTATGAACTTTTTTTTACTCTTTTATTGCCGAATTATGCTCGAATTTTTTGGTGGAAAATATTATATATATTGCATTATTTGATCTTTGCAACCGAAAATGCAAACCAATTGAAGACCTTTTATATATATTTAAAATTTATGATCAATGCAAAACAATGTCAATAGAGTGGAAAATTTTTTCTACTCCTATTAGGCCACCCAAAATAAACTCCACACGGCAAAAACTCTCATTATAATGGTTCCCTCTCTTCACCCCCTCAATCACTGTACAAACCGATCGTTGACTAGTGTTGATCTATTGTTAATTTTTTCTCAAATGATACTTTTTACTTAAATTGGGTCACCTCTCTGAAAAATTATTGAATATTCCGGGAGTACCATAAATGTGTACTCCTCCCTCTCACATAAATTGTAGGTCCCACCATAAATTTAATTAGTGGGACCCACAGTTATGTGAGAGGGGGGAGTACGCATTTATAGTACTCCCACTTTTCTAATTAATTTTACCTAGATTCCAAACTTGGGGTATGTTTTCCCATTTGAGGCTTCTTAATAGCCCCAAATAGAATATGTTTTCCTATTTGAGATTTGTTTTCTTGAATGAAAGATTTTCTTTTATATAGTTAAACTATAAATATTAATGATTTTTTTTGTGTGAATCAAACAATAAGAAAATATTTTTTCAATAATATTTTAAGGTAAATTTTTTTTTTTCTAATAATTTAATAGTTACAAGAATGAATGAGGGGAATTTGAACCTTGATTCTTCTCATAATAAAAAATAAATAATAATAATATCGTTGAGGCAAATCTCCTAGTTTCTTTATTAAAAAATATAAAAGTCTCTTAGCTTCTAGAATTAGTATAGTATTACAATTAAAAGTGAGTCTAGTTAGTCAATTAGTAAAATCTCTTTATAAAATAAAATAAAAAATTGGTAAAGTCTCTGATAGTTGAATAAGAGATATGAGATTTAATCCCCACCTACATAAAAAACTGTTTAGTGTCTTAAGTTGATGATAAATAGTTATTATTAAGAACGAACGCCATAGATTGCAAATCTCAAAAAAAAAAAAAAAAAAAAATGGCGATCCCTTAAATCAATCTAAGTGTTAAATGAAACCCTTGTTAATCATGTACTATCTATATCACTTGTAACCATCCCAATGACTTATGCCCGCATAAAACATAGGAAATTGATTGTTAATAGTTAATACAAATTTGTAAAAAGACCAATCCATATCCAACGTTCATCAAGAATAAGCGTACTACCATTAGGTTAGGTTCATTACCGAAGTGTCAAAATGACTCAAAATCCACCTTACATGATGATCAAGAATTTAAAAATTAGACTTTTTGTATTATTAGTTGTATTAAGTAAATAAATATTATAAATGATATTAAATGAACAAAATTTTGAAGTAGCAACAAATTAAACTTCCATGGCTGCATCAACATGTTGTTGAGGTACTTTTTGTGGAAGTGGGTCCAGGTGGGATTTGCTAACCTTAGTTCACCCTTATTTATTTATGACTGGTAGTTGCTACATCGTTCCAATGCAGGAAAATGGAGGTTGATGCTGGGAAGGAATTAGAAGTAACTTTCTATTGATGAGAAAAATTTTCCTTTTGTATTATTACTTCAATCAATATATCTTAAAATATGTGTTCTCGTTGTGGTAATTTTCATAGTCATAGAGATTCAGCTATTTGTAATTAGAATTTGTGGAAACCAACTACGCTAAGATCCTATTGATATAAATTGTCATTTAGATATTAAATTCAACCCACTTCACGTGAATTTTTTTTATGACTTCAATACATGGTTCATTCATAGTTTTATAAATTGGCCACTTCATACTGTTTTTACATGAAAGTAAAAGTTTAATAGTTCAATTATTTAATCTTATTATGCTTGTAAATGAGGCTTGTCTTCTCATTTTCCTTTTAGGTCCATGTTGGAGAATATGGTGTGCACTGGAATTTTTTTTTCACACTTGCTGCCACACCGATCCTTACATCAATAATTAATGTTCCCCCACGATATTCGGGAATGCTTGGTTCATTAGTTCTAGTAGGTATACTTTCAATTGAATATGTTTGTTTGTATCTATTCCTTCGGAGAGATCAGTTTTTAGCCTTATTTAGTTCTTGATTGTTCAGGTTACCAAATTTGCTTGATGCGTGGGTTGAATTTATATCTACTTTCTAATGAAAGGGGAATGGATATCATCAGCCAGAACAAGGAGGGAATTTTTAGCATATTCGGTGAGGATCAAGTAGAAATGTTTACAATGGTGTGATGATTTATATTCTTTATTGTATATTAACAAATTAGTTAGTACTGCTGGGTTTATAGTTAAATTATTGATGGGTTTATATCCTAATGATTTGGTCATTGTTTTTTATTAGTGGTGGAGTGGAGTGAAGGTCACCAATTTCCACCTTACAATTTACAGTTCTTGACCTGGATATATTTTGTTCTGTTTTTAGATGTGTTGAAGGTTCAGAATGTGGAGCTTTTATAGAAATTCTGTGATTTTGAGGAGTTTGGAAAGATGTTAAATATATTGTTAAGAATATCAGTATTTGAAAATGAAAAAAAAAAAGGGAAAAAGGTGCCTTTAACATTATAAATCAAGAAATTTTAGTGAGTCATGTCAGTTAGAATAGTCTGGGAAGTTTTGTGGTAAACACATTATACCAAGATGGACATGGAACATGAAAATGGACATGACTGCTGCCTGCATGTAAACCCCACATGATGCTTGATTTCACATGAATCTGAAGTTTTTCCAAGAGTATAAGAGGTCCAACAATCTAGGTTAAGGTGTAAACTACTTAGAGCACATGGTGCACATGAATCCACAAGATTGAGATCTGGCATCCACCAAGAAAAAGGAGAGTAGACTAAAATTTTATTGATAATAGACTCCCCCCTACTCTTTTAAGGACTCTAGAAGACTTAATTCCCAAGTAAAAATATTCCTAAAAGTGTTAAGCCCCCAAAGAGGGTGTTGTTCTTTTTGTGGTCAGCAGCATGGGGTAGGATTCTTTTAGTTGATAACCTCATCAAGAGGGGTTTATCCATCGTAAATTGGTGTTGTGGGGAAATTGTGAATCATCTTTTGCTCCATTTTGAGATCGCATATGAGTTATGAAGTGAAGTGTTTTTGATGTTTGGGATTTAGTGGGTGATGTAGGAAACAATAGCATCCTTTCTATTTAGATGGTGAAACTGGTTTTGGAAACATTCCTCTAATGTATGGATTTGGTGCCGGCGTGCTTGATGTGGTTAGTGTGGAAGGAACGAAATAGCGCACATTTGAGCATTTTGTGAGACCTATTGATCGATTGAAGTCCTTACTGATCCATACTCTATTTGATTGGCCTCAGGCATGGGGTTTTATACAATGTGGCTTTAGGAATTTTTTCTATGATAGTCACTAAAAAAACTGAAATTATATAAAATTTAATAAAGAGAGAACTTGAATAGATTGACGTCACAAAAAAAAAAAAAAATACATGAAGTATTACAATGTCATTTTACTAACAAAAAGAAAAAGAAAAAAGGGACTGATAAGAGATAAGATGGGAATTGAGAATGCTGAGATGAGAGTAATAAAGTGAGAGAGAGTCTGAAATGATGATAGAGAAGAAAAAAATGGAGAAAGACAGAAAGAGAGAGGGAGAGAGTAACGGGTGATACTTGCTATAACTATGAGCCGAGAAGAGCCAACGTTGCTAAGGAGAACTCACGACCACAATATTTCTTTTGATATTGTTTTTAAGGAAAAATGAAATTATGGATTATTGTTATGGAATGAGTTGAACGAGTCACATATTTGAATGATTATGGATTTTAATTTTTTGTTGTTGAATAGGCTTTTTGTTGAATAATTTGTTCACTTATTGTTGTTTGGCCTAGTTTTGTTTTTGTTTGAGTTATTTTTGCTGTTATCTAATTTTTATTGTTGTTATTTGAACTTGTTTTTTTGTTTAAGGGGTTAAAGATTATGTTTAGGGGGCATAATTATTTTTGGAATATTGCTACATTCACAGCATTTTCACAACAAGTCTTATGTGACAAGCTGTTATTAGTGGGTAAAAAAGTGATGTTAGTATTCAGCCCAAATTAGAAGACTCAATATTTGACTAAAATATTTCTAAACTCAATATTCTGACAAAAATGCTATCATAAGAAGACTCAATATTTGACTAAAATATTTCTAAACTCTTAAAAACAAGAGAAAAAAAAGTTTATTCTAGAAAGTTTTTGAAAATTACAAGAAATTGATAGTAAAAATCTCCAAATGATGCGTATGATGTTCTTCGTAAGATCCCTTAAATTAATATCATCCTTGAGTTATTAGCTTCAAATTGAAACCTTCCATCCAAAGGACAATATATTAGAAAATTTCATAATCTACTATAGTTTCACAAATTTATTCTCATTAAATAATGCAACCTAAAATTTTGTTGCTCCAATGTTCAACTGATTTGCTACAATAACCAAGAGCATATTAAATTATTAATGACAGAAGAAAATTTTTTCTACCCTAATAATTACATATGAGATTAGACCTATGGATGAATACACAAACATACATTTCTAGAAAATTAATAACTTGTCCCTTTTACAAAAATAACTCAAACTAGATTTAATCTCTCAAGAACAATACCTCTGTGAGCAGTTCTGGAGTTCTAACTCCTATTTCTAAGTGCACAGAAGATAGCACATACATTATATTCTTTTTTACAAATAAGAATAAGATGTCGTTAGGACTTTTGACTCAATGACTCACATTTTATTTTGACAGCAGAGATTGGCTTGATTTATTTATTCAATTTGACGGACTCTTGAGCTGCCAAGGACTGTTTTATTTTTTCAATCCTAGCAATAATTGCAGTGCTTGCTGCATCAGCTAGGTTCTATTGTACCTTAGAATTCTGCTTTTCAATAAAGATCACTTATTATATGAACGTCTGTCTTGTTCTGGATTCTAAATCAAGTTTGAATCTGATGATCCTAAACACATGTTCTGTATTCAAGACTGCTCTTCCAACCAAAGAAGGATAGTACTTTGTCATCATTTATAGTTGCAAAAATGTTGCCAATAATCTTTAGCTCAAATTGGCACCTCCCCTTGTAAGAACAAGGTTGAGGGTACCCACTGGATGCATTTGTAACTTACCAATAATATTGAAAATGGGAAAAAAACTTAGGTGTAGTTCCTTAGGTGCAGTATATGTGATTCCTCAATTAAATTCAAACACATAACTGGATTGAATGTAATTCTCCTTGGAAAAGATACTATTGTGTGGGCTGTATTGGTCAATACAGATATGTTTCTGAATTTAATTGGAGAACCCAATGTACTGCACTTAAGTAATAGTACCTAAGTTTTGCCAAGAAAATACAAAAATGTTAAAAAGTAAAGCCATGGTAACCATAATTGTACAAGTGATAAAAATTGGGAGTAAAACCCTGGGAGATGTTAGTATGATGCCATACAAAACTCACTTGGATTCCACTGAAGAAAGATTACAAATAGGATTGAAAAGCTGGGACCCAGAATCCTTTGAAAATTTAACTGATGCCTTAAAACAATCACTTCAACAACATATCCCTTTGCTGTAAACAAAACCAGTTATTTGTAATACGTAGAACCTATTTGAAACTTAGTCTTTTTTAGTAGCTCTTACTTATTCTTGCTGCATTTAATACAAAATTTTAGTTGATTATTTATTGTTTTTCTTCCCAGGATATTGGGGTATGTACCTTCTTGGTGTCCAGTTGGGCAACTATCTATTTTTCGGAAATAATTCATCTGCTATGTTGAGAAGCAACAGATGGGCAGGGATAAGAGCCTTGATTCTTTCTATTCTGTTCTGGTAAGTATTGCTAGTACTACTTAATGTTAATTTTCATGATGTAGTCTCTTTTCAATAATATAGTTTTACTTATAAAAAAAAAAAATTTGCTAGTATCCTTATTAAAAACACTTTGAAGGTGACTTCCTAACAATTTCTCTAAATACCTGTTTTAGGATAATAACTGTTCTTCTTGACAGACACGTTGAAAGAGTTTCCCGTAGAATGGTGCGGTATCCTAACTCTTTTAAATGTTCTTTTTTATGTGTGGTAAAGTAACAATATTAATTAGTGTGTGAAGAAAACTAATATAACCACATTATGCAGTGCAACCTGACATATGTTACCATGGTCTTGGCTTTGAACTTGCAGGTAATCCAACTTGCCTTTTACTTGTATTAATAGTTTGATGACATTTTCACTTTCCATCTAGTGTTGAAGTCACCACATATTGTGGTTGTCTATTAATACCAGGAAAGCATGGGTGCGGCTAAATGGTAGCTGTACCCGTGTTGGACTCGTATGCGACGCGGGGTGCGGCTTGGACGCGGCTGCATGCCCGTCCCATACGGTTCTTTATTTATTTATTTTATTTATATATATATATAAATATATATATAATCCGATACGGTCGGGATGCGAGCGCCTTTGTCGACTAATTTCGGGCTGTTCCGGTGAGTTTTGGCCAATACCGGCCGAAATGGAAGATTCGGCCGGGATGGAGTTTTGGGTATTCTTCTCCTTAAACCTAAAACAAAATATGTTTTCTGAGTATAAGGAAAAGATGAGTACCTTACTTGCCAACTATGTCATTGTTTTTAGAAGAAAAAGAGTGTATCATATCTGCTAGTAAAATTTAAAAAAAAAAAAAAGAGAACGGAGAGACACAGAGGAGTGGATGCTATGGTCTGTGAGAGAGAAATAGAAAGAAGATGAAGATGATAGTAATTTTTTATTGAGAAGAGGACTCACGGTTATTAAGAAAGAAGGGTGGTAAAAGTAAAGCTAATCAATACTCCTAGGGAAAGATGATTTCACGTGTGCTGGGGGAGACTTGTGTGAGTAAAGTGGGAAGTTTCTTGGAAGGTGCATCTTTGGAGGTAAGGCTGCCTACCAACCACTTCTCCCACACCCTGTAGAAGCGAGAGCCTTGTGCATTGAGTAGGACATTTTTTCTAATATATTAACTTACAATCAAACAATAGATAGAGAAGTTGAAAGGTATCTCTTTACAAAATTAGTCTTTACAGTTGTGGGGAATGCATCCATCAAAATTGAAGAATTCCAAGTGAAGAGAGCTACCTGTAGTTACTAGAAATTGTTAAGAGACTCCACTGATTTAAGTCCAATTGTTTGCATGTGAAGGGATGAAGGTCCAGGTTGTGGGGATGAAGTTGTTGTGGAGGATTGGGTGTTAGATACCTTTTTTCGGAGGATGCCGAACCCTCAAATGAGGGGTGTTTGTTGCCTCTATCTGTTGAACCACTGACTTTCCCTATGCCCTTGGGTGCCATGGATAACTATTATGAAGGATAGGAAGAGCAAGCAACCAATTTTCTGTTGGCTGTTGAAGCTGAGTTACACCAGAGGGCTGCTAAGGAAAAGAATGCACGAAATTTGAAGAGTTTAGGAATGAAAGGGTTAAGGGAGCTAAAGGGACTATTATGCTCTATTAATTACGGTTCTACATCGGCAAGGCGTAGTGGTAATAGTTGGGATATAGGGCTTTGCTTGTTTCTCAATGAATTTGAAGTTGTTATCCTAGAATGTCAGAGGTTTGAATGTGTTGGAAAAGCGGCTTCAGATACGCAATTTGTTGCGTACTTGGAGGTCTGATATTGTTTGTTTGCTTGAGACTAAACTGGAGTGGATTACAAGAGGAATTGTTCAAAGTATCTGGAGTTGTCCTTATATAGATTGGTTGTATTTGGGTTCTGAAGGTGCTTTTGGTAGTATTTTGCTTATGTGGGATTGAAGGGTTGTAGAAGAGGTAGAGGAAGTGGTGGGACATTTTTCGGTCTCTTGCAGATTTAAAAATGTTGGTGATCAGTTTGAGTGGGCTTTCATAGGTGCCTACGGCCCTAATTTGAACAGGAAGTGTCAGAAAATGTGGGAGGAACTGATAGGACTTATCAGTTGGTGGAATTTGCCATGGTGTCTGGGAAGCGACTTTAATGTAGTCTGTTTTCCATCAGAGTGGTTAGGAGCTGTAAGCTATACTCAGTCTATGTATGACTTTTCTGATTTCATCTCAATTCCCCTTTGGAAGAGGGCCGTTACACATGGTCTAATTCTTCCTCAGCATCTAGAATTGATCGGTTTCTCTTCCTGTTAACTATCCTGAATTATTTAGAATTTGCCGAGATAAGGAGGCAAGTGTGGCTAAGCTTATGGAGTTCACTAATGGGGTACTTCATTGGATGTAAGCTTTTTTAGGGCTGTCCATGATTGGGAATTGGAGGCTTGGTTGAGCTTCATGGATACCATTTACGGCTCTTATGTAAGGGGGTTTGGGGATGATAAAATGTGCTGGAAACCAAATAGAAATAAGGGGTTTGTGGTTAGTGCTTATTACTGTCTTTTAGTTGGCCCTAATGATTCTTTTTTCCCTTGGAAAAGCATATGGAAGTAGAAGATCCCTTCTCGAGTGGCTTTCTTTGTTTGGACTGTTGATTTGGGGAAATGTCTGATGATAGACAATTTAAGAAAAACGAAGGTTTGGATTTTAGATTGGTGTTATATTTGTAAGTGTAATGGTGAACCGGTTGACCATCTTTTCCTTCATTTTCCAGCTGCTATGGATCTGTGGTCTATGGTTTTTGGTTTATTTAGAGTAAGTTGGGTTATGCCAAAGTTAGTTGTTAGGCTTCTACCTTTCTGGCAAGGTCGGTTTGGTCGGCATCGAAATGGACATATATGGATTATTGTTCCCCATTGTTTGATGTGGTGTCTTTGGAGGGAAAGAAATAGCAGTTGTTTTGAAAATAATGAGAGATCCATGCTAGACCTCAAGTTATTTTTCTTTAGAACCTTATTGGATTGGTTGTCTGCTTTGCGTAACCAATCACTTTCTTCTCTTCTTGATTTACTTGATTTATGTAATCTTTGTACTTAGATTTGTTGACCCGAAGTGTACTAGGGTGTCACTTTTTTGATAAAACTTATTAGTTATAAAAAAAAAATTGTTTGCATGTGAATACTGTAGGCAAGAGGATTGCTAATTTTATGTAAAACTATGCCTATGGTTTCAAAGACTTTTAGATGTGACTAGAGCTTAATAGGGCTGTTGTGGTTAAAGTTTGCACGACAATTATGATGTTAGGATGGTGAAGGAAAGGATTAAGGTTTTAAGCTTGATTAGATTTGACAGAGGTTGAGGTCTAAAAGTAAAATAGGGGATAAGTTTTCAGAATTCTAGTTACTGATTTTTTTAGGAAACTAGCTAAAATAAGAGTTTGTTGCAGGGTTTAAGGGGTTCAATGGATGTAGTCTATGGAGGAGTTTAAGGCTGCTTGGGAGAGTGCAAGCTATGTTCAATATGTGATTGGAGATGGTCATAGAGTACGGTTTTGGCTTGATGCTTGGTGTGGGACTCAGCGCTGTCTTTAACAGTGCTATATCTGAATCTGTACTCTTTAGCAATGAAGAAGGATGCTTTTGTTTATTCTTACTTGGAGATATTCAATGAGGGGGTGACACGTTCATGGAGCATTCATTTTGTATGTGATTTTAATGATTGGGAATTGGAATGAGTTTATTTGTTCTTGGAAAGCTTGTATTTTAACATCACAAGAGGTATGGGCCCTAATCGGTTGAGATGAAGATTAAAAAGTAACGGTAAGTTTGATGTTTGTCCCTAACATGAGGTTTTTAAGAGGCACCAATGGAGTGGTTTTTCCATAGAGAAATGCATGGTGTACAAAGGCTACTAAAAAGGTGGTAATATTCTTTGCCCAGATGCTGCATGGAGCAAATTACTTACATATGATAAGTTTGATAACTGATAAATTACCGATTGTCCCAAAAGTTTAATAGTTAGGAAATGGTGAATTTAATTATTTAACCATAATTATAACACTCCCCCCCACGTGTGGGTCTAAACTCACCCTTAATAAGTGGGGTCCAATATGAGGAATTTTAACATTTCAGTTGGGAGGTAGAGTGGAGATAGGGATCGAACTTAGGATTTCCTGCTCTGATACTACGATAAATTACCGATTGTCCCAAATGTTTAAGTTGTTAGGAAATGATGAATTTAATCATTTAATCATAATACTAACAATAACCTTATGAGAATGGGTATACCTTTGATGATTAGATGTTGTATGTGGAAATGAGGTGGTGAAATGGTGGGCCAGATACCAATTCATTGTATTGTAGTGCTACCTGAGCAAGTTGTGTATGTACTGTCTGGGTGGTAGATTTGTGTTGGTATTCAGGTAACCTTTTTGCTTGGAATATAGTTCACTGTGTCTAATGTGGGCTATATGGAGGAGAGGAATAATTGCAGTTTTAATGGTGTGGAGCTTTCAATTATGGAGTTGAAGAATTTGTTTGAGAGTGTTGTTTGAGTGGTCTTGAACTTGTGGAAACAGTAAAGAGCATTCGGTTCTGGATTTTATAGGCTCTATTTCCTTTTTATCCTAATTTTTCTCTGTTTTTAGGAAAGCTTGCTATACATCCTGTGTGCTTAAGCTTTTTTTTTTCTTCTTAATTCCATTTATTATAAATTCAAAAAAAGGATGAGGAGGAATGGAGGATAGGCAGGACATGATGAGTTTATCCAACTCTCACAAGAATTAAAGTGCAAATGAGTTTTTGTTTGAGAAAGCACCATTCAAGCTATTATTGGATTTCTTAAGGTCGATCTTGACTACCACGTGACCAGCTGTTCCTTGTTTACTCATCATTTTATGCACAATTTTTTGTACAAGGATTTGTTTTTGTCCTGGGATGCAGCCGGTTTGAAGGGCTCAAACAAGGGCATCTAGGGTTGGCCTAAGACAGTTCAGACAAATTTTGGAGACCACTTTGTATACAGTATCATAGAGCCCTTTTGGCCAGCCTGCCCTATGTTCTCAGATTTCTAGCATTTTGGGATGATGTAAATGTGTTCTGTTCAAGTTAGAGGGGATAGTGCAGGTAGAGTATATGCTTAATCAGGTAGTAAAGCAAACTGCCTACCACATCCAAACCTTCTCCTGGAAGAAGCTTGCGTGAAAGCTATCTAGTTTAGCTGTTTAGGAGTCTTATAAGGTTTTAGAGTCCAAAGGACTTTTCTTATCTTTGGGTTGAACCCCAGCATTGATGAAATGGAGCAAATTAGGCAGGCTGTGGGAAGAAAGGTGCGACTGGGAGTGACTGGATTGGAACAAGTCCTTATGACAGTAAAATTTCTTTCCCATGGAAGAGCAAATTTTCGTGCTTTGAGAATTGGAGCAAATTATCATGCTTTGGCTTCTCCCAGTGACATGTCTTTCCCTTGGAAGAGCCTTTGGAAGGTAAAGATCCCGCCCCGAGTAGCTTTCTTCTGTTGGACAACAGCCCTAGGAAAATTATTGACTATCGACAATTTGCGTAAGAGAGGCATTGGGGTGTTGGATTGGTGTTACATGTGTAAAGGTAAAACAGAAACGGTGGATCATTTATTGCGTCACTGCCCAATTGCCTCAGAATTATGGTCTATGGTGTTTGGGCTGTTTTGGGGGTGTATTGGGTCATGCCCAAATCCGTTGCTGATTTGCTTGCTGCTTGGCATGGGTGCTTTGAAAAGCATAGAAATGGTATTATTTGGAAAGCTGCTCTGCATTGTGTTATGTGGTGTATTTGGAGGGAGAGGAATGCTCAAAGTTTTGAAGATATCAAAAGAAACATACTGGATTTTAAACTGTTCTTTTTAAGAACTCTGGAATACTTGGGATCAGCAGAATTCTAAAACTACAAAACCAACTGGTTTCACACCGGGGTGTTGGATTGGATGTCCACTAGGGGCAGTATTTTCTCATCTTCTATTTGTGATTTGTTGGATATTTGTAACTTGAGGCTTTGATTGTCTTGTCTCCAGTTGTATACATTCTGTATAGTTTGGGTGACTCATATTTTTGGGGTTTTAATAAAATCTTATTACTTATCAAAAATAATAATAATAATGGTAGCTAGCTTCTAGGGTAAGCCAGTTAAAAATGAGACTTCAAAGCTCTAACTTCTTTCAACATCTCTTGATGTTTGGCAATAAGGGACCTCACCTGCTGTGCAATTCTTACTGGTACAATCATGCATCCAGGGTTTAATGACCCACATACAGAGGTCATGGTTTTCTTTTAAAGATATCCATCAAAAGGAGTCAGAAATCTGACAATTTTGCATTTTCTGTCATTAAAGTGTGCACGTTAGTGTGATCCATGCATATGTTATAGATTGTTTACTTCATGATTGTTTTCACTTAGTATTGAATTGAAGACTTTTTACGGAGGGGGGTGGGTAAATTTTTTAACCTGGTAAGGTTGTTACAGAGATTGCCTCTTAACTCAGGTTTTTGCATTAGGAAAGAATTTTGAGAATTGAGTTAGACATCCCGGTGGCTTTAACTGACGGGCTCAGATCCTCTCTGGTATTTTGTCATTAGTAGCTTCCAGGTTATATGGTTGACAGTGCACCACATATTGAAAAGCAAGCTGCATGACTGATAATATGCCATGTTATTCGTTGCTCATGAAGTAGAAATAGCTGCTCTTGCCTCATTCAAAGTTGTACCCTATGAAGACCCAAAAAAGAAAACACCATTTTCCCACTTCCTCTCTCTTTGTGCTTGTAGCTGAGAATTTTGCCTATGTATCACAGAAAATTTTAGCTAAATAAAATAAAATAACAATTTTTCTGTAGTAGTGAAG
This sequence comes from Notholithocarpus densiflorus, assembly GCA_030021035.2. Taxonomy (NCBI): domain Eukaryota; kingdom Viridiplantae; phylum Streptophyta; class Magnoliopsida; order Fagales; family Fagaceae; genus Notholithocarpus; species Notholithocarpus densiflorus. Next base: position 436,090 of record JARYZH020000002.1, read on the forward strand.
GGAGGCCTGGATTAAAATTGAATGACTTTTGCAAACATAAAGCCACAAACAGTGTTAGACATTAGGGAAATATAATAGGGTTAGTGTTCTTTCCTTCCCATGTAACACTTTTTGGGGGTACTGGATTCTCTCTCAATTTAATTTAATCTTTCTTGAGAGATATAGTGAGAAAAGAAAAGAAAGGAATGTTGAAGTAAAACACAAACATTCATTTTTCTGTTTTATTTTGCAATTAATCTATTATTTTTGAAGTTTCTATTGTCTTCCTCTTTCAAAAGATTGAATTGCTTCATTCTTCCTTGTGTATAATCGATAATTATTTAGTATCAATATTATAGCAAATTGCACTCATGAATCCAGACAATCGCTGTTGTTGGGGCTTGAATAAATGGTCTACAAGAGTGGTTGGAGATAGAGATCGACATCGAAAATGAGTTAAAATTCACCCTATCATGGAACCTTTTTTCAGATAGTAGAAGATGTACAAAGGTGTTGTTTCAGATGGCTTCTTATATGACCTTTGATTAATTTATGTGTATGTGTCCATGGTTGAATGTAAACTGGAAGCTGCTGGTGAATAAAATACTGGAGATGATCCATGCCCTTAGCTGACTACTATTTTTTAAGTGTCATACTCTTAGTATGGCAAGTATATCAGTAGATGCCTATTGTGCACTCATTTATTTTAGTTCTGCTAAGACAACTGCTATGTAATGTAGTTTTCAATTTTAAATATGATATTGTTCCCAATAAAAATGTCTCCTGCTTGACAGGTGCTGGCAATACTAATGCTTTCTGATTACATTCCTGGAAGTAAAACTTCAGTACTTGAAGGAGCATTTAACAGTAACTTACTGGGTGCATTTCTTCTGGTAAGAAATATACCCTGTAGATCCATTCACTCATTATACAAACCTTATTCCTCAAGCACAAACTAACAATCTGTCTCGTTTCAATTTGCAGGCTAATGTGCTCACAGGGCTGGTAAACTTGTCTGTGGATACCTTGTCTGCATCATCTGTCACAGCCCTATTTGTCTTGGTTGTCTATGCCTCTACTTTATCAACTGTTGTTGGAATTGCGGATTTTTGTGGCATTAGGCTAAAATTTTGGTAGGTTTTAACTATAGTCTGTAGTGTAATTCTTTTTTCTTTTTCTGGTTCAAGCTATTCGTTGAAATAATCAAAATTCTTAATGTAGATCCATGCGCCTGATAACAAATATTGAAACTGATCCTTGAGAGTTGAGGCACGCAAGCATGCATATCACATCTAGTGTGCTGCTGTGCTTGAGGGCAATTTATATTCTTATCGGAAATTCTTACCTGGGTTACCATTGCCAAGATCATTATCATAAAATATTTGGATTGCAACACCAGATATCAGGCACACCAATACTCATAACATCATCATATGCCCCATGGGTTATACTTACTGTACACAATTTGACACTTGGAAATTGAGACTTAAAGTCACGATTTCAGTTGGTTTTTGGGAATACGCATAAAATTTGTGTAATAAACATTGCCCATATCCTATTTATTCTCAAAAGAATGAAACAATCTATAACTCATACTTTGGTGTATGCATGCATTTTTTTTCCTCGTTATATATATATATATATATATATATAAAATTGTGATGATGAATCTTGCATCGTATACATAGAGAGACAATTTGAGGAAAAGAAAATGATAAATATAGGCATATAATATTTTTTTTTCAATAGACATGATTCGTTGTGATTAGTGCATAAAATAAATGAAGTTAGTGGTAAATCTAGGTGAAATGATGTTTCAATTGCAATAGGTTATGTTGTTAAAAAAGATGTCCCTGGATAACTTAAGAAGGAAAAAAAAAAAAAAAAAAAATCTTAAAATCAACTAAAGCCAAAACAAAAATGAGGTTGGAAATGGAGTATGAGATTTGCAGATGGGTTTAATTTATGCAAAAATGTGCTTTTTCTAGAGGCGAAACTGATGGTCACATGGATTACCCTCAGAGTCTGACAGTTTGGACCGTGGTCCAAGGTCGACAACCCTTCTTTTATGTCCTCGTCATCAGATTAGGCAACAGTACACCATGTTTGTAATCTCACTCTCATGATGTAGTGCTCTCTCGCTCTCTCTCTCTCTCTCTCTCTCGTATGATATATATCAGAGCCCTGTGATTATTACATATAATGTAAAACAAAAAGACAAGCCTAAAAACAAAATGGTAGGCCTAATGCTTGCTCGATCAGAGATGCAACCTAATAAGTTGTAGACTTTTGAGGGTGTAATTGTGACTGTCATTTAAAAAAAAAAAAAAATGCACACATGAATATTGTAGCTTAAGCTTGCTTAAAGGGTAGCGTACCCTTTTGGATTAAGGTTACCTAGTAATTGTTGTTTTGCTTGTAATTCTCCTAATGATGTAGCATTTCCAATCATAATAATGGGCAGGGATGATACTACCCAATTAGTGATTACCCTAGCGCTTACGGTGCTTTCCGATTATGGTAGAAAGGGACTACGTCCTTGCCTACAATGACTAGTTGATAAGCAAGCTTGCTTGTACATAACGCATTCAGCCATTCCAATTGCTATATTAAGCAGTCTTTATATTTCTCGGTGCTTCAACGCTTTAGATAACCCATTTTCAGCTAGTGTTGACAATGAAGGGCTTTGATGATCTTGATCACGGAATTGCTAAAAACTTAGTTAAATTTTGTAGTATATATGCCTTCTAAACCATATTATTATAGAGAAATGATTATTACACACTGTTGCACATATTTTGTGCACGCACCTTTCAAATCATGTTTTCAAAATATTATTTCAAAGAAATACGGGTGTTGGTTTATGCGGTAACAAAATTTAACCATTGTCATATGGCCTAGATTTTGATTAAAAACATTATTTATGCTCCCAACATTAAAAAATCTAGATAAACCGAGTGTTCAATGTGTGGAGCACGTATATTACAGTTACTGTCTAAATTGTATAAATGAGAATCTAGGGTGCGTGAACCAGTCATTTCCTGCAAACCCCAACACAGATTTGAATGTGAGCGGTAGCTTTTGCACAGCTTGTTATGTTGTTTGTATGCATATTTCTATATAGATTTGGGCCCCCCACACCTCTTCTTCATAGCAGAAACTGTGCCAGTCTTTGACAGCATCTATTGAAATCAGGAAGGAAACCAAAAAAAGGATGAGAGAGGAACCTCTTTCTTTTTTCTTCACTTTTTGAGAAGCAGAAAAGCACCACTCCTTTTCTCTCTTCCCTCTCACGAGTCACGTGCATCATATCCTTCTCTATACAGTACCCTCCTATCATTTTAGACCTTCTTTCTCTCTCTCTCTCTCAGAAGTTCAAGAATAGGGTTCTGCAATAAAATGATTGTTGTGTTTGAATTGGAACAAGTTGACAGTGTTGGAGCTAGTTGAAGAAAAAAGATTCGGTTAACACAAAATAGTTTGTCAAAAATGGCTTTAGAAGCTCTTTCTTCCAGTGAAATTTTCAACTTCATAATCTATGACACTATCTCAGCAACCCCATATGACAACCATGAGAATAGTTTCTTATTAGAGAATGGAATGACTACACCCCAAGATCACCAAGGTAGTCCTTTGAAGAACTCTTCATCGATGACCCAAAAACGACACCCTGGAAGCTCAGAATCTGTGGAGAGGAAGCAGAATTTGGGGGTGCAAGGGAGAAAGAAGAGGAGAAGAAAGCCAAGGGTATGTAAGAACAAAGAAGAAGCTGAGACACAAAGGATGACACACATTGCTGTTGAGAGAAACCGCCGCAAACAGATGAATGAGCACCTCGCTGTCCTACGCTCCCTCATGCCTGAATCCTATGTCCAAAGGGTGTGTTTTCTTTCTACTCATATCTCTCTGAGTCATCACTTTCGTTGTGTAATTTCTGTTTAAGCTTTATGGGAAAATTTGGCTAACTGTCTATAATATATATGGTTCAAGTATTCCATGCGATTACACTTTTGCTACACTAATCGACACATGCATCATTGTCTAAGAAAAATCTATATAGCAAAAAAAATTTCATGGCTAGGAAGAAAATTTGAAACTTTTGGTAAAGTTTCTGAAAAGTCGGACTGAATGAGTTTAAAGTTAGAAATTATTCATCTGGAAAAGTTCAGCGTAAAGTTGGGTAATACAACAAGGTTCAGAAACCAGTCAAGTAAAAGTTGAGCAGAAATTTGTCATTTTTTATTCCACTATTACTTCATTTGTCATTCTTTAGATTTTTCCTTTCGTTTGTTTCTCTCGTGAAAAAGGAAGTATTAGGTGAGCGGTCTAGCTCAATCTGAAAAAGAAATATGGATGAACTGCTAATATATTCTTGGATAACATATATTCTAAAGAATAACGTGAGGGTTAGAGCTTTCCTAATAAGGTCTAATATACAAAGACGTTGTTAGTTTCTCAATTTTCGTCATCATCATTATATAACTTAGTACATCTCCTACTATACTTGGATTGGATGTAAGAATAAAAATGATTACACCACTTAATGTTAAAAATTTATTTGTATAATGTTTAATATACAAAGATATTGTGGTTAGTTATTACTTAGTTTCTCAATTTTCTTCATCATCATCATTATATAAACTTTGTAAATCATATATATTCCGTCAATCTTCAATATGTTCCATCTCATATTATACTTTGGATTAGTTGGATGTAAGACTAAAAACGAATACACCCTTTAATGTTAAAAATTTATTTGTGTACGTAGGGTGACCAGGCCTCTATAGTAGGTGGTGCTATAGAATTTGTGAAGGAACTTGAGCACCTCTTGCAGACCCTTGAAGCTCAAAAACTCCAAATTCAACAACCTGCAGGACTAGGAGGACTAAATGTAAATGAAGACACCACAGGCACAGCCTCGAAGTTTATGCCACCCCCATTTGCACAATTTTTTGCGTATCCACAGTACACCTGGTCACAGATCCCTAACAAGTATACATCTAAGACTGAGGCTGCTATAGCTGATATCGAGGTCACTTTGATCGAAACCCATGCAAACCTTCGAATTCTGTGGCGAAAAAGCCCTAGACAGCTCTCAAAGTTGGTTGCCGGATTTCAGACTCTTCACCTCACCATCCTTCACCTCAATGTGACCACTATGGACCCATTAGTCCTCTACTCTATCAGTGCTAAGGTAATTAATTATAGGATTTTGCTAATGTGTGCCCTAAGGGCACACAATAATTTTTATTTTTGGAAAATTTTGTTTCGAAAATTGAAAAAGTATTGACAGTTTTTTCAATTCCCGAGAAAAAACTTTAAAAAATGGATAGCTTAATATGTGTCCTTTAAAAAATGGATAGTTTAATATGTGCCCTAATGGCACACATTAACCGGACCTTTAATTATATAGTAGCAAAATGTTTCTTTATCCTTTCTTCTTTATTTTTATTTTTAAATTTATTTTATAATAAACAGTATATTTTTAACTTCTCTCGTATGGAACAAGAATCTAGAGCCATATATAGTACTGGAGGGAGGAATTGTATTGCACCCTGTGATCAGTATGCATAGTAACTTTAGGGTCCATGTCCTTTTTAACACAGTGCTCAACCTTAATAAAGTTATTTAAATAAACCTGAATGTTAGGAATATCAATTTTGTTTTATAGGTTTTACAAATTGATAAATATCAATTTCTTAAAACTGATAAAAAAATTTCTTATATGTTTTTGATGTGATATTAATTACATTTATAATCTCTTTGTGAACTTTTAATGATAAATTGATAGTAAATTTAACTTTTTTCAAGAATTAAAAATGGATTTCGATTACTGATTTGCATGCTCTCTTTAAATAATTATTTAACAATCACCCAAATAATTTTGTTTAAATCAAATTGCTGCAGCCTTAAAGGCTTAAGCCAAAATTTTGAGGAAATCAATCAATCATCTATCTTTACATGAAGATGTTTTCTTAGAACTCTATTGGATAAAATTGGATTGAAGATGCCTTGGAAAAGAATTAAATCAAGCTAAATTTCTTAAACATCTATTAATATTAGTAATTATTTGTATATTATTTATTTATATATGTGGAAATATTATGTGATCATCAACTGGTCACTTGGACACTTATTATTTGTTTTATAACCTGCCTTCCCCTCAACTGAAATATTCCCTCTACCCCTCAGTTCATATTGAAGAGTTTTGAAACAAAGTCTGCACACACACTATCCTGGTCCCTTAAGTACCAAAAGGTCATTGGCTTGGGCAATCCGTATAGTAGAGGTACTTTGCCCAATAAATTATATATATATATATAAGTTGCGTTTGAGATTAGAGTTTAAAGTCAGTTTATTTTACTATTTAGCTTATTTTTGCTATTATTCATGGGTTCTACTGTACTTTTTAGTATTATTCATAAGTCTTATTGTACTATTTCAGCTAGATTTTACTTTTATCTATAGTATTTTTAACAAAAAATTTTCAATTTTAACTAAATAAGCTGTTCCTAAACGGACCTATAGTAGAGATACTTTGGCTAGTAAAACTCATAGGGGGATATTTTTTGAAGTTTAATGAGAAATCATTATTACGTACATTTTAAGAAGAATATCTGTGGTGACATTTTAGCATTATTATTATTATTTTTTATAAGTCGTTGTCTTCAATTATTATCACAAGGGGAGCATGGGCATAGAGATAGAGCGTCCTTTCTAAGATTGTAATGTTTTTCTGTCTTTGGAAGTAGCTGTCTGCTGACTCTGCTCATAATATTTGGAAAATGAGTGAGTTTTGGGCTAAAATTTGAACAAATTTAAATGCAGGTTGAAGAAGCATGCCAACTCACTTCAGTAGATGACATAGCAGCAGCAGTACACCACATGCTCAGAATAATTGAGGAGGAAGCTACCTTATGTAATTGAACAAACCCAATATACACCTTGGATTTGTGATGGAATCACCAAAGTGCCACCTTTTTTTGTTTGCCCCAGTAAAGTTTTAACTTGTCCTTGCTGTGTGTAGCTACTCTCACATAGGTGTGTGTAGGTGTGTTTTTGTTTCCACTCAGGAAATAGGGTTTAATGCGCTTATTGGGGTTCACCCCAAGCTGCCAAGGAGTTGGTTTTGTATATGACCTGTTCGGAAGTGTGCTAATGCGATACTGTGCAAATTTGCTTTGATCTCAAACCCAAGAAAAGCAGAAGTAGATATATTGTTAAGTTTGGTGTTTGAAACACTGAACTAGCTTTCAGGAATACACAGAGCACAGTCCATTGGACCGGGGAAAATTTTACCTAGGCACTCTAGGCCTGTGCCTGTTTCATGTATAGTGTCTTATCTTTTTCCTTAATTATCAGCTCATCTCAAACTTAAAAGAAAGCGGTATTGCTTTGGAAATCATACAACATGAATACCTCTTGTAAACCGTTGAAAGAGTCTAGTTAATGTATGCCCTTATTAAATTTTCATTTTTTAATAAAAAATTTCCTAAAATAATTTATTAACATATGTTCTAAGGGTTACATAAAATTAAATAAAAAATGCCTTAAGGTTTCCATAAAAAAAAAAAAAAAAAAAAAACCTAAGGGCATACATTAATAAAATTCAAAATATAATTGACCAGTTTGGATGGAGGGAGAAGTAAAGTAGGGTTGGCCGATATTCATAAGGTGATAAATGGGCAGATTGTAGGGGTTTTAAATCAAATTATAAATGGATAAGATTTACAATTATCCATTTAAATAAATAGTTAAAATTTATTAAATATCCAATTCATTTATTTGACTGAGACTTGATCTGTTTGGTTACTCAATTATTACATTCTCATAAATCCTTACAAAAAAACACTGTAAACACTGTAAACCTTTAAAATGATTAAAATACCATTGAAATCTATAAAATAACCAAAATACCCTGACCACCAAAATGAACAAAATACTCATAAAATGTCCAAAATACCTTTGGGCCATCCAAAATAACCAAACAAACCTCTAAAATAACTAAAATATATACTCATGAAACTTTCAAAATGACCAAAATATTCATAAAACCTCCAAATATACCTAAATACCCCCCAAAAATCCAAAATGATCAAAACGACAAAACGTCCAAAATGACAAAATAAAGTGTGCATTGTGAGGTGCTGTGACCAAAATGAATTTCAATAAATTTGGCATTCATTGTAGTTGGGCTCACATTTTGGTCGTTTTGGACATTTCAAGAGTATTTTGGTCATTTTATTTTTGTAGGTTTGGAGAAGGGTATTTTATTTGCTATGCTAGTATAACAAGACTTAGGGCATGTTTGGTAGACTGTAATAGGCACTGTAATGTAATAGTTATTCCTATGGTTTAGTTATTCTTTAGTTTGATTATGTTTTTATTACAAGGAATAATCATTCCTTATGAATAGCTATTCTTCAAAATGAGGAATAACTATTCCTCTTTAAAAGGTTGTGTTAGTTATTCCTTAGTAAGTGTAATAATTTTAAAACTTAATATATTTTGAAGTAAATAAACTTTCCATATACATCTAACAATTATAAAAATAAAAAATCATAAAAAATAACACATCTCTCTCTTAAATTTAAAAATAACAATTTTTAAGGAAATATAATTGCATGAGTAAGAAATTTCCTAAAATAAATGTTAAGTTTCATTCTAATATTATAACTCACAACCAAACTAATGAATATGTTTAGTTATTACATTACAATACATTTTATTCATAGTAATAAAGATTACAATTCCTGTCGTAATTCTCATTCAGTGTACCAAACGTACCCTTAGTGTATTACTCCTAAATTTCTTTTGCAAGTATGCTTAACAAACGCATGACCTACTTGATAGGTATAAATGATGGAAGAAATTGATATGAGAGATGTTCAATTGTCCTGTGTCCATTATGTTCAAGTGAGAGATGAAAAATATTGGGTCAGACCAAACCCTAAAATGATTATGCCCAATCCAACCAATTTTCAAATAAATATTTTGAAAATAAAATCAATTATTTATAAATTGTTTACCACAAAATTCAAGGAATAGGGGCCACTAGATGCACTTTTATTTATTTTCAATCATTTTTAATTAAATCCGATTGTATTTAGTTAACTCTTAATTTATACATTATTAAAAATAAATAAACATATCCCATAATTGAATTATTTAGGCCAAAATACCATCCCACTCGATAGTGGTATACTTTACTGCCAACCTTAGAGTACTCATATTAGTGGGTGTATAATAGAACAATGTGTAAAATTTACAAATTTTTGCTTAAAACTGACCAACATAAGTCAATATATAATTGTGTAAATTTACAAAGTTTATTATAGTAAGTCAGTAACCATGTAAATTTACACTAATACTATTCATTTTGCATAAATTTTTTTTATTATTTCTTTACTTATCCTGAGAATAAAGGAAGAGAGTAGATAATGATTGTTGTGTGTGAAGAAAGAAAAACAATTAAAAAAAAGTTGATATTTTAATGAAATATAGTGTAAAATACTCTTCATTCTATTGTGCTCAGTGAAGGAACTGCCTAAGCATACTTTTTCGGATCCAAACTTCTTTATTCTTTCTAAGTCTTCTTATTGCATAGAAGAACACAACTATTGCAAAAATTAGGATATATAATTTGATATTGAATGTTTTGAAAAGTGAGTATATAAAATAAAAAAAAGTAGATTATTATGCTAAAATATATAAAAATTTTGGCACGAGCTAATACAAATGCTCTTACATTCCATCATGTGTGGTCGTTAGAGTGGTTTTCATTTTGGATCATTTAAAAATATATTTTTTAACAATTGTCACACGTAGTACACTCGCCACCTTTCAAGATTCTTTTATCAAATGTGATGCTTTAGTTAGTCTCACATTGACAAGTTGAGTCTATTGGTGGCATGAGTGAGGGAGATGATCAGAGGATTCGCCACTCATTGTTGACCTGAGCTCCTTCTTGACATAAGTAAATAAAAAGTAAAGCATATTTTAAACTATATAATTTGTTGCTTAGCTTAACCAAATGACAAATAATACATGTTTTCATTTTTGTTTTTCATGTAAATAAGTATAGGTTAACCTAAATCCGACTTGACCCGTAACTCGATTGACTTGATCCAACCCATTTGATGTCTACCCCTGTCAAATCCAAGCAAATACCTTTTTAATTTTTAACTCTTTTTTTTTTTTTTTTTTTGAGAAAACCCATCCAACTGGGAAAAAATTTATTCAACTGGAAAATCACTGGTTATAGAAAGCAAAACATTTGGTGGAACATCTTCCATCCAAATACACAAAGGAAAAGACATTCTAGCCTCCCTAGCTAAAGCATGGGCCACATTATTGCCCTGCTGCCTTACATGAGAGATAGAATAGGTTTGAAACAAACCCGCAATAGACATAAAGTCTTTTACAAGGTGCCCAACGAAAGCATTTGAACTGTCCTCATCTTCTAAGCTTCTCACCACCCCCACGACATCACCCTCAAAACAGACATTCTTGAAGCCCAATTCTTGGACGAAGATGGCTGCTCTCTTAGCAGCCAGCATCTCAAGCACTTCCACCGACGATGGCATCGCTATTTTTTCTGACAACGAAGCCATCACCTCACCCTGTTCATTCCTGATCACCACCCCCACCCCTGCCTCGTGAGAGTCTCCAAAAACCGCATCATCAAAGTTTGCCTTCACTGCGTTGGGGGGAGGAAGCTGCCATTTGGTCGGGCTAGCAAGGTTTTGACCAACTACTCTCGGCTTTCTTTGCTGAAACTCGTCCAAAAGTGTCAGGCTGTTTTGTAAATTTTTTGTACCAGGGTGCTAAACTCCTTGCTCCGAAGCTTATTTCTTCGTTGCCAAATCGCCCAAGCCACCATTGCAAAATTTTCAAGCTCATCGGTCTCTTCATGTACAATACTAACCAAGTCACACATATTTTCCACGTTAGGCTGTTTTGTCCGTGTTGCTGCAAACAGGGCAACCCAGACCGCTTGAATACATTCACATCCCCAAATAGCATGAACCTCATTCTCCATTCCGTTCAAGCACTGGTCATATGTTGAATTATCAACAACCTTTCTTTTATACAGCCCCATCTTCGTTGGTAATGAACTTGAGCATGCATGCCAGAGAAAAACTCTCACCTTATTTGGCACTTTGAGACACCAAATGTTCTTCCAGAATATTTTAACCCCCTCATCCGAGGACCCCGACAGTACCTCCTTCGCCTTAGATTCACACAGCAGCTGGTAACCAAATTTTACGGAGTATGACCCGGTTTTTCATTTTGGCCAAGCCACACAATCAGCTTGGTTAGTGACACAAATAGATATTCCTTTGATCCTTTGAGCTTCGAAAGGGAGGAACATGGCATCAACTAACTGAGCATTCCAACCAGAACCACACGGGTCCAGCAGCTTGCTTACTGTCCATTCCACAGTGGTGCTATTTGAGGGCGAAATGATCTTAGCAGGTTCCTCCCTAGGCAGCCATCTCTCCCCATAAATTTTTATTTGTTTGCCATCCCCAATCCTCCGCAACATACCCATTTGGACAAGATTTTTTGCTTTTACAATGCTTTGCCAAGCGTATGACCCCGAAGAGGGTTTGGCATCCAAAACCGAGCCATTTGGGAAGTATTTTGCTCGGAAGACCCTATAAAATAAGGATGTGTGGTTGGTTAGCAACCTCCAAATTTGTTTGCCCAACATTGCCTCATTAAACTTCTCCAAGTCTTTGAAGCCCATTCCCCCCAATGCCTTTGGCTTGCACAAGGTCTCCCACTTCTTCCAATGGATTTTTCGTTGATCACCCCGCTGGTCCCACCAAAATTTCCTAATTAACTTCTCAATGTCTTAGATGAGTCCCGTAGGCAGTTTGAAACAACTCATTGCAAAAGTGGGAATTGCTTGGACCACTGCCTTAAGCAAGACTTCTTTTCCCGCTTGAGATAAAAGCCTCTCTTTCCACCCTTGGAGTTTATTCCACACTCTTTCTTATTCCGCCCCACCACAGCCGGTAAGCCAAGGTACTTTTCATACTCTCTAACCTCACTCACTCCCAAAAATTCCACCAGCTCCATCCTTCGTTCCTCCTTGGTTAGCTACTTTTCTAATCTTTAACTCAGATTGTATCTTTCTCTGTGTTTTTTGTTTTTACACAGGTTAAAGTATTGTCAAAATCCAAATACCTAAAAAAGCGTCAACTATTCCTGAAGAAGGCATGATCAATGCACAACTACCAATACAGACTATACAGTGAGCTAGTTGCAACTTCGCTCGAATCATTAGTCTTGCCTTTGACCAATGTCTTGTGACTTGTCGTGGTTAAGGTAGTAGTAGTAGTAGAGATGAATCTTTGCACAAAAAGTGATCTGAGACTTCGATTCTAATTGGCGATGCCCTTGACGCAAAGCTTCAATTCAATTGATCAAATCCTAAGATTATATTCTTTATTTTTAACACAGCATAAACAATTCTTCCGACCCTCTCAATAGCTCAATGAAAAGAATTTATAGTAATATATAAAACTTGAAATAATAGTGCAGTTTCCAATGACACAATTATCTTAATGACATTAAATAATTCATATTGAACTAGTCATGCATCTAGCTAATAATCCAACAAATTTTTTGTGAATTAGTGATTTGGCACAATGCTGTTGGGCTTTGTGTTTGAGGTGGACGATCTTGGCTATATTAAGTGGCCGATAAAGGATGTAGGTAAAGTGGCTGATTTTTACTGTTGGAGTCGTGTGTTGAATACAAATCTTCTGTATTATATTTTGTGTTTCACTTTATATTCTATGAATCACAACTTATTATATGTTAATTTTTTTTTTTTTTTCCATTTTAAACTTTAGCTATTTTATAAGGAAAATTAAATAAACACATAACAAGTTGTGATTGGTGAAACATAAAGTGAAACACAGAATGTGGTATAGATGATTTGTTTTTCTGGGATGTTTGCCTTTTTTTTGGATATGGATGGCTTTTAGTTGGCCTTTCCTTCGGATCACGCTAATGAAATCCCGTCCAATTAATTTTCGATGAATAAAAAATGGAATAGATAAATAATTTAGAAAGATGAAAGGAAACTAGAGAAAACTTTTAGTCATTTTCTCATTCAACTTATAAAGCATCAAATATTGGGATGATGTTAAAGCTTTGAACAAGACAGACTGTTTAATTTGTTTATGTGAGATTAGTTGTTATAAGAAAAACGGTACCGTTTTGATTAAATGAACCACCCGGATCACACATGCCTCTCATCATACCGGTTCAGTAATAACCACCTCCACGCGTCAGTTTCTCATTTCTCTCTCTCTCACATAATAAAGCATGCTTGTAACTTAATTTGTACTCTCTGATTTTCTTTTTCCTTTTGGCAAGTAATAAAGATTAGCAACTCAAGACCTAGGCCACAATGTTTTTAATGATTTCACCTTTTATAAAAAAAAGCTCCTCTCATTATAAAATGGCCCAAAGTTGAAGAGTATTAGTCTTAGTGATATTACAAATTTTTATATCACTAATCTAAAAAAAATTCAAACATTCGTTTATAAGGTGGTTAAATCCTACCAATTATATTTATTGTCACATTAATTTGTGTGTTTTATATAGTAAAATTTGTAATACTTTTAACATTTTCTAAAATTGTACGATAATAAGTGTTTTATATATATGTGTGCGTGTCTATATATATATAAATATATATAAAAGCTTGTGTACTATTTTTCTCACCTCTAAAAAAGTTTTTAAAGTATATACCAACAAAAAAGCTACCCAATTGATAAACCATAAAATTTTTGAGGGATTTTTTTTTATACTTTAATTTTCGTAAGCCAATATTCTATAGAATAAATTGTCAACATTATCCTAATCTTTCACGTGGCCGCACACCAAACAATCCCTATCTCTTTCTTAACACCAAAATCCGCCTTATATAAAATGAAGAAAACCTCCTTTCTAAACGAAAAATAAATTTTAATTTTTAAAAATTTTTATTCTTAAATGATGATATTTGATTCTTTATATGAAATTAACTTTAGTTTGGTTAGTATTAGTTGACAAAATTATTTTTTTAATTCATCAAATTAACTTTAGTTTCGTTAGTATTACATACATTTATTTAATTGATATTTAAATAAAGATTCCATTTAAAAATTTCATCTTTAAGCCCCTATAACTATATCGAGCCAGCCCTAGGAATAAAGCTTACCATTTTATTTAGAGAGTCCTCCATTTTAATATATTTGAATAGAGTAATTGGACTAGGAATTTTTTATTTTTTTTATAAGTAACTTCTAGAAATAAATTTAGCTAAAATTTTAGCTATTCTCATTCAAATGATCTTACTAGTTAAAAAGCTTTCGGCGCAATAGTATTTATACTTAATTTTTAAACGGTAAAGAATTTGGGTTTATATCCTTCTCTCACATGCATTTACTAAATGTTCCATCCTTGTCCTTATCGTGCATGCATTGGGCTATCAGACTAAATCTTAACTTTTAGGCATCATCTAGTTATAATTTTAGACTTTTTCTGCGAATAAAAATTGTCCCTTTCAAAATGAAAACTAGATGGTCCTAGTTAATTTTTTTTTTAGATGAACCAAGTTAGAAATTGTCCCTTTCAAAATGAAAACTAGATGGTCCTAGTTAAAATTGTTTTTACATGAACCAAGTTAGAAAATTTTTGGCGTCATGTACCAAAATGAACCAATGATTGGTCACTCTAGAATCTTGTACTATTTCCTCTGTATTCTTTTGTCTAGCTAAACAGCTAGATACTACTAGCTGGAGTCGGTCATAAAATCAAGTGATGAGCATGCACCATAATCAATCCAACACATACGTAATGAAATTATTTCACAAATACACTTGTTTTGGATGCGTTCTTTTGATCTCGTGATATCAGTTAGGTGACAAAGATTTTCACCAAGTTAGGAGTTTAAAGCCTCTAGTTAACCCCCCCTTACCCTTACATGCACTTCCATTGTTGAACACGTATACTAATTATTGGCTATAATATAAAATACCTAATGAAATCAAACCTCGGTCTCTCACATACACATGTATTTCAGCTTCATCTTCTTGGTAAAGAGAGACGGAAGCTTGTCCTTGTTTAGGGGTGCAGTGAGCATTGGAAAAAGTGACATGTTTTGTAGTTTTATAAAGGAAAGCTGCGGTGAGGGGGGGTTTTTGTGGGATCGATGCATTTTTCCTTTTGTACTGATTGTCAGCATTCAGTTTTGTTTCTATGTATGGGATACATCGGCATCCTCATTAAGACTCGCGTCCTCTTGCATGCGTAAAACCAAAAAGAGACATGCATGGATGACCATGATGAGAGAGAGAGAGAGAGAGAGAGATATGTTTGAAACTGGAACGTACTAGAATAAAGCATCATATTCTGTATTTGGAGTCTAAGATCAGTTCAGTTGGGCATAAAGCATGTGCTTAGTCATACTCATGAGTCATGACATCTTCATATATGATGATTTAGGATATAGCTTCCGTATCTTTGATTAAACCCTATCTTGTAAAGTTGTAATCCATTAGTATTAGGTAGCTTTTGGAAGGCCTATGGGAATTAAGAGAGTACATTGATTATTGCACAACCTTCCTTTTTTCCATTTTTCTTTTCTTTTTTTTTTTTTTTTTTTTTTTTTTTTTTTTGTTTGTTATTTTTTATTATATCTTTTCCCAAAAAAATATCACATGACACTTCTACTTGTGGCCCATAAACAATTTTGTGTTTTTGAATACTGAAACACTGCTTTCTTCTTGTCCTTGTAGTAGTACCTTCAATTGAGCTAACAATTTTATGGTTAGTGATTATGATTTTCTTTTCTTTGGTGGAGAATAGAGCTCAACGGTTAAAAAAGGAGTTTGGAAGTCTTTTCTTCCCTAGTCTACAAAAAAAAAAAACTTTCCCTACTAAAAAAAAAAGGTAAATTTATAATTTGACTAATTGTTAGTACACACATTATTGCACATATCATACACAAATTATTTTTTGAATTGAAATCGTAGTTTTAAGATACATTTTTAGTTCAAAAACTGAATTGTGGGTAATAGGGCAGTATGTAAACACTGCACTTTAAGATTTTATCCCATATATATATATATATAATTTGTTTATAAATTAAAGTATGGTTTTTTTTTTTTGAGAACCAAAGTGTGGTTTTAAATAATTCAGTTAATCAAATTATTTTAATTATATATTAAATAGATAGATAGATAGATAAAATTATAATATAATATAAAGAATGTGATAGGTTCACTTTTATGTGGTGTCATCTTTGCTAGTTTAATTAATTATATTAATTCCTCTAAAAAAAATTAATTACATTTTTTTTTCCTATCAAGTATTAATTTTATCTTCTCTAACAAACATAAGAAGATCTTCCCATATTTTCATCCCTTTATTTTTCTATCATGTCAGCCAAAAATATCTTTAAAATGTTGCATTTTAGTAAATCATTTTGGCAGATTACCGGTCTTAGCAATATTTCTATTTCCTTATAATCAGACAAATTTCCTTATTGTTCCCTCATTTCTTATAGAATTTACCAGATAATTTTCTTCGAATTTTTTCTTTTGGGCACTGACTGGGCTACATGATAAGAGTATCCCCTCCCCCATAAAACCTCCCATAGGCGAAACCATATTTAACATGATGTGTCTTGGTTCTTTAATTCTATCCCAAGAAGTTTAGTTCTCTAAATCGTATCTATGTGATTTTAACTATAACACATACATCTTTGATGATTGGATCTTGCATGAAGAAAATTCGCGGTTGGCAAATGAATACATGATATCGGACTTGCCTCCTGAGTCCTGAATTTGGCAAGCAGGGAAGGGCTATATTTGTGAGCACATTCACAATTTTGAGGCCATTATATATCATTTTTTTGCGATTTACTCCACAGCCTTGTATATATGTGTGTATATATATATATATATCTATATCTATATATATATATATATATTTATATAACCTACTCATCTGCTACCACTTATGACACTCCCAAGATTCCAACAAACAACGGCAATGGTAAAAATAAATCAACAAAGAATACAAGAATTCATTTGATTAGGCAGATTGCTTACATCTACGAAGAGGAAAATCAAATCTGATGTACTAAATAAGGACTACAACACTGAACATCTGTTACTGAACTCTCACATATATGTATCTTTTTAAGCCCAAAAGAACATCAAACTATAATTCGGAAAAACTCATTCCATGACCCTTGGACTAAAGCAATCAAACAGTGTATTATATGTAAGATTTCATATCTTATCTATATCTATATACATCTAAAAATTGAGACGTAGCATTTAATGTTGCTATGCTTCTATTGAGCTTGAGCCAACTCATTAGCCACATCATACTCTTTTTCTTTTTCTTTTTAAATCACTTTTCTCTTTATGATTTTTTAATTCTTTTTATATAAAATAATTAAATACAAATCATGGACAAACATTATTATTCATTAGATACAAATATTTGACTATTTAGCTACCTAAATTGATTTCAACTTTTCGTTTTTTTCTTTCTAATTTCAAGTAATTTTTTTAAATTGAATAATTCATTATCTTTTTAGTAGATAAAATTAACATTTCAAGTGTCCCTTCATTTATCTACCGTTATAGTGTTTCCTCTTCCAAAATTTCAGTTTTTCACAACCTTATCTCTCTCTCACTCATATATTGATTATTTATTTAAGTTTTATAATGTTATATATATATATATATATATATATACCAATACACATTTTAGATACAATCACCCATCATCTACAACAAAAAATTTAGCACAATACTAATTGTTTTCCATATTTTTCAATCAAGTTTTAGTTTTCACAATTTTGAGAAGACATCAAGCATTAAGTCTCTTCGTTTCTCTACCGTTATAGTGTTTTCTCTTCCAAAATTTCGGTTTTTCACAACCTTATCTCTCTCTCACTCATACATTGATTATTTATTTAAGTTTTACAATGTTATATATACCAATGCACATTCTAGATACAATCACCCATCATCTACAACAACAAAAATTAGCGCAATACTAATTGTTCTCCATATTTTTCAATCAAGCTTTAGTTTTCACCATTTTGAGAAGACATCAATTATATTTGTCTGAAACTTTCAAAGTTAAGGCGACAATAGGAAGACCATTGAGGTAAACAAAACGCAGAATAAAAAATGATTTTTTTTTCCATATTCCTTTCTTTTTAGTATTCTTGCATTTTCTAAAGTGATTCTGTTGTTTTCCTTTCCAAAATTTTCAATGATATTGACTTTTGTTATTTTTAATTGACTTAGAATTATTAATGCAGTTTTATTTGGCTTATCATTGTTGTGGAAATTCCTAATGTTGATAAGAAACATATTTATAATGAACATTTTTTGTGCTTATTTGTAGAGTGTCAAAAAGTCAAAAAGTATTCAGTGTAGTAATTTTGTTATTGTTGCATCTCATGTGTTTGGTAAAAAAAATTTTAGAAATCTTATGCGTCTTTCTCAAACCTGTTTGTGATTTTTATTTTGTTCATTCTACTACAAATAATAGGCATCTCCACCATTAAATTTTTAGCTAATTTGAGCTTTCTTGGTAAGTTTTTACTTTATTTAGTTGATCATCTTTAAGGAAAAAGCCAAAAAGATAACAAGACAAAATATAATTTACTCTAGAGCATCATTATGCTATTAATGTTTTTATGTATAGATACTTAAGGAACTTGATTAATTAATTCTTTCTTAGAATTCCTATTACCTATACGTCTAGCCTCTTAGATTAATTTTTGGGGGTTCAAGTGATAGCCTAGCAACATTCTTTATGGTGTTCCCTATTTGTGGTTCAAACCCCACCATCCCCCCTCCACCACCATCTACATATGTTTCTCTCTCTCTCTCTCTCTCTCTATATATATATATATATAATCGGCTATTCAAATTAAGAATCCTCATGTGTTACTCTTTAAAGATTTTATTAGATGTATAGATGGCACTTTTGGTTTATGAAACATGATCAACAAACCGTGATTTTTATATAATTATATCTAGACTATACTGCAATGTCATGATAGATGGATTGATCTTATTTTACTATAAAATCTAAATAATCATGTGGTTTATGAATTTGAAGAGTTATATATCGTGGGATTTGTTCATATGATGAAATAAAGTTTGCTCTTTGCATTTTATTTTATTTTATATTTCCAATTTATGATATATGATTTATTGAATATGATCTATTGCATAGTTATCTTTATATACTTTTTCACTTAGTTTCAATTGTATGGAAGAAAGAAATGTGGATCTATGTTTTGGAGAAAACTATACCTATAAGTGTTGAATCGCATACATCTGTATAGTAATAAACAAAGTATACATGGTTATAACTTGGTCTAATAGTTCTCACACTGCATTTTTATTTAATAAAAAATTATTGCATTGTATTTTCGTACATATCTCACTATATATAATACCCAACTACAAAATATATTTAATTTGTTAGTTGTTACACCACAAAAAAACTTCTAATATAAAACATAATTTCAAATAACACATATTGACTTTTAAAAATATACAATCTAATATATTAATTCTATAATTATCTAATAAAACATATTCATATCAAATTTTTCCACACATCGCGCGGGTCTGCGACTAGTTTTCTTAATAGACAAAAAGATACCAATTAATTCTTAATTTAACAATGAATGCATTACTTTCTCAAAGAAAACCTTAAAAAAATATTCTAATTAATTAACTAAAGTTATAACTTTTCTTCCACATAAAAAAAAATAATAATAATAAAAAACTATTTAGAAAATTAATTCTTAATAAATTTTGAGGTAACTATTATTAGTTTGCTCTTTGTATCATGATCAAGCCATATTGGTAGACAACTGGGGCCCATGCCACTTACAAAGGGCTTTGATTATATTACATTCTTGGTATACAATTTTCTGTATACATTATGTGTTAAGTATAGATATTATGAAAAAAATTTGACACCCTAGTTCCTATATTTTAGACATTGTGTATGAAGTATGTATCTGGGAGTGTGGAAAATAATTTTTTCCTTTACAAATAGGTTTTTTACAAGCCATATGCCTTTTTGCTTCTTTACTACGTACCTAGTCCTATAATTCCTTCCTATTGGCTACCATTCGCACATAGCTAGAAAAAAACACCTAACATGGAAGGAAATTTATTAAGTAGTCCGGGAGTATATGAGGTGGGCCCCATGGTAGGTGGGACTCACTCATATGTGAGAGAGAGGGAGTATACTCCCAAAGTATCCAATAATAATCCTCATAAAAAACAATTGTCAACTTTGACTCCGGAATTGTCTTCCCAAAAAAAAAATCGGTTAGCCACTCCTCCTCCACAAACCCTCATGTCCTACTCCCCCTCCCCCTCCCCACCTAGCATGTTGTCGAAACTAAACCCATATGGAAAAACCTTATATTGGTAATTGGTGCAGCCGATTTCATCAGTACTTACGTGTCCCTCGCACTTAAACAACGCGGAGATGGGGTCGTAGGTCTAGAAAACTTCAACAGATACTACATTCCAAATATATTTAATAATTTATTAATAAACGTATCCCGCCGCACCCACACCCTACGTTTTCAAAAATTGCCGAGTCGTTGCACCACACCCACACCCGCACTTGAACCCAAATCCACACCCTACTTGCTAAAAGTTATTTGCTTTTTATCTCAATTTTTTTTTGCAAATAATCCAACTTTTAGTTTTTGTAATACATTTAAATAAAAAATACAAAAAACTATATATCTTTTGATAAACACCATGCAAACAAGTTACCAGGAAAAAAAAAACATTTCCCAAACAGATATTTAGTTAGTCAAGCTTTAAATTTAAGTGCTTAGCTTTTCTATTAACCTAACTTATGATTATCTAGTTACCAGGTTTATCATTCACAAAATGTAATCAAAATTCAATAGCATATAAGAAAAACATCCTAGAGAGGTATAAGAGAGGCCACACAATTTAAGCTTTAACATAATGGTTGCCACCTAGTCAACAAATAACCAGGTGACAGTATCATGCATGATCTTCCCCAAGCCATATGTCTTCTTTTGCTCATTTTTCTTAGCATGCTCAGAAATCAGTTTGTCGATTGCAGCTAGAATAGCATCCATTTTTTTCTCCACCTCTGCATTGGGCGGCTCCTTCAAAATGAGCGTAGAAAGCTAGGAAACTTCCATTACAAGCTTTGCTACTTCATCTCCAAGATTGGAGTGTCCATCTAGAGCTACTTTCACATCGTTCGACAACACAGTCACAACCCCATCCACATCAGACATCTTTTCTTCCAATCGTAGACCACTCCGCTGAGAATCAATCATGATCACAGCTCCAATAACAAGGCTGCCTAAATGCAGTGGATAATTCGCGCTTGGCAGCACCAACAACAATAGTCTTGCTACGCAAAAGGAGATCTTCAACCTTCCACATCATTGCATCCCTTCCAACTTCAAATTTGTCCAAATTTTTAATTATATGATGAGATACATCGTCATCTTATTTTTTTACAATAACAAGTAAATCTGCACACAAAAAACACAATCAAGGGAAGTCGGTCATATTAATACACATTATTTAACACAATCAAATGGTTCCAATTTCATATTCAACAATTAACATAAAAACTTCTACATTCAACCAAAAAAAAAATCATATTCAACAATCACCATCAAAACTGTCAAATGTATTTAATATTCAAAACCCACAAAAAAAAAAAATCCCCATTCTACAATCAGCATCACAAATACATAACCTTACCTTTCTTTGAGGGACTATTGCTTTGGTTTTGAGGCTTGACCACAATAGAAACGTGCTAATGCCACTGACAATTTCTTGAACAACAGGAGCAAGGCCATAGGTGAGAGTTTTTTTGAAGATGTAGAGAAATTTAGGGTTTAAGGCTGAGAGAAAACGAAATGAAAGAGTAGAGAATTTTTTTTTTTTTTTTGGAGCAAAAAAAGAGTCGAGAAATTTAGGGTTTAAGGCTAAGAGATGAAATGAAAGAATGGAAAAATTTAGGGCCTGGGCATGGGCTGGGCACTTATGATTAAGGCCTGGCTTGGGTATGAGATTTTCACATTTTTATTTATTATTATATTATGCTCATTGCTAGTAACAAATTATCTAAAGAACCCTTTTGAGACTTAAATAAATTTTGGACAAGTAATAGTCAAAACCACAATCAATATGATTGGAAAGTCGGTAATATACATTACTTAATACAAACAATTAGATTGTCATATTCAAATGTCTTTTCAATTTATCATTCAAATCTATCCCAACCTAACTTGGAAAGCACGGGTGTGTCGATTGGGTCGACGCACCTGAGTCCGATAAGCTTGACGCGTCATCCGGCCGTGGACGTGGCTACATGCGCGTCCTTGATCATTTTTTTTTCATTTTCCAATTCGGCCCGATACGGTCCGAAACGGGCCCCGAATCGATCCAATATGGGCCGAAATAAGTGTTAAAAAAAACGTAAAAAATTTTGTCAAAACATACCATTTTGACATCCTAGTGTAAAGAAAAAACCCTAAACTCATCTCAAACCCTAAATTTTGTCACTTTATTATCTAAGATTACTCTTAAATTAGCATATGCTTACCATTATATGAAAAAATATGCTTAGCAATATATTGAAAATATAAATAAAAATATATGCGATAATTTATTAATAAACGTATCTTATTGCACTTATACCCTACTTTTTCAAAAATTGCCAAGTCACTGCACCGTACCCACACCCGTACCCGAACCCGAATCTACACCCTACTTCCTAGAGATGTCTACATACTTGAAGGTGACATAAACGACATGCATGTTGCCATTCACCGAGCTTTTCGACACTGTCTGGTTCACCCACTTGATGCATCTGGCAACACAAGCTAAAGCTTGTTACGCTATGAAAAACGCACATTCTTATATTCATAGCAACATTGGTGGATTCATTAATTTACTCGAAGCATGTAAATCTTTGGACCCACAACCTGCAAACGTGCGAGCTTTTTCTAGTTCTGTATATGGTTTAAATACCAAATTACCGTTTTCTAAAGAAGAACATACTGACCGACTAGCAAGTCTCTATGCTGCTACAAAAAAAGCTAAGGAAGAAATATCACATAATTATAATTATATCTATAGGATTTTATTCACGGGGTTGAGATTTTTCACTATACGTGCTTGGGCCATGGAGGAAACCAAGCTTGTTATACTTTGAATTCACTAAGAATATATAATGAAAAGGAAAAAAAATTGCGTTTGAAGGCATGAAGGTATTTTTGTAGGGAGAAATTTTACATACATTGATGATGTTGTGAAGGTTGCATGGTTGCATTGGATATAGTTGAAAAAAGTAGTGGGAGTGAAGGAAAAAAGAAAGGTTTAGAAGCACTTTTGAGAGTTTTAATATGGGGAACACTTCATTAGTGAATGTTAAAGAGCTTGTGAGTATTTTGGAGAGGTTGTTGAAGAGGAAAGAAAAGGGAAATGTACATGAATTGCCTGAGAATAGGGACGTGGGATTTACTCATGCTAATATAAAATTGACGAAGAGGAGCCTAGTATGGATTTGGAGACCAGGTTGAAGGAATTTGTGGAGTGGTATGTTGATTGGATCTAAAAAACTTAGATACGGTTCTTTAGGTACTAATAAATTTGGTTTATTAATTAAATTCAAATATAGCGTTGTATTGATGACACTTTTTGTGCTATATTGGTTAATGCAACTATGTTTTTTGAATTTAATTGAGGAATCTAAGGTATAGTTCCTAGGAATTCATAAAAATGTAATTTATTTTATTTTATTATTATTATTTTTTTTTTTTGTAAATTGATAGTTGAGTTACAAGACCCTAAGCTTATTTTATTATTTTAAGGTTTCTTCATGTGGTATGTTCATTTGGATTGAATTTTTATTGGATTTGATGTTAGAGTTTGTTGGATTCATAAAGAGTTAAAAAGATATGTTTTCTTTATCATCATGACAACATGCTATTTGGAAGCAAATTACCCTTCTTGGGAAGTGAAAATTGATGCATCTTTTATCCTTACTACCAAAAATTTATGAATGTTTGTCATGTTGATATATACATAATACCATGACTATGTCATGTTGTTTCCAATAGTTAGTTGTTTGACGACTAGCCATCATGGCTGATAGAGGTCAGTTTCATTGAAGTCATATACCATTTGACTTATTTTCTCCATATTTGTGAATGTTCCTTACCCATCAAAAGAATTTAGAGAAAAAAAAGTAGGTGTTGTTACATTTTACATGCCACTTCATGCGTAAAAAATTTCTAACTTGATAATAGGCCTTGATCAACCTTCAAAGAAGATTGTAGGTTTTAGTTCTAATGCTTGAATTAGCATGTAATATTACTGCTCATGATGTCACCAGCCATCTTGATTAGTTAATTTGTGATTTTTTGCAACCTTTTAGTGATTCAATATTATTGAATAGTTTCTTGTTGGCCAAACTTTCAACCAGATGGCTATAAATAATCCTTAGACTTAAAGGATATGGTCGGTTGTGAATTATAATATTAGTCATTTTATCTTAATCACATAGGACTGAAAGTGCTCTTGCTCAACATGCATACAGGTAAGTTGTTGAATATATGAAATAGTTAGGAATTCCTCACATCTATCTGAACATATTGAATTGATGTTAGGCTTTGGGCTACATTTCAGGAGATAGTTTCAAT
Source organism: Notholithocarpus densiflorus (assembly GCA_030021035.2). NCBI lineage: Eukaryota > Viridiplantae > Streptophyta > Magnoliopsida > Fagales > Fagaceae > Notholithocarpus > Notholithocarpus densiflorus. The sequence goes on from JARYZH020000002.1 coordinate 460,850, forward strand.
AACATTCATGTGATCTTTCACAGATAGAAAGTTGTAACCTGAGAGGCAGTTGGATGTCTTTTCACACATCGAAACAAGCTTAACCAAAAGCAAGTAGTTGCAAGATGTCTCTGCTAACTTAAGCCGGCATTAAATGTTAATTTATGCTTATATATATAATTTTCATTCACGTAAGTGTTAGTTTGGGCTCATTCAGAAGTATCTAAATTGCTAATGACAACCTTATACTAAACAATCTTGCTTAGGCATATAATTCGAAGTAAGCAGGATATGTTGCTAGTAATGACATGGATTTTCAAGTAAAAGGTCTGTGAAAAATCATTCCAAGCTGCAGTCAGTTTGGGTTCCTTTAGTCGTGAGATATAAGCTTCAAAATTGTTATGTGTATCAAGCCCAATATTTTTTTTAATTAAATTTCAAGATTGCTATATATACACGTGTCTATATTTCATTAGAGTTATTTTCCAAACAAAATCTCACAACATTTTTCACAAGTTAAGGTGTAAAAGTCGACCATATTTCAAAATAAAATAAGATTACACCTAGACTATATATCTTTGTTTCTCATCCCTCGTATTAAAGGTAAGCTACCAAAAAATAATTTGTGCTATTCAACAATCTAATTGTTAGACCTTTATGAATGGTATTATGGTGCACAATATATATTGCATAACCTCCTCTCTATATTGTAACCTATGTCTCTTGTGAAGAGTGAATTTACATTACTGATAAGTGCTCATACAACCATACTCAGATTTGCATCCCTGCTATGAGAACATTTGCATTCCTCCTACGTGTTTTCTATTTTACGTTGTGCCAAACATTGGAAAATATTTTACACAGTATTTAATTTTATGTATATAGTCAAACACTGTAAAATAAAAATATTTTTCTGCAAATATTTTACATGTAAAATATTTTACCCTTGCAAAATATTTTACGTTGAAGCAAACGGAGCGTTGGTTCCAAATCAAAGTGCATCATTTTTGTATTTTTGAAATTTTATCACACAATTTAACCCTCCATAACAAACTTGGAGAAATACAAGAGGTCATCTTTAGGAGCTTTACAAACCCAAATCCACCACAAAGATATCTTGCAATCAACTTGTTGAACAAAACCCCAAACACCTTTGAGACACTTACTTCAATAAATTTCAATAGCATGGTAAAAAGAAAACGAAGAACTCACATTAAAACCGTTCTCACTCTCACGTGTGTGTTCTTAGCTATTGTGTTCTTGTCTCTCTGTGTTGTTGTGTTTCTCCTATGTGTGCTAGAAATTTTAGCTAGCCTTTAAAAGGCTTAAGAAAATGGGCCAAAAAATAAGTATGATAGCCCTCATGGGACTAGGCCCAAAAATACCCAACAATTAAAATCACTACAAGAAAAAAGCTATATTGCAACAAAGTCACTGCAACAAAAAGGATCTTTAATGGCAATAGGAAGTAATTTACTTTTTGAAGCTTTTTTTGTTGCAAAAAGGACTAAAAGTATTAATTTATTGCAACAATATTTTATTTGTTGCAATAGTCTATTGCCATAGACTTTATCGCAATGAAATTTTTTCATTGCAATAAAGGTTTGTAGCAATTTGAAGTTTATTGCTACAAAAAATTTCGTTGCAATAAAACTTTTTTCTTGTAGTGAATGTCTTTTCTTTTAGAATTAATTAAAATCTTTTGATATATTATAATTTGATTGAGATTTTAGAATTTGATTGAGATTTCAGAATTTGGACAGTCTTGTGTTGGGGACATATAAATAAATTCTCTCTTTTTCAAAACTCAAGACCGTTTTATCCATAATTACATTGGACGATTGTTTTCTTACAATAAATATATATATAAATATATATATATTTATATATATATATATATACTACATTCTTTTATTATAAATGATATAATGGAATTCTCTAATTAGACGCGTCTGACATATAATAATCCCTCTATCTTATATTTGGCATGACATAACCCACAACTCATATAATTTGGTAGAAATTAATTATAAGTTCTTTTGTGTGCTTGACATTTCTCTTATTTTTGTAGCACCTCTTTTTTGAGTAAGTGAAATCATAACGAACAACATGAACATTTATATACACCGTACATGTATTTTAGAAGATTAAACACTTAAAAAGATAAAATTTAGTTACAAAATTAATTGTAGATTAAGGCTATAATCTTACTTAATATCTTTTTATTGGAAGTGAATTTTGACAAATCCACCATTGGATTACATTTTCTTCTTATATTCTTTATGCTTACAAAATTTTTAAAAAATTAAAGATCAGTAGCTATGTTATCAATAAATTGTTTAAATTGCAAGTTTTTGTAGTTTAAAATTATGCATAAAATATAATCTTATAAATCATATAGTAAATAATATTTGATAGGCACAAAATTTGACATGTGTATTAAGAGCGTAAAGAATATGTAATCTATCGGTTAGATTTTCGAAATATGTAGTAATGTTAATAATATTTAGAAAGGTTGTAGTCTTAAATTACAACCAATTTGTAGCTAACTTTGTCCCACTTAAAAAGCTACAAGTATTTTTGGGATCTCTGTGGATCCTTCTATATAACAAGTCCACAATGTGAAACAAATAATTCTATGAGGAGACTTATCTATCATCCTCCACCCATATTATCCAGAGCCAAATGCTGACAAATTCATTATGACTGGCATTGTGTATAGGACAATATATCGTTTTAATTTTGTACACTCTAACCCTTGTATTTTTCCTCATTATTAGCCATGAAAAATTAAAATTTGCCACCCTTCAAGCTTCAAAGGGCTACAAGAAAATTTAGATGCATCCAGAGTGACAAGCTCACTTTGTGTGGCCCAAGCACAGTAACTATGTAAGTCCAATAATTAATTGCGCGTTCTTTAATTGACGGGCCTTCCATTTGGGCCCCAACATGCCCAATGTCGAGAAAAACGCCATCCCTCTATGATGCTTCTATCACCAACATGTTCACAAATTGATTGGAGAGAGATATCTCAATTTAAAATTTTGTCCATTCAGATTAAATTTTACTAGTCTGGAAGTGTACAAACTACCATATCATTTATACACTATTAGATTTAGAAAATAAAGTCTACCCCGCAAATTGGACAAGATCAGACTAACATGACACATGCATACTGCTATATGGCAAAAGAAAAACAGGGAAATAGGAAGAAATGGTAGACTAAACAAAAGCATTTTAAAGCATCTTATAACCATGCTAAGCAAGCCTTATATATGGAGCATACTATATGGCATACAAATGTTCAAAGGAACATAGACCTACTCGTACAATAGACAAGAAAGACTTTAGTAAAGCTTCGTCTAAATGACATACTTAGATCATGGTATATTGGTACACGAATTTAACCACACACCATGAGCCCGTAATGGAGAAACCTTGTTGAAAACTGAAAGTTTCACAAAACATTGAGATGTTCCTCATTCTAGAAAATACTACAATTCTCATACAGATGGACACTATATGAGTATAATTTATAATCAATTTCAATATCCTTTCACCAAAATTTTAATGATCTCATTTTTGTTATCAAAAGATCTTTTCTGAAATCCCTTTTTTTCAGACAGGAATGATTGCGTGTGGTCTTCTCCCATGCCTTGTGAGAAAGAATCTTCCACTTGAAAATTGTCTCTTCATTGCAATAGGACTCATTACAAAATGCAACACCCGGTTTCGATGGCTAGACTTCCCAACTTCTCCTGCTAGTTGTTTAGATGAGCTAGCCTCAGCGGAGCACTCTTCCACTTGAACATTTTCACCTTGATTCATGCACAAAATATCAGCAGCAGAGACACGGCTTTGGCATGAAAGATCCATCGAAAACGATCTTCTAATATGCTGATATCCTCCATCTCTAATCTCAATTATGGTATCTCTCTCTTCTGAATTGCCCAAATCACTAAAAGCACGAAATGGGGACTTTGGAACAATATCACCTCGCATACTTTCTTCTTCTATCACTCCCCCTGCTATGTCTTGCGCAAGAGTTATATTTTCATTTGCCGGTTGGCTTATTGGCAAAGTTTCATTGGTTGAAGGTAATTCTGTCACCGGTGCAGGCAATGGAATCGGCGTAGCATTGAAAGACACTATATTAGCGCGACATAAAGGGCAATTCGCATGTGATTTGAGCCATGTGTCAATGCATGGGAGATGGAAAGCATGACTACACTTTGGCAAGAGCCTTACGCTCTCATCTTCTTCAAATTCACTGAGACAAACAGAGCAATCAGTGCCTTCGACCAACCCTTCTCCTTTCTTGTACTTGTATACTGTAATAGACTTTATAAGAGCCTCATCTAAGCCAGTAGTTGCAATATGCCATGGTTCATGGAGAGACGGGTTGTGATTCTCTTCCAACTCTTCATTGGATTCATGATCTTCTCTGCTTCTTGCTGAGTCCGGGTTGCCACAATACTTGGATATTATGGTGTAGTAACTTACAAGAAGGAAAGCACTTGCCAAAATGCCAATGATTGCAATAACAAGAGGGGAGAAATTTGGACTAGAATTGTCATCAGGGAATTCAAAGGGAGGTGGAGGTGGGAACATGAAGTTGCACCATTGGGGACAGTGAAAGCTACAAAAGCCTTGAGAACAGTCTTTGTTGCTCATATATGGTATCCAAGTTTTTGGATTTTCTAGAGTTCCCATGACTACTAGGAGTTTAACTTATTAGCATTTTCTAAATCATGTTTCTCTTTTCTTCCTGCTAAGATGCAGAATATTCAAAAAATAAAATGGTACTTAAAACATGTAGAGAATGAAATTACTCAAAAGAGTTGCAGAAGAGGTTCATACTACAAACTGAAATTACAAAAAAATTTCCAAAACTTACAAGAAATCTATAACAATTGTGTGTTGTAAATTGTAATTGTAAAATAAAAATAGAATAACACAGGTATACTTACTTGAACAGATTGTAAAGAGGATGGTTCGTGGAAAGTTCTTCCTAGCAATGATTAGAACATATAAGCAAAATAGAAAACACTACTGCTGGTTTGTAGATTAACTAGAAGTGAATGGGAAGGCAAGAATAACAAGAAAAGGCAGAGAAAGAGCTCCTATAATGTAAATTTCTATGAAGAGACAGGATGGGGTGGGAAAGGTGCTTAGATGGAAAGTAAATACAAGAACATAGGGAGCTAATAGGTGTTCTTTTCTTCTTTTTTCTTTTTCTTTTTCTTGTTCATCTCTTTTTCTTTTATTTGGCCAATCTTTTTGGGAGATAATGGTTTGTTGACTAAGGTGGTGGTGTTGGTTGGGCAATTCATTAAAGTAATTAATGCTTTTTTTTTTTTAATTTTTTATAAATTTTATAAAGTAGTTTGCAGTTGAATTGAAGTGAGAGAACATCAATCTTTAAATGGTGAAAGCTTAAATAATGTTGCGATTGTGATCCCCTAAGATTAGTGAACAAGATTTAGCCTAATTTTCTATCAAGGAATATGGTTATTAAAACGAGCTGCCATGTTAGGTGTAACAGTCTTATGGTTATAATTACTGTACCTTGTTATGAATATGAAGAAGCTTGCACGATTACCTTCTCTTTATATCGACAAAGCTAAAACCATGTGATGTAAGGGATTTGACATCAGCAGAACCGTATTTTGCTAAGAACCCTATTTTGATTTTTTATTATATGTTCTTTTTCAATATATTAACTTTATAATCACAATTCACAACATATTTTATAATTAGATGTTATTAATGATAGATAATAAAATGATATCGATTGTAAATCTATACTATTGTAAGGGTGTGTTTGTTTGGAGGTGAAATAAGGTGGATAGAAAACTTTGAAGAGGAAATGAGAAGGAAAACTTTTTTGAGTGTGTTTGGTTGGGTGAGGAGGAATGAAAATAAATGATAGGGCCTAGGTGTTTTCTTCCCAAACCTACCAAAAAGTTGTTTTCCCAAAATGGAGAGAAAACTAAAAGGAGAAAATGTGTCTGTTTAATGGACAAAAATGCCCATGTCCAATTCATTTCTTCTTCTTTTTTTCTTTTTTCTTTTCTTTCTTTTCTTTCCTGGATGTTGCTTTTTTGTTTTTGTTTTTGTTTTTTTCATTTTTTGATTTCCTAGGCTGTGGGTGGGCATGTTGCCTCTTTTTTCTTTTCTTTTTTTCCTTTTTCTTTTCTTTTCTTTCCTGGATGTTGCCTTTTTTTTTCTTTTTTCTTTTTTCTTTCTGGGTTGTGGGTGTGATAGTTGTTTTTTTTTTTGGGTTTAACTAGACATGATTTTTTTTTTGACATGATTTTTTTTTTAATAAATTGGGTGATTGGTTTTTTTTTTTTTTTTTTTGGTTGTTTGTCACTTTTTTGTATTAATTGGCCACCATTTTTTAATAAGGGTGTATCAGTAAATTTATACAATCTTACTTTTTCCATCTTTCCACTTTTCCACTCTCAACCAAACAAAAATGAGAGAAATTAAAATATTTTTTATACTCTCACTTTTCCATCATTCCACCATTTTCTATCCTCCAACTTGTTCATCCCTCCAACTAATAGGACCTAAATGTTGTGTAGCATTTATATTTATTTTTTGATAATCCATTTACTTTTTCTTTAAAACATTGTTTATTAGCTTCTTGATAGATGTTCAGAATTAAAGAATTACAAAAGAATTGGAGGGAATATATGTTGGGATTGGGAAAACTGACAATATTATTCAAGAAAATGAAATACCCCATTGTGTCATTTTAATGCATCGACTCCAAGTCCAACTATGTGGGGGCCTATAGATTCCACTTGATAGGAGCATATATTCTGGCTAGACCCCAAGGCCCACTTTTTCTCGCAATTTAAGGGGGTGAGACTAAATTTTTTTAAGTTTTAATTTAGGCATCATACCGGCAATCAAACTCAAACTCATCACAAGGAACCTTAGTCCCATTAAAAAAGTAAAAGACATGCAAGCATAATGCCCAAACTTACACTAGTACCAGAATGTTGTTGACATTTTTTTCCAGCCAGATTCTTTATTAGCATAGTGAAGCTCTAAAAAAACTTTTATATCTAATCAGGCCCTGAATATCAGGCTAATTTGTCAATTAGGAATACTCTCTCTCTCTCTCCAACCAAGCACTCAAAGCCTCTTTACATTTTTTACTTTTCCAGTGGTTTACTGCTGTCTATGATAGAAAAATAAATTGTAATTTACATTACCCACTAGCCATCTATGACAGTTTTTGTGAAATCTCAAATTTGTAGTTCGAATCTCACCTCTTTTTTTTATTAAAAAAAAAAAAAAGATTTCCAAAACAATTCCAACGTCTTCACATGATGTTCAAACGCGGCTCCAATCTCCCAGACAATTTCGGTGTTACACAAGGAACAACAAAATGTGAATCAGTTTTCTTTCTCTTCCTTTGATGAGCTTTGGTTGCTATAACATTACCCAAACCCAAAAAGTATCTACTAACGGGAGGTCATATCAGCTTTGACCTCTCTAGACAACATCTTTTGAGAGAGAATAAGATTCCAATCAACTAAAAGAAAGAATGCCACATAAAAATATAAATTGGTATCGAAATATATAGAGGAGAGCATCATTAACAATCGTATTTGACATGCTTTAGGGCATATTTCTGAGTTGAGAAGGAATATATATATATCAATATATGACCTTACTTTTTTATTTAAAATATGGATTTGCAATCAAAAGGAATCACCAAAGTGATTTGTGAAATAATTATGAAGGTCTACGAGAATTTCTGTAGCTAAGATGTAACATGCTTGTTGGTTTTGCCTTGGGGACTACCCCCCCTCTTTTGCAATGATTTGCAGCAACATGTGATTCATGGCTCTTCATGATAATATAACTGAATTTCCAAGATCAAACTGCTATATTTGAGTGATTAGATCACAAAGCTATGAGAGAACATGCAGGTTGTTCTTTTTACATTTTGCCAAAAACAACAGAAAAAAATGAAGGATCAATTTTAGTCGCTCAAATAACATCTGCCTTCAAATCACAGTTTTCTAGTCAATCAATAATGTGATATTAAATTAACTTGGCACATCAGGCAAATAGAAAACTGAACATTAATGACAACAATTCATCCAAAAAAGGCAATAATACATAAACTAAATAATCAACTCAAGCACCATTATAATTAGGGAGCAATTGATTACTCCATAAAAACGAAGTCATTTTTAAGAACATCTCATGATAAAATCCAACTTTTGAAGGAAAATGAATATGTAAACAGAATCGAGACCTTCAACTTATATGCAATAGCCAATCAAAAGCAGAGAAATGTCATCATTTGAAGATTTTATTGCACTTACTTTTACAACTACTCAATTAATTACATCTATAAAGATAGCACAATGTCCGTCCCCCTTTTCATTTTTTCTAGGTAAAGAGTTTAGCAACTAGTGAAAATACCAGGCAGGGTCACCCTACAACATTTTACAAGGACTTGCCACTTTCCATAATAGCATCATGTTCCCGACTCATCTCCCTTTGAATGAGCTAGTTTTTAGGTTAGCCTATCTGCAGTTGCACTCATTAAACAGTAGTATTCACATTTTTTTTTTTTTTTTTTAATTAGTAATATTTCACTTGAAAACTTAACTTCCCCTCATTTCATAATAGAGATCTTCCAACCCTAGGCTTATAGGCTTCCCAATCAATGTTATACAACAACAAAAATAACAAAGCCTTAGTTCCAAAATTTTGGGGTCTGCTATGAATTCTCGACAGATTAGTTAGAGTTGGCTATATGTATTCTTTTAAAAAAAAATATATATCTCCATTACTTTTTTAATTGACATCTCCTTTTCTGTTACTTCTAAATTTTATTTTCGGTATTCCTCTACTTTTTTTTGTTCTCTCAACTTGGATTGACTCACTCTTTCTTACCGCTACATTAATTGCTCTTTTTTGAACATGACCAAATCATCTCAAGTGATTATCCCTCATTTTTTCATCAATACATACTACCTCTATCTTTAGGCAAATTTCCTTATTTCAAATTCTATCTTTTCGTGTATTTTTACTTATCCATCTTAATATTCTCATTTCAATTACGCTCATTTATGAGTATGCTGCTTCTTAATGCTCATTTTTTATTCCTATCTTTCCAAATCAATGTAATAATTATTTGAAATTAACCCTGACCAAGAAATAGTCAACTCGAATTTGAAAGGTTAGATTAGAACTGCTAGCTTATAACAATTTAAGCTGCGTAAGGGTTTGGTTAAGAGAATGTAATATGTCCACCAAAATCCAATAGAAAACGCATTCACACGAACAAGAAATAAAAACATTTACATAAACAATAATATTTAATATGTGTTGATGGCCATTTTCACAACACATTTTCTACATGTCTCGGTTCAACCAAGCTCATTCTTGTTTTGGGCCCAATTCATGTATTACATTTGATTTTATTCTTTTAAGTATAGTCTAAGCCCATGTGACATATTGGGGGAAATTGAGAGAGTGTGGTTTGGAGAGTATGAGTCAGTTTCTTTTAGACTTTTTACATTAGTCAAACCCGTGTGTGCTACTAAGTGGCAAAGGGACGCTACCAACACCTAAGGCTCATGGAGGAGGTCTTGTACCCAAAATTTCCACCCAAAAGATGTCTTAGACTCTTGCTATTTGAGGCCCAAATTTTTTGCCCTACTCTCTTTTCCACCCAAAAAACATAGCTGACTCTAAACTGATTAGCCTAACTTATTGTAGGCTTGTAGCCACAAATGTAGCTGCCAAGAATTGCAATGACCAGGAAACAATGGCCCATAAGTTTAGTCCACTTTATTTCCCAAATTACAATCCTCTTACCCAATTAAAGCAAATATGACCATAAACTCTATGATTGATACCTTGGGGTTCAAAGCCTTTTCTATTGACCAATAACCAATCACTAAGAGAACCCCAGCCAGCAAAGATTCTCAGTATTCTAAAGTTTGAGGGTAGAAATACTGGTAGGGGTGTCCAACCAGACCTGTCAACCGACCCACCTGCCTAACCCGGTTGACCCGACTCGATAACTGACCGACCCGACGCCTGCGACGGTCGGCGGCGGATCTTTGCTTCCAAAAGTCGAGACCGGCAAGTCGGTTGACAGGTTAGAGCATGGAAAACCAATTTGAACCGACTGGACCTAAAAACCCACTGGAAATAGCTTTCTCCGCCGATTAAAGTAGTTCACCAGTCTGATTTTGTCTGATCTGTCGAGATCTGGCCTGATCTAGTTGAGATCTCTTCAAGATTCGGCCTAATCTCGTTGAGATCCGCTAAGATCTCTTCGAAATCCGGTCAATTTAGCAAAAATAGGCAGATTTTGGCAAAATCCAAAGACGATTCGCACAGTTTGAGCCCGACTGGAAAACGACGACGTCCGACCACCCGAACCGTTGCCTCCGGCGGGTCGGCAACGGGTCCAAGTTTAGGAGACCCGAAGTGATCGGGTCGGTTTCGGGTTGGGCACAAACCCGACCCGGACCAACCCGTGGACAGACCTAAATACTGGTACAAAGGAACCTTTAGCCTTTCTGCATTTTCTATTATTGATATTTTGATTTCTCTTGTTAAAACACCATTAGCCTTTGTTCATTATACATTTGTAATTTTAGGCTTGACTCTCCACAAATAAAAACTTCTAAATAACCCAAGGGAAATTTTGGGCTTGTTCTACCATTTCGACCCTTGTTGCAAAACGTCCCTGACAACGTAATCTGGCTAACGCGCCAATCCTATGGTAATAGACAACAACCAAAATTCACCGTTAATAATATTGATTTGAGCCACACTTAGCTAAACAACACTCACAAACCTTACAAACGCAAACAAAATCTCTCATGAATACAAACTAACTCATAAACCTCACACACAAACTCACAATACCAAGATCCCAATACACCCAATAACTCTCACAAAATAAATAGACAAACACTTAAACAATTCTTAAAAGAAACAAACTCCATGTTCTTTGAAGAGCCTTCTCCTCCCAATGTGAAAGGGTTCTTAGCCCAAAGCCACAAAATCCTTTGCAACAATGCCTACTTAAAGGCTTCAATTATATTCCTTAATAAACAAGGAATGCCAAATTACTTTTTCAATACGTAACTTTCCTTCCATAACAAGGAAAATCCTTTCTTTCCACACACACACACACACACACACACACAAAAAAAAAAAAAAAAAAAAAATCTAAACCAAGTCAAATTAGAATTTTGATGCAATTTCTAATAGGTTTATTATTAAGAATCCTATAGGAATTATGTATTGTTCCTAAAATATCCTTAGGTTATAAATATACGCTCTGTTTGTTTTGATAGAAAACCTTGTATAAAGATAATTTTCTATGTTTTCCAGTGTTTGGTAGTATCAGAAAAAATGAGTCAAACGAAAACTATTGTTGATCAACATAAAAAGTATGACTTATTTTTAGAGATTGTTTTCCACTAAATTTTTTTGAAAAATGATTTTATCTCACAGTAAGTTAAATAAGAGAAGTTAGAAAATTGTTTTTCAACTTATTTAGAGTTGCTATCAAACATAGGAAAATGAGATAGTTTTATAGAAAACACTTTTTAGAAAATGATTCATTTTCTAGAAAACATTATCGCTGAAATAGATAGAAAAATGTCAAAAGTATTACTCATAACTTTCAAGTGACTTTTAAGTCAAATCCCTTAAAATGATAGTCTAACATTACGCATAGACCAAAATAATTGTTTCAAATAAGTGTTTTTCATAATTTATCAAGACATGTTGATCAAAATGATTTATTTTCCTCAAGCCCTGAAATAAATATAAATATGATTCTCTTTTTGGCATTCCAAACGAGTAAAGAAAAATAAACAGATGAGAGAAATTTGATTGGAAAGTGTTCTATTTTAATTATTTAAAAGGTAATAAATCGAATTTATAATTTTAATTTAAAAATAAAAACATTTTTTTTGTTTTTGTTTTTATTTTTATAAGTATTGAATGCCCCATCTTTTTAAAGTGAATCCACATTCCCACAAAAATGAAGTTTGGTGAGAATTTGAGTTATTTGCAACTTAACATGAGAATGCTTAGAAATCCTAAAGCATTACCTTGAAAAAAACACTACCTTTTTGATAATCCAAAATTACAACTTACATTATAAAACTGAACTAACAGACATCTAAAAGGGCTAGCAGTACCCTCAAAAAAAAAAAAAGGGCTAGCAGTCTAAGCAGGGGCAGTGGTCCACAGAATAACTTTTCCCATCCAACCATTGCTCTAGTGGTCAACAAGCAGCAGGCTTGTCCAAACATTAGAGTAGTGGTTTGACCCCTTTTTCACTTTTGACAGGTAATACAACAGCTATTCCTATCATATATGCATTCTAAACAAAGAAATTCTGAAGAAAAGAAAACAAACTATAAAGGCACATTTATAACTCATCATATCATCTCAACTACTCATGTTAATGCATTGTGGCCAGGATGTATCCTTCCCCAACCACCTGAGGGTGATCAATACCAACACCTGATATGATCATAACTTTCAATAGCGTTAAGATATAACTTCATGTATAATAGATACCTTCGTACTTTAACTTTTTACAGAAGTCCAATATAACTCTTGCACCATATGCATCTTTGGATCCCAGACACAAGTACCATTGCTCCTGTGTAATCCTAATAAAAAGCTCTTCCCCACTTCAAACAACTTTATTTATCCCAGGACCACCCTAAAAAATTACAATGGGCCTTATCTCTCACAGCTCACATGAAACTTTGAGGGGACCCAATCAAGAAAGTAGCTTCACAATTCTGCAGTTAGTCTTGATCTTTCTTTCCTACGGTAAAAGTTCATGGCTTGGAACCATGAGCCTCCACAGAGCATTTTAAACGGCTCAGTGAAAACTCAACAAGTACCATGTGCTAAAGAGAGAGACGATGCATCAAAAATAAAGTCAACAAAAGATACTTGAAAGAATGATATCAACAAGTAATGCCAGAAAAAGGGCTTTCTTTGAAAATTCATAATGTACAAATTAAATTTCTACCTAGAAATCTGAAATAAGGCAGGTGACATGTCAGCAAGTATACAAAACTAAGATACATGAGAAAAGTAACTATTAGTCTATAGAACTCACAATATTAAAAAGAAAAGAATAATGAAAGCAAAAATTTACAAACCAAAAAGAAGACCTTTCATCACGTTCATGGTCAGTTATGGTTAAAATTCCAGCTTCTGCCAGATTACTCTAAACCAACAATCCAAGGATCAAGACAAACATAGGAGGCCTATTGATCTACGGCTCTTCCTGTTGATTCTCAGATAAATCTTCTTCCTTTCCAGTTGATAATTCTTCTTCCTTTTCAACTCCATCTTCATCAACATTCTTTTGACTGAATTTCAGACGAAGTGGTCTGCCCATCAATTCCTGCAAGTGGAGAAATGAAGGAATCGTTTATTGCTTCTCAATCAGAAATGATCCACTTGAAAATAAATGCATAAAATACTATCTGGTATTGAACCCAAGACAAAACATGTTATCGAAGCAAAAGGTGATGCGTAATGGAAAGCATGATAGGGGCTACATATTATTTTAGCTTAACAAAACCCTTAAATCCATAAAGGGTTTCTTGAATCCATAAGAAAAAACTTTGGAATCCACCCAAAAGAAGAGAAAAACCTCTTCGAAATTATTATTAATCAAATTCTAAAATTTGAATTTTGTTTGTGCAAGCCTATTTAAAAGCTCCTGAAAAATTAATTTTCAAGTAAAAATATTCATAAACATATCTTAATTAATACAGTACCACAATAGGACTCTATTTTGGACTAAGAAACCCTTAAAAACAGCTAAAATCAAGGAAATAAAATTCTCCTAAAATTACACAAAAATTCAAAAATCAACAAACAATAAAAATTCTCTCACATATTCTTTCCTACATCAAAAGGGAACCAAGTAAGCTGAGTAGCATGTCTGTGTAACAGGGATATGAGTATGCTGCTATGCGGATGATAACTTGAGACTCTCTCCCCAACATAGCCATATAGCCTACTGGACATAGTCATTAGTCAATAGACTTGGGTGTTTTCTTCACCAAGATTTTCCAAGCAAAGGGTCATGTACATGGAAGCAAACAGACAAAAAAAGCAAGAAAACTAAGCCTACTTCCTCCACTGAACCCCAAACATCCTAAAAGTAAAACTCCATAACTCGAAAGCCATGCTACAGTGAATCAATAGGTGATCTACAGTCTCCCCACTACAATGGCACATACAACATCTACTCACCATTGAAAAACCTATCTTGATTAGATTCTAACAAATGGGAATTTTTTCCCGAGCTGCTGTCCACACAAAGAAAGAAACTCTCTGAGGTGCCTTGTTCCTCCATATGGCCTTCCAAGGAAAAGGCATAGGGGCTGAGCCTCGCAATTTCTCATAAAAAGATCGCATAGTGAACTCCTCGTTACTCTTTAACTTCTATATCATCCTATCATTCCCCTCCCCAAGGGGAGTATGAGAGTCTAACAAATGGAAAAATGAAGCCACCTCATCAATCTCCCAATCGTTAAATTTTCAAATGAATTCCACATGCCAATTCCTACTCCGCCCCTCCAATTGTCTCTCCAATAATGATTCCCTAGAAGCATTATTAACCGCGACAATTTCAAATAGTAAAGGAAACATCAGTTTTAAAGGTTGATCCCCACACCAATTATCATGCCAGAATCGAATTCGACTACCGGAACCCACAACAAACTGACTGCACCTTAAGAAATGATCTCCCTTCATTCTAATGCTCCTCAAGAACCCACAACCATGAGTGCCTTGAACAGTAACAACCTGTCTCCACAATTTGTTTTCCTCCAACCCAAACCTCCATAGCCACTTTAACAACAAAGATTGATTGAAAGTGGTAAGTTTTTGAATCCCCAACCCCCTCATAAGCTAAAGGAGTGCATACCTTATCCCATTCCACCAAATGGTGCTTGAACTCCTCTAATAAACCAACCACAAAAAATTCCTCTGTAACCTCTCTATTCTATCACCACACTAGTGGGAATGATGAATAAAGATAAATAATAGGTAGGCAAGCTTGAAAGCATGCTCTTTAATAACGTCAACCTTATAAATACATCCTCTTCCAACCAAATAAACGACGTTCAAATTTCTCCAAAATAGGATTCCAGATTGCCATTGATTTACAAGAAGCCATTAACAGCATGCCAAGATAAGTCATAGGCAAAGATCCCACCTCGCAATACAAAAGATCTGCCAGTTCATGTATATTCTCCACCTCACCCACCGGCACCATCTCACTTTTTCCCAAATTAACTCGCAACCAAGTCACCATCTAAAAACAAGTCAGTAACAAACAACTATACAAAAAAAATTTCAGTGCTGGCATCACAAAAAATAATGGTGTCATTAGCAAATAAAAAGATGCGAGACAGACAATCCACCAGCAATAGAATTTCCCAGCTAAAAAACCTTAATAAGTCTTTCCTCCTCCTTCTTCTATAGCATTCTACTGAGAACTTTCATGATAAGGATGAAGAGCAAAGGAGATAAAGGATCCCCTGCCTTAAACCCCTAGAAGAGCCCCAAAAAAAACCACAAGGTGACATTAACTAAAACAGAAAATTGTACTGTGGTGATACATGCATGAATCCACCCTCCCCACTTTTCACCAAACCCCATCCTCTCCAATAAATAATGAAGAAGCTCCCAACTAACATGGTCAAAAGCCTTTTCTATATCTAGCTTATAGAATATGCCAGGAATGTGACTTTTGATTCTGCTATCCAAACACTCATGCGCATTGAATCCAGAATCTGCCCTCACCTACACATGCATTTTGTGATGCACAAATAAGTTTATCCAGCACTCCTTTCAATCTGTTTACCAAAACCTTAGCCACAATTTTATAAACGCTTCCAATCAAATTGATAGGTCTAAAATCCCTAACAATAGCATTATGTTTCTTGGGGATTAATGCTATAAATGAGGAATTAAGGGATTTTTTGAACTTACAATATTTATGAAATTCCTCAAAAACAGCAAACACATCTGCTGCAACCACCCTCCAACAATGCTGGAAAAAAGCCACGGTGAAGCCATCTGGACCTGGGGTTTTATCCCCTTAAAAATTCTTCACCGCCTGAGTAATTTCCTCCTCAAAAGGCCTCTCAAGCATTTGACATTCATCCTCCCCAATGCTAGCAAGATTAAGTCCATCATCCTTTGGCCTCCATCCCTCTGTTTCTTGGTGCAAGTTCTCATAAAATTGCACAATCTGATGCCTCACTTCCTCATCTTCTTCATATACCACTCCACCTACCTCCAACACCCTCAGATGGTTATATCTCTCCTGTGAGAATTAGCCAACTTGTAAAAATATTTAGTATTATAATCCCCCTCCTTCAACGAAGTAGCTCTTGACTTCTGTCTCCAAGATATCTTCTCTAAGGAAATAAGGCTATCCAACTCAGATTTTACCTGCCCTCTTTTACGCCTCTCTTCCTGGGTAAGGCCATGCAAACCTTCCTTTTCATCTAACTTCAACACTTCACCCAGCAACCTCCTTTTATTAACCCCTACTTTCCCAAACTCCATTTTATTCCATCGCTTAAGATCCTCTTTCAGGGCTTTCAACTTCTGGGAGAGAACAAAACTCTGAGTTCCTCTAAAAGAATAGCTACTCCACCATGTTTGAACTTTCTGCACAAAGCCTTCTGTTTTCAACTACATATTCTCAAATTTGAATAGACTTTTCCCATGTGCCATGCTCCCAAATTCCATCAAAATCAGACTATAATCAGAAAGGAGGCAAGGCAGAAGCCCGTGTCACATCAGGAAACTGTTCCTCCCAATCTCCCAAGATTAGAACCCTATCAATGCAAGACATAAAGGGTGGGTCTGTATTGCTAGACCATGTGAACAGTCCACCTTCCAATGGTAAGTCCAACAAATTAAGCTCTTCAATAAAATTAGAGAACTCAAACATTGCAGGACTGAATCTGTTACATCCCAATCTTTCAGATGTGAACCTAACCACATTAAAATCCTCAAATAGGCACCACGGTGTGTCCCATCTCTGGTGCACCTACTTTAATTCATCCCACAAATTAGATCTGACATTGTCATCATTAGGGCCATAGACCCCTGTGCACATCAACTCAAAGCCATCTTCTATCCCTTTCCATTTGCAAAAAACCGAAAAATTGCCCACAAAAGAATCAATCCTATCCAAGACTCTTCTATCCCACAACAATAGCAACCCTCCAGCTGTGCCATTAGCATTACAGTCCCCTCATCTTGATTTCTACTTTTACTAGACTTACTTTCAACGTACTCTATTCTAGTCCTACTTGGCCGAAAGCCTTTAAACTCTAAAGCATTTCTTCAAATTTCTATTTTTTTCAATAACTGCACATCTAGTTTCATCCACCAAAACTATATTATCTAAAAAACAATATGGGCAAATTAAGTAAACCCACCTATGGTTAGGCCCGTTTTCACCTTGCTTACCCGTGGTTCAAAACTTGACACTTTGCCCACCTAATATTAGTTCCGTTTGTCTCTCATAACCTACCTCTGTTAAAAACCGGATAAATATGTATTTTTGCTCCCCTTTTATGTCTCTCTTCTCCCAAAAAAAAAAAAAAACATAAAAGAACAAGAGAAACAAGATCAAATTGTGGTATTGGTCTCTCTCAATTCACAAACATGAAAAACATACACCCAAAAAAATCAAACCCAAGTCAGCCTCCATAAATATCATATTTACCTTCTCTCTCTCGTGGTGGAGTTGAGAAGCCAATCAGCCACCACAACAAAAGCCCAGATCAACCACCTTTGTTTTTGCAAGGAATCCATGCCGAAGGTCCAGATCGGACTACAAATTCTTGCCCTTACTGCGATGGAGGCTTTATTCAAGAACTTAGTGAGATGCAACTTGCACCAGATGAGGCAGAGGAGTCCTAACCCAAGATGGGAAATTATGTGTTTGTTGCAAGAAGTATTTAGTTTTGTTATGAAAATTTTGGAATCTCTGCATTTGATTTTTACTTGTTTCTAATTTCAAACAATTTGATTTGTAATTGTTTGGAATTTCATTTCTAATGTTCATACCTTTTTGTAAAAATTGCAAACCCTAGTTTTTTTTATTTGTTTTATGTTTGTTTTTGTCTAAAAATGTGTTTGTTTAATGGGAAATGAAGAGGTGGGTTACGGAAACCTAACAGAGTAGATCAAGTGGGCAAAGTATCAAGTTTTGAACCAAGGGTAGGCAAGGTGAAAACGAGCCTAATCTCAGGTGGGTTTACTATAATTTGCCCAAAAAATATACACCAAGGGACTATGATAGGAATGCACGAGAAGTAGAAGATTGCCAAAAATCCCTAATAGAGAGGGAAGTGCCGATCAGCACTCCAAGGAGGCCAATCGGCACTTCCTCTCCCCATGAAGTGTTGATCAGCACTCCTTTGATAGAATGGTCTGAATTTTGCATGTTGGCCCCCTCTCACTTCCATGAACATGATTTAAACTTGAGATGGCAACTTAGAGCTCAATTGGACAAGATTTCAAAGTTTAAACATGATTAGGATAGTTAGTTATTAGTTACTAATAGATAGACTAGAGTGAGTTTGTAAGCACGTTAATCAAAGGTGTTAATTCTTGTAACCACAAGCTGAACTAGTACGAGCACATGGGGGTTTAGTAAACCAATAATATGGAGCCTTGCGGACCAATTAGATTAGGGCTATTGTAGTATATATAAAGCCTTGTAACTTCCATTTCTCTCATTGAATAAAGATTGCACATTTTTTGTTTAGACTAGAGAATAGTCTTGCTTGAAGGTAGAGGCTCCTTAAAGTAGTCTCACTTAGAGAAGGTGACTCTCTCTAAGAAGTCACACTTTCATTCATCCATCCACCAACTTCATTCTATCTCATTTTCCATCAATTTCATATTCCTAACTCCAAACTCTAGTTGTATTACCATCAAACCCTAAGGCATTTCCCTTCAAGAACCAACTTCAACACTTCCTCCACCTACTGCCCTAAGCCATGGCCAAAACTATCAAGCCCCAAACACCTTACCCAAGCCCTCACATCATCAATTACTCACATTCATCATTTCCTATTCACTCATACCTGAAATCTCAAGGACAAAGAAATTCATCATCTTTCCCTCTCAAGATTCTACTTGAATCACCTTAAGAACACTAATCCATTATCGTGTTACTATAAGAATTCATCTTGAATTGATCTAGTTAGCTCATCCATTACTAATACAAAGAAATATGTACTTAATGCTAATTCTTGATACAAGCCTATAGTGATAGGAAATTGATGCCTCCACTTGTTCTCACTAGTTATAAATCCATCACACATATCCTTAATCAACTTAATATACTACAGCAGAACTCCTTACTTTTCTAGAAATCCAACACATAAACTTTCTAGGTCCCTATCATACGCTTTCTCTAGGTCAATAAAAATCACATGGAGATCTTTATGGGCTTCTCTATATTTTTTTATTAGACATCTAAATAAGAAAATATCTTCCATGGTAGATTGCCTAAAACCAAATTGATTCTCCAATATTGTTGTTTCATGTCTTAACCTAAGTTCAATAACTCTCTCCCAAAATTTCATATTTATAAACTTAATTCCACAGTAATATATATAGTTTTGAACAACTTGTTCTAGTAAATAAGTATTAGGGTGCTTCTCCACCAAGCATTTTATTAACACTTAAAATCTTATTGAAAAGATTTTCAACCAACATACACCGACGTCACCCAAGCACTTCCAAGCTTCAAAAGGAATTTCATTAGGTCCCAAGAATTTTCCCGTTTTCATTCTCCTCAATGTGTCTTTTAGCCCGGTCACCCTAATTGTTCAAACAAAACCTATGGTTTCTATCCTCAATTAGGTTACTCAATTTGTTCTTAATCTACGGTTTCTATCCTAATTGTTCAAACAAAACCAAGAATTTCTTTTGTCACTTACTTTTTCATCACTCTTTAATCTCCTCTTCTTTTATTCATACTTTTTAATCTCCATCTTTAATGCACTTAACACAATTCAAGTGTCTTCTTTTCATGTCCCTATCTTAGCAAGTTAATAAATATTCTTTTCTCCATCCTTTGTCCCCAAGCTCCCTCAAGCAAAAGAATAAAGCACCATGATGGCTAAAACTAAGCATACATTAACAATTGGAATTGTCTACAACCCAGCCATTAATCCATAGGCCCCAACATGAATATCAAACTTCTAAATTACTTCAAATATAACTTAAAAACTCCATGGTTACATCACTATTCAAATATATAATATATATATATATATATATATATATATATATATGCACACTACATCACTTAGAAGTACAAGGTCTATCATCATCTCTCTCTAAGCTTTTTATTTCCCAATCTCATCATACTTTCAAGCTTTCATTATTTCTATTAGAGCTAGTGAACCAACTTAATAATACTCACTCACCATAAGCCTCCAACTTAGAAAATACTAGACCAAAGAAATTTGGACTCTGGAAGAAACTCATAATAGGTAAAACGACCCTGCTAGTACAAAACAAAAAAGCCAGCCAACATCCAACCTAAAGGAGCATAGGTATAGAGACCCTGATACCACTAATACAAACACCTATACCGAGTCCCAAACCCAAAAAATATAGGAGACCTCAAGACATGTCTAATAAAATTCATAAAAAGTTTTACATAAACACAAAGTACTAGATTTTTCATTGTGAGTCAAAGTGTTAGAAATTGACTCAGATTCCTAATTTGACTTGTTTTTAGGTTTCTGTGGTGTGGGAAGGAAAGGTTTTCCTAGGTGTGCAATAAAAGACTTTTCCTTGGTAGGGAAGGAAAGTTTCTTATTGAAGAAGTAATTGGGCATTCTTTGTTTATCTAGGAATAGAATTGGAATCTCATAAATAGTCATTGTTGTAAAGGGTTAGGTGGCATTGCCCAAGGGTTCTCCCACATGGGGAGAGGACTCAACCCTTAAAAGAACATGTAATGGGTTTCTTCAAAGAGTAATTTGAGTGGTTGTCTATTTTTGTGGGAGAGAGTTGTTGGGCATTGGGATTGTGAGGTTTGTGAGTGTTGTTTGTGTGAGTATGTGAGTGTGGTTTGCGAGTTTTGATTGAATGTGGTTGTAATCCATACTGTTGATAGTTGATTTTGGTTGGCGTTGTCCGTGGACATAGGCTTGGAGTTAGCCAAACCACTTTAAATATTGTTTTCTTGTTTTGTTTAATTTTCTTATTTGTGTGAATGTGCTTCCACTACTCCTAAATCACAACACATTGTAATAGAAAAAAGTTAAGCCAGAAATTATCATTCATAGGTATAAACTATGAACCACAACCACAGAGCATTCAACCTATTATTTATTTTTCTTATTTTGATAAGTCATTTAACCTATTATTTATTGTAATCTAAAGGAATGTATCATCCAAGCTCAAGTATAGAGAAAGCAAAAGAGGAATAAGTAAAAAAAACCCAACAAGATTTATATTCTTTTTTTAATTACCTTCCCATCCAAAGCAGAAATTGCAGCCTCTGCTTCCTCATTCGTAGCAAAAGAGACAAAGCCATAACCAGCAGATCTCCCTAAAGGGGTATCAAAGACAACCCTGGCTGAAACTGGTTTGAAATTTTCAGAGAAAAAATCTCTGAGGTGGGTAGATCTTACTTTCCATGCAAGATTTGAAACATAAAGCTTATGGCGCGTCTCTCCAGCGGTACGACCTTCGGGACGCGGAGGAGAAGGTTTCTTGAATCTCTTCGCAAACTCTATCCTTATTATCCGGCCTGATATTTCCTGCACCAGAAAAGCCTTAGTTCATAGATATGTTCCCAGATGCATATAATGTCAGATCAGAAACATGGTAAATAAGTCATTTTCAGTCTTTATGATCATTTACATCCAAGAAATTGAATATTGGTATATATGATGTAAAGTCCTCAACAGCAATGGTGAACCATATTTAAGTTCTACAAGAATGCAAATGAAGGACAAAGACTATTTAAAGCAAAGCTTGACTCTATGTGGCCTGCTCGGAGGAGTTCAAACTGACCTGTACATGCCACTTTAATGGAACAATGTCTCCTAACTATCTCACTCATCCCACATTATATTTCAGATTACAAAGCTTCCTACACCTACATTTTATTAGCCATTAGCAACAGGGACAAAATGAAGAAAAATTAAAGAGAAATAAACTAAGAATACAGTCTAACAAAGAGTATGTGAGTATTTTGTTTAGAAATTAATATGCCCTCCGTTGGCCAAAACTTCACCTAGCAAATGTATTTGAACAGAAAACTTCGAAAAAAGAATTTTATTTCATACTAACCACGCTTACAAAGTTTCCATTTAACAGAGTCAATTGGGCAGTGAACAAAACCCACATTAAATCAAAACAATCACCACACATTTGAGAATGTATACCAAAGATTCAGAAAGTCATCGATTAAAAAAAATCTAAAATTGATTACACATATCAACGACATAAAATAACACCAGGCAGAATATACAGATGAAATAAATGCCAAAACAACTTACATGAGAGTCAAATTTATCAACCACAGCCTGAGCTTCTTCAGCAGACTCCATTGTCACGAAGGCGAAACCTCTATTCTTACCATTCTTCTGCTTTATAATCTAAGTGTTCAAAACATATAATGAATACCCATTACTCAAATTTACATAGTAACCAAAACCCATAACTCAAATTCAAAAAAATAATCAAAGCCCATGATTCAAAAATTGCAAAAAACGAAAGAAGATTACACGTACATCAACAACTTTTACAGTTCCGCATTCGCCAAATAGGTTCTTGAGGTCTGCAACCGAGAAAGACCATGGCAAATTGACAACGTAGAGCTTTCTCTTCTGGTTTGAATCCTCGGTTTGCTCTGCTTCTTCTTCTATCACCACCTCCTCCTGCACCGCAGAGCATAGTACGAAAGAAAGGTTTCTTGTGGGGTTGTTAAGGTTGAGGGTTTGAGGAGAAACAGGGGATTTGAGAGAAAAAGTAGGGATAGAACGGAAACTATGGAGCTTTATAGAGGGTAATTGCTTAGGGGATAAGAGGAATGTGGAGGAAGAAGAAGAAGAAGAAGAAGAAGAGTAGAGTGAGAAGATAGACAGTACAGCTTCTATTGCCGCCATTGTTGTCCAGTTATGAAAAGATAAAATGGAATATTAGATGGTAAACACAAAAGGTCTTTTTCCTTTTCTTTTATTTATTTTTTTTTTTTTTAATTAAGTAATTTGAAGATTGAGATTTGAGAGGGAATAAATTTTTTTTTTTCTAAAACTTTTTAAAAATAAATAGGGTGAAAGAGTACTTTATCCACTAGTTCACAATTTTTTCTCACATCTTTGAAATTTAGGAAATGAGTAACAATAAAAAATCTATTACTTTTTTAAATTAAATTTAATGAAAACACATTACTTACAAATGCAATCCAAGAAAATAATAATGCAATTCTCAACATTTTTTTCTTCTTATAGTGTATAATTAATAACTTATTCAAAGGATTCCATAGATTTAACTTAGAAAGTTACAAATTGAGGGTATTTGATAATTTTCCCAACATAAAAGGAGAAATTGGTAATCTATATATATATATATATATATATATAAAATAATAGGTGAAATTGAGAGAAACTCAAATTAAAATTCCAAATTAGAGTTCCAATTTTGCGTCATGTGTCCTAAATTATTTATTCTTAAAGAGTTTTATTTCTTAATTTTAGAATAAAATGTGGGACCACATCATAAATATTTATCCAAGTGAGTTATTAAGTACAAAAACCAAATATTCTCAGGAAAAAAAAAAAAAAACCAAAGAGTCTAGGATAAATGAATTGTAAAAAAAGAAAAAAAAAAGTGCTTCACAATAATTTTAAAAAAAATAGAAAATTTACATTTTATACCTAATAATATCCCTACAAAATTTTTTAAAGAGTTAACAAAATATAAAAATGTCTATCAATAATATTTAAATTATATATATAGGAA
Source organism: Notholithocarpus densiflorus (assembly GCA_030021035.2). NCBI lineage: Eukaryota > Viridiplantae > Streptophyta > Magnoliopsida > Fagales > Fagaceae > Notholithocarpus > Notholithocarpus densiflorus. The sequence continues at coordinate 484,913 of JARYZH020000002.1, forward strand.
TTATATTATGCTTCTTGTGGGAGGCCGAGGATCGAAAGCAGTTAATAAAGAGAATAAGGGCATTTCTGAGGAGGGGAACTTTACAAAGATGACTTATTTAACTAATAAGGAGTTTGGGATGTTGTCGTTGATGAAGATGCCGAGGGCTCCTACTTAACCTCGAAAAGGTCGAGAATCAGGAATGAAGGGAGCACAGTGCAATCCCTGGGGGGATAAAGGTAACTTGGTACTGAACAAGAAAGAGAAGAAAAAGGAAGGATAAGGCAGCCATACCCTCCGCATTAAATGCACTGCAACCACTTAACTGGTCGTATTGATGGGGAAATGACCACGAACAGTGTCCCTCACAGCTCATATTCTGGTGAAAAAAAAAAACCTTTTAGCAAGGTCTTGATGGGACAAGTATCAAGAAAGTCTAATCACAACCCTCCAAATGTAAGATCCAGATGCATCCTTGCTAATTTATATAAGGCCAAGAAGCACCTGGATTGGGGGGGGGGGGGGGAGAGGATTAGGGGAGAAAAACAAAAGAGAGAGAAAAACCATTCAATTGTACCTTCATCCTCGAACTGAACCCGAGGACGAACACTTAGCCATTTTTTACGCTATTTCTAGTTGAATGTTACCACTTCGCATAGAGTATTTTATTCTGATTTTTATCTCTTGTAACATAACGGGTACTTAAAGGTTGATCTTGCATCCCAACTCTACAAATTAATTGTGTGAGTGAACAGTAACTAGATTAAAACAAGCCTTAATTATCTAACCTATTTTTCTTCCGCCACACATCTTATTGTATATCTTTAAATGTATCCATGCATATGCATGAGGTTATAAGCTAGTTAGATTTAAAGATAAGTAAGAGAATTGTGAGTTACCCCAAACATAAAGAGAGTGTTTTTTTCCTTTTAATATTAAGAATATAATAAAATATTTGAAATTTAAGCTCGTAAGAATTAAAATTCGCAAAAGTTGACATTTATGTTATTTAAATGAAACAATCATGAAAATTAAAAGAACTATTGCACTGTCATAAGCGGATTGAAAAGAAATTATAAAGAAAAAAGTTTGGCTATACAATTTTTACTAAAAAAAATTAATATTGCTACATTTTTTGAAAATCTATACATTGAATTGCATATTTTTTATGTTATTAACATGTATGTCAAATTTCGTATTAATCATATGTTATTTACTATTTGATCCATAAAATTATTTTTTATACATAATTTTTTTACTACGAAAACTTGAAATTTAAACATTTGATTAATGACATAGTTTTTTTATTTTTTGTAAATTTTGCAAACATTGATATATAAGAAGAAAATGTTATCTAATGGTAGATTTGTCAAAATTCACATCTAATTAAAAGATATTGAGTTGAGTTATAGTCATTAACTACAAACTAATTTGTAACCAAACTTTGTCCAATTACAAAATGAATATTTTTTTTTCTTTGTTGAAAAAATAAATATAAAGTTTTTTTATATTTTATAATTTGATACTTAGGGAATAGGAGATTTTAACCCATGACATCTTCCTTGGAAATACCAAAAAGTGTCAATCAAGTTATAAAGCCATTGGCAATATAAAATTGGACATAATTAAAAGGGAACAAGTGTAAAGCCTCCCTCTTAGTTTGGCAAATAGTGAGGTTTGAGTCATCTGCAACCCATGTACGTTCGATTCCCATCACTCAAGCAATGGCTATACTAGTGAGGTAGGCCTAGGGGTGCAATTCGTGTTCGCTTGTCAGGTTCGTTATGTGTTAATTCATGAGCATTCGACTATATGGGTCAATACTAAATTGACACATTTATTAAACGGGTCATGATTCTTCAACCTTAACACGACCTTCTATTAAATGGGTTAGTTATGTCAACCCATTTATCAAATTTTATCAAAGCGAAAAAAAAAAAATACAAATTTTAGTTTTAACCCAATTGATTTAAATTATGAAAAACCAATTAAATAGATTTTTTTAAAATATAATATTTATAACTAATGAATAATTGCATCACAAATCATCATTCAAAACTAAAGCATATCACAATATTATAAATAATCAATCACAGCATGTCAAACAAAATGAACTACAACAATTTATAAGTTTATATATCTAGGGTTTTGTAGGGTGTATTAGTAAAATGATATTTAATTAAATGGGTTAGACGGGTTAAATGAGTTCCATGAGTTAGACATAAACATGCGCGACACGTTTATTAGACTGGTTAGTCATGTTAATCCAAATATGACACAAATTTGTTAAGTCTCAATTCATAATCTACTAATTTCATATCGTATTTGCGGGTCATGTTGAATTTTGTCACCCTTATGTTGGCCTCATATTCAACCATATTGTTTGAACAAGGAAAAATGGAAAATCAAGTTTTAATGACATAGCCATTGCTTCATTTGCCTCTTTTGTCAAAACAATGCCTACTCCTCCTTTGATAGTGGTAGAAGATCCATCATACAGTGCCATCCATTTTGTTCCAACTATTTATGCCATTGCTGCTTCAAGTGCTTCACCAGGGTGCAGGGTAATGGCTTGCACTGCTTTAGGTTTAATAGGGATGATTTCGAAAGAATTGTAGAAGTCATTGAGCTGACCTTCCCGAAGGTAAGGGATGCCGTAAAAGAGTGTCCTATTTCTTTGTCGTTCGTGGTCAATAAGTTACGATAGCTGTTTGTCGGAATGCTAAAATTAGAAGTCTAGAACACGGGTATCCCTTTCTTTAACAATGGAGCAAAGAGACATTAGTGATAGTACGTAGATAAACCAGAAATAAACCTTCAGATATATGAGATCTTAGCAAGTAACTCTTTAGCTCTTTGATTTAAGTAGGTACCTTCAAGGTTGCAATGGCTTGTGCCTTGGTAGGATCCACATCAATACCACATTCGTAAACAAGAAAGCCCAATAATTTTCTTGCGGAGACTCCAAAGGGTTCATATGTAGCTTGTTTAAACGATATCTTTGAAGGACTTCCCTTAAAGTACCAAAGTGATCTTCCCTTATTTGGGATTTTACCAAAATGTCATCAACATAATCTTCAATTCTTTGGTTCATCATATCATGGAAGATTTTGGTCATTGCACTTTAATAGATAGCTTCGGCATTCTTAAGCTAGAAAGGCATGACAATATAGTAGAAATTGCCAGTGGGAGTATGTTGTCTTGGTTGCATTCCTTGCCGACATTATGATTTGGTTGTAACCTCTAAACCCATTGAAGATTGAGAGCATGACATGCTCAATAGTTGAATCGATTAATATGAAATGGCGGAGCTAGAAATTTTTGCTAGGGAGCCAAGTTAAACATAATGAAAATTCTAAGTAAAAAAAAAAAAAAAAAAAAAAAAAAAAACTTTTATGATTAAAAAAATACTTGAATTAATGAATTAATTTTCACTCAAAAAGTTGTATTCAACATTCTTTTATGGTAATAAAATAATTTTTAATTAATTCCAAATGAAATTTTTTAGCAACTTTTATATATATATATATATATTCACAATTAAACAATCATATAAATCTCATTTTTCATATTATCAAAATCCATATCACATTTTAAGGAAACAATATTTATTTGTTTAGGTTCACATCTTCAGACTAGCGATGCATCTTAGTGTCAGAAGAGAAGGGTGAGAAAGCGTGAGAAGAGAGAGTGCCCTGAGAGAGATTTCTGCAAAAAGAAGAGGTTGGAGCTAGTAGTGGTTCTTGACGGTGGAGTGAGGTTGGTGGAGAGGGAATGAGGTGGATGTGGAAGGGCTAGGCTGGGCATAAAGGATGAGAGAGAGAGAGAGAGAGAGAGAGAGAGATAGAGAGAGAGAGAATTTATGATTTAGAGAGAGAGCAAACAGTTCTAAAGCAAAAAGAAAACACTAACACCGTTAGTCTTATCTCATTTGAGTTAACTGGTAATGTGCATTGCACATGAATTTCGAACACTTGTCACTCTTACTAGTTGCCACCAAATCTTGTATGCAGTAATTCTTGCAACCATGTATTCAACAAATCCTTGCCCTTTTGATACTATTTATTTATATTGAATTGTTGGTACATGTAAAGGTGTAGGAGTTTCAAAAATAATGGAGATGTATTGTATTACAAAAAAAACACCAATCTTTAATTCTAGAAACTCCTACCATAATAAGTATAATTTTTATGAAAATAAATAGGGTGATAATGCTCATTTATTTTGAGTAATTTCTATGGGCTTATATATAGACCTATGTGCACCATTCCTCAAATATGCACACATATCTATATTTATGACAATATTTATGTATGTCAGAAGTGATTTACAATTATACATATTTTGAGAAAGGTTGGACAAAGAAGGGTGTTCTTGTGATGAAGCTTTTCTATGAAATAGTGCAAATCCATAGAGCTTACAGCGTATGTAGTTAGGCTGTTGTATTCTGAAGGCATACGCTGTAAATATCTATATCTTATTATTCTTACATGTCATATGTTATTATTCATATGAATACATTGAGATAAAAAGTGAAATTTCATTTCATCTGTTATAAGCTTGTTACATGATTGTGAATTATCAAATTATTTTATTATTTTTAAATTACGGATGCAACAAATAGCAAATTCACTACTTACACTCATGCATTTTCACAGAACCTAAACACACACACAGATATACCAGTGGTACTACTAGGCGACGGACGACAGACTGATCGATGTCAAGGCCACTGGTGGATGGCAGCTCGATGGAGAAGGTGCATAGTACATATGGTAACTTAGACAAATTATTATTTTTTAAATATTTAAATATATTGATTTATGATGATTTGGAATTTGTCAAAAAGGAGATCATGAATTTGGGTTTTTTCTTTAGGATTTGGAGAGCCACGGGCTAATGAATGGGCCATTTTATAGATTTTTTTTTAGGTCTATTATGTTCTTTTTTTATTCTTTCTTCTTCTTCTTTTTTTTTTTTGTGTTTTTGGTTCCATTTAAATGTTTTGGGTTTGGAAAATGCTAGATTTACAAATTATTTTACAATATTTTTTATAAATTACTAATGTGATGAATAGTTATTAATAAGTAATTAAAAATATGAAGTTAGTGGTGAGTTCAGATGAGAATCGGTAAGAATTGATCACATAAATAATTTGAAAAAATCTTGTAAAATAATTTATGACTGTAGCATTACTTGTGTGTTTTCTTGAACTACTTCAAAGATTTGAGGAGCAAGGACCAAATTCTGAGATTTAGGGGGGCCAATAAGTAATTTGTGTGTTTATATTACCTGCTCTAAGCGAAAATTGGAAAAGCTAGGGGTCCTATATGGCAAAGGCATTCTAGGACATGTTAGTGCCTGTTTTCTTCTAACTTCTGCATGCTGCAGACATTTGTTGCTACTTGCTGGCAAGCAGTTTCATTTCTTTCTTTTTTCCTCAAAATACTGTACAAGGGTATTCCTTTTCAAAAAGTAGCACCCAAAGTGATTAGACTTATAAATAAAAATACACTTTAAAAATTATCATTACTTGCATTAGACTGTTTGTAGCTTTCATGGATCCAAGGTAAGGAACAAAAGGTGGTGGGCTAGATGACAAAAGCTGTATTATAATTATAAAGCTAAACTTCTCCACAGCTATATCTCTTCTCTATTCCCTTGTTAGAAGATTTTAAATAACAAACAAAACCCACAAATCTCCTCAGCATATATTCTCTCACCAAAATGGCACTGAGCAACAATGTCATCGGAGCCATCAACTTTGTTGCTATGCTCCTTTCAATCCCAATCATTGGAGCTGGAATCTGGCTAGCAAATGAACCAGACAATTCTTGTGTGAAACTTTTACAATGGCCTGTCATTATTCTTGGGATATTGATCTTGGTTGTAGCCCTAGCAGGCTTTGTTGGAGGGTTTTGGAGAATCCCTTGGCTCCTCATTTTCTACCTCGTTGCCATGCTTATTCTGATAATATTGCTTGCATGTTTGGTGGTTTTCATCTACATGGTCACCATCAGGGGCTCTGGCCACCTTGAACCGAGTCGCAGTTACTTGGAATATCATCTTGATGACTTCTCTGGATTTCTTCGTCGAAGAGTTAGAAGTCCATTAAAGTGGGATCGCATAAGGAACTGTCTCAGCTCAACAGACATGTGTGCTGAATTGAACCAGAGTTATCGCATGGCTCAGGATTTCTTTAATGCACATATTACCCCCTTACAGGTAAATTAACTAAGTTCTTCTTTAATACTAATTTCTAAAAGTGGGATTTGTTTTCCTTGTGGAAATGTATAAAACCCTTTAACCTTTGTTAAACAATGGTTCATTTGGTTTACAATTTTTTCTACTAATGTGTTTGAAAATGAGTTAATCTCACGTTGAAAAATGAGTGTGAGTTAAAGAGGTTTAAAGTCTGTACTGTGTATCCAATATTTAGGTCATTTTGAATATACACCACTGTAAGTTTCTTTAAAAAACCTTCTCACCTCTCTCCGTGTGTGTTAAAAGAAATACTTAGCATTCTCAAAAGAAAAAACAGTGGGTTAATCTCACATTGAAAAATGAGTGTCAGTTAAAGAGGTTTAAAGCCTGTGCTGTGTATCTAAGAATTAGGCCCTTTTAGATATACACTACTATAAGTTTCTTTAAAAAACTTTTTCCCTTTCCCGTATGTGTATTAAAAAAAATACTTTGTATTCTCAAAAGAAAAAATAGTGGATTAATTCCACATTGGAAAATGAGTGTGAGTTAAAGAGATTTAAAGTCTGTGCTGTGTATTCAAGAGTTAGGCTCTTTTGGATATACACCATTGTAAGTTTCTTTAAAAAATCGTGTTAAAAAAAACTTAGGGCCCGTTTGGTAGAGAAGTTTGAGTAATGTTGTTTGTATTTTTTTGAAATATGTGTAGGTAAAAAAGTGTGTGAAAAAGTGTGTAATGTTATTTAAAAACTGAAAACATGTGTTTAAGATGCTCTACCAAACGAGCCTTAGTATTCTCAAAAAAAAAAAAAAATGGTGTTTGAACTTTTATTATTATTGTTATTATTTGTTTGCGAAGAATAAGTATAGAATGAGAAATAAAGTACCGCTTTATATTTATTTTTCATTTACATTTTTTTTTTTTTTTTTGCTTAAGTAGTGTTTTTTTCTTAAAGTTTTCAACCAAACACAACTTTGTCATCTGATAATATTATTCTTAGAGTAACATCCATCTGAAACTAGGGTTTCTGAGTACAGAATATTACTTCAACTACTTGACAAAGCAGTGCTGCTTTAGAAAGAAATAGAATGCTGTTTGTATTTTTCAATACGCGGCGCGAAAAGCTACAGAATGCTATTTAAAAACTCGAAACTTCATACAAGACGCTTCTACCAAATTGATTTCTTATGATTTAAAAAAAAAAAAAAGTGTTTGAACTTTATTATTGTTATTGTTTGTTTCAAGCTGGGCTAGAATAAGTATAGAATGAGAAATAAGTACTGTTTCATTTATTTTTCATTTACTTTTTTTCTTTTTTGCTTAAGTAGTGTTTTTTTCTTAAAGTTTTCAACCAAACACAACTTTGTCATCTGATAATATTATTCTTAGAGTAGCATCCATCTGAAACTAGGGTTTCTGAGTACAGAATATTACTTAACCACTTGACAAAGTTAATCAGTTATGATTCTTGAGCCATATGTTTTAACCTTCTTTTTTCCAAATATTCATCATCTTTATACTTTATTCTTTTTTGCTTTTTCTTCTTTACAGTCAGGATGCTGTAAGCCACCGACTCAATGTGGGTACACATTTGTGAATCCAACGTACTGGATAAGTCCCATTAACAATGCAGCCGATATGGATTGCTTGAATTGGAGCAACGAGCAGACCCAACTTTGCTACAGTTGTGATTCATGCAAAGCCGGATTATTGGCTAATCTCAAAAAAGAATGGAGAAGAGCGGATATTATATTGCTCATTACTCTTGTGGCTTTGATATGTGTATATTTGACAGGGTGTTGTGCATTTAGGAATGCCAAAACTGAGGACCTCTTTCGTAAATACAAGCAAGGTTATGTGTGAGAGAGACAAATACACAGGCAGTATCAAAATTAGACTGGTAGCTAGTGGTGTATTTCTTATTGGGTGAATCGCATTTTGGATATTTTTATGAATTTGTATAAGAAGTAATGCTCTTGATTTTCTTGTCATCTTTCTCGTTTGGTTACGAATGCATTGGGTTTGATGATATGATTATAGTGTTGAAATTAAATCAAGCAAACTTGTCGTGAGCTGTGCGTGATTTGTGGAAGGCACCGAAAGCTGATTGCTTTCAAAGTTACTGTTACCACATAGTGACTGGAAAGATATATTTCAGGACTTTTTCTATTTTTTTATTATTTTTTTATCTTTGTTTTCCATTGGCCATTTCCAATCACAATGTCCCACAAATACAGAACGAAAAAGCCATGTTGTTATCTGAGAGTGACACAAAAGTAAACGAAATGGGTCATGGCAATTCTGGGCGCTACTCTCTATAAATAATATTGATGTGGCATTGTCAATAACATGTAGCATTGTCAGATTTGTGTTGACAAAAGCTATCTTAATTCTTGAAGGTTCCCTTGAACGTGCAGTACAATAATTTTCTTTCAAAGGCCAATATTTTTCAATCTCTAACCGAGCTCCACCATCAAGAATTCACACTTGTGCACGCTCTCTTTGTGCATTCCATACTCCATCAAATTCATATTTCCTATCCCAAATCCTAGTTGCATTTACCATCAAGAACCCTCCTACCTAAATCACTATCACTCCTATAAAACCAAGTCATACCCGAATTTCCCAACCTCTTAAACACCTAACCCTAGCCTTCAACCTACTAAAATCTCACATCGCATTCCAATCTTCCATTCATTTCAAGGAGGTAACCAAAACCTCAGGGTCCCCTAAACCCTAAAATCCCACCTTTCTATATCAAGATACCATTTGATTCTCCTTAAAAACACCAACCCACAATTGTGTTCTTACCACTCCTGCTCATTCAAACTATGGTAATTAATAAAAAAATATCGTGAGGTTTTCTATTCTTCTTTCTCTAGTAGATTCTAAAATTTTCCTTGTGATTTTAGAAAACCTCTTGTAGATTTAATGATTTGTTCTTCAAACAAATGAGTTCTATCTGTCGTGGTGACTCGTTGCATCAGTCTCTCTTTTATAATAGAAGGGCATTAATTCATCATTTTTACGAAATGCTAAAGATTGGAATTCCAACTTTAACTTAAAAGCTATTTTTAAAATGTGTAACAATCTTTGTCAAGAACCCTATAACTCAAATTAGCATCTTATGATATTTCCAACAGAGATATTCATGATTCAAATCTTCATCACCCCCAAGGACCTCACTATTGATGTTTCAAAAATAAAATAAATAAAAAGACAAAAATATATTTTTGGTCCCAACATTTTGAGTAAATTCCAACTTTTTTGGAGCTCCTATTTTGGTCCCTTAATTTTTGAAATCGCTCGTAATGTAGTTCCTACTATCATCTCATTTATAGAAAATACATACATGGCACAGGAGTGCCCCATTGTTAGACATGAAATTGATGTGACAATTAAAATAATATTTAAAATTTTATTTTGCATTTAAAAATATCATGTCAGCATCCACATCAGCTTTTAAATTAAAAAGAAGAAACACATGAATTCAGATCTGGGTTCATCTTGATCTGTAATTTAATTCTATTCGTTTTTTTTTTTTTCCTTTCCCTTCCATTACTTATGCTTCGTTTGTTTTATTATAAAATATTTTACAAAAAATATTTTCAACATTTTACTGTGTTTGTTTCTTGGAAAATTTGTTCTAACTTGAAAATATTTTCTTTTAACCGTAAAATCCTCTGTAAAATATTGTAAAATATTTTACCTTTAAAAGCTTGGTGAAACATTTTACAAAATCACAGTTATCCCCCCCCCCCCCCATCAAGTGGCTAGATCGGAGTAGCCGCCAATTCGATGGTTGGTGCCGACAATCCAGTGACTAGTGCAACCGGTCCGGTCATTGGCGGCGATAGTTGAGCCACTGATTTTGATGATTTGTGCTTGAAAAATTTTCACACACCACACTAAATACCTAAAAATATTTTAATGTATTTTTCTGTGAAACAAATAGTGTTAAATGCTTTCCATTCATTTATTACTGCGTTCTATTTCATTCCTTTATGAACATTGCCTCATACTTGCATTACAATGTTTTATTTTTAAAGCTCATTTTCAATCTCAAACAACGCTCCACCATTAACCCATTCACATTTGTGCGCACTATTAAAGTACAAAATTTTGTGGAACTTGAGGTACCTCAGTGAACTTTAATTCTATGTATGTGAAGATCTTTTCTACTTTTATCGGTGATTTGGTGAATACTAAAAAAGAAAAACCTAAATCTATACTTTATTACACATAAAAATATATATATATATATAAATATATATATATATTTAAAGAATATGCCAAACTCTCTTAAGGGTTTATGAAATTACTCCCTACAACTATAGATAATGAATGACAGATTTTTATAAATAAAATAAATAAATCTATATCTTTTAATACTATGGAATTTTTAATGAAATATTATTTATAAAAAATAAAAATAAAAAACAATTCCTACTACTTATACAAATCACAAGGAGGAGTTTCATTTTATCCATAGTTTGATGTTTTTTTTTTTAGGTTATTCCGTTGAGGAAGTCAGGCATGTACTTGCTTGTCATATTTATACAAACCTCAAGAGCATTGTCATTTCATCCATAGTTTGATGTGAATATCATTTTGTGAAACTTCAAGGGAGGATGTGTAATTTTTTTTTTTTTATGAAAAAAAAAAGTCATACATTGGGCCCCTATCCTTCTATAAATTCTACATAGACTACTAAATCTAAAAAGTATTATATGGATAAGCTCAATTTGACTACAAGAAATAACCCGTTAGCCGAAGTTATGGGACATACGATTCATTCTCCTATTTGAAACATAGATTTTCAAACAACAAAAGCTAGATAAGAGAAGGAAAATATCTTCTAATATACCTACTACACTTTAAGGAAAACTGAGATTTGGATCAAACAATAGAGCCAAAATGCTTTTAGCTGTAGGCCCTAGAGAATGATGACAATTTCATAAGGGTGGCAATCACATACCAAGGATTTGTTTTAATAGAAAATGCATGAATTATCTCATATCCCTCTTAGGAGGAGTTATGTCTCTCCCAAGGGTTAAAAAATACTACTAAACAACAAAATTGTATTTTGAAGCAAATCATTTTTTTTAAAGGTGGAATCAATTACAAAGGATGCACCAAAGTTATGATATGATCACTTATATATACTTACAAAATCCACTTATATTACTCTAGTATGATGGATCGAGAGATTGCAGCTACGTACACCGACAGAGGAAATGCAACACAATACAGTAAGGGCACCATAACGCAAGCAATTTGCTGTAGTTAGCATAGTACATTGATATCAATAGTCTTTCTCATGCTAACCCACATTAATGATAACACATAGATTAGGGTTGATGTGTGACGGCGCAATACATGAACTTGATTTTTCACTTTTAAAATTGATTGCATCCTTTTCATGCTACTTGTTATTAGTACTACATAGTAAACTAGTTCCAATTTACTCTCTTTCAAGCGAAATACACAGTGTCTATTGGTCCCAGAGCAGAACCATGGCTTGGAACATAGCCTACACCTTATGCTACCACAAATAACTTCAATTGCATACATTTCATGTGTTGATTTTTACAATAAACGTTCCATCAACAACTTCCTTTCAGCCATTTACCGTAAAGGCTTTCCTCAACAACCTTATTGGCTCTGCATTCACTATATAGGCATATATATTACTTAGCTTCAACAAAATGCGTGTCAATAGACTTTTTATATATACATGTGAGTTGTGAGCCCCATTTCCTTAAAATTGCCTTTTTCTACATTTAATCGACCAATTATGTCCCGATACAGAATTCACAGTCACATTTATCCAGGCATTCTCGCATCTTTTCATATTGACAAACAACCATGTAATATTCACCTAGGTGTTTAAATGTCACATTCCTACTAAATGCTCTTTGAATTTACCTAGAGGCAATTCCATAATCATAGGATCATTCACCATCACAATTGAGGGAATAAAGTTGACTTCAATTTTACCCATCTCCACCATATCTTGAATGTAGTGATAATTCATATCAATATGTTTTCCTTTTGAGTTATTTGCTCCACATTTTATTAACAAGATTGTAGAATTATTATCACAATCAATTTTGTGTGTTGATTCCGTGGGAGTGCTATTTGGAGATGCTTTCCCTCAACAAAGTAGAATCAGAACTTTCACTATTACAACAACCATGTTTTTCTCCCCATTCTTCTTTCTCTTGTCTGGTAGGTTGTAACCAACTAACCATGCTTCCTTCCTCCATGGGCTCTACTCAGTTTTTGTGGGTCTTGCTAGTCTAGAACTATGTAAAAGTTTCACTCGGCACTTGCCTTTTACAACTAAGAGTCTGACATAAATCCCCATAAAGGAAATTGTAAACTTCATGGAAGAGCAAGTTGGAGACATCTTTGTCTCAAGCCCGCCCACCTTGATTATTTTCTTCTCTTTCGGATAATGTTGCTCTCTCTCTCTGATTATTTTTATGACCAACAATGGCAACATCATCAATGTCTTGGACACCCGCATGATTATAGTAGAGTACACCAAATAGTACGAGAACATGGATTCATGGTCAACACAATTCTTGTTGAAAAATCATGTCAAAGACCTTAGTTTGATACCACCTTCAATAGGTCACCGTGTTTTTGCCTTTTTGGATGATAGCCTCGTAGGGGTGGAAATAACACATAAGAATGATGTTTGGAATAAAGGGGTTAGATTTCTTGACAATGATATCCGATATCCTATTTATAAAAGTATATCCATTTGTTCAAGAAATGTTACAACTCTATAAAGAGTTGTATTGTTCCTATCAATTGCAATCTACGAGTGTGCACATCTTACTCACCAAATTGATGAAATCAACCCAATTCAGCCTAGCTCGACACCTCAAGTAATTAGGTTGGTGGCTTGGGTTGAGTTTTATTTTATTTTTTTTCCCAATTAAGCCTTAGGTAAGGTCGAGTTTAGATTAATAGTTTTTTCAATTCTTTTAACCAGACCCAATTTAATATATATATATATATATAAAAGTTTATTGTATTATCATTATTTTAATTTTTTAAATATAAAATTTATTTTGGTATTTTGAGAATTAGCTTTGATGAATTAAAAAATTGATATATAATATAAGCATATTATGAGAATTGTAATAATCTATTTTAAAAAAAGTTTAAATAGTCAATGAAAACCGAATATTCTATAAAGCATGAAATATATAAGCTCAATCTGACCCATGGGTTAGGCTGGGTAAGTTTTAACACATGTGATAGAATAGGTTGGGTTGGATTGAATATTTCTCAACCCAACAAGGTTGAGTTAGGCTGAAAAATCCTCAAATCCGACCCATGCTATTGCAACCTTTATGGCCTTACCAAAGATTGTAACCTTCATTAAGAATTACACTTGTTCACCATGTTAGATCCCTACATGGGAAGCTATCACAGTATCACCCTCCTAATAGCATTAGCATTGGGGTGTGTGAATCCCCTCAAATTGCTATTTTACCAACATATACGCCCAAAATGAGTTTTACTCGGGTATGTTTGCTAAATTTTTTTAGCAACTATGAACAGTGAACTCTCATATATACCAACTACTATATCCATGTATGTAAAACCAAATATATTATTTTATTAACAAATATCTTCTCTTTCTCTCTCTTCAATCATGACCATTGGAAACAAATAATAAATATAGAATGAAGAAAAAGTAAAAAAAAAAATAATAATAATATTTAAATGAAATGGTAAAAGAATAGAGACTAGGATATTGTGTGATTGTAAAATAAATTAGTATAATAGATAAAGTAAATTTTTAGAGGATAAAATAGCAATTACTATGCAAACCCGAATGTGAATACTCTAAGTAATATATATAGTGTGTGCACGAAGATAATTCATTGTTATGGGGTGATAACCCATCACATTCCTTCAAATCAACCTTGGAAGACTTAGAAATAAATAATAGGAGTCAAGAATTGTGTAGCTCCTCGCTTGTTCTAACACTTGAATTATAAAAATAAAAATAAAGAAAGGAGGAAATAAACTGTGAAAGGAAGAACAAAAGTTAGCTGTTGATGGAAAAGAGATTTCATGGGCTTTAAAGAAAGGTTTCAAATTTGGAATAGAAGTTCGCGAATTCAAAGGACGGCTTCTAATGGGCTTTAAAGGGCCAAGGTCTAGGTGCGGCCTAATTAGTAGAGCTGTAAGCCTGTAACCCATTTTCAAGGGAAGCAAAACATATCTCCGTCCCAGTTTCTATTTTATTTTTTTATTTAGTTTTTTCTTTAGATATTTAAGAGGAAAACCTAATTATATGAAACATCTACACAGAAAAGTTGAGACTGATATTAATATCCTTTTAGATAGTCTTATCCTAAACCTAATTATAGGCCTTAAGGTAGGCTCAATTTAACCAAAAACTAAAGAGCACTAAGCGATTTTTTGAACTCTCTTGAATGGAAAGGACTAGGATCTTAATTTTAGGTATTCTTCATTTCGTGGATTTAACGGTTAAAATTTTAGTTTTTGGATATAATAGTGTGTAGACTATGCCACATTATTAAAATTTTAAATAACGTAGTAGTCTTGCATTCTGTTAAATTTCTAAAATTTAATTTGAAATATGAAATGAATTTATTGTAAATGGAGAGAAGAGAGCTTTGTGCTAATATATTTGTACTGACATCCAGGGTGATGAAGCTAGCTTGTGAAAATGGACTAAATGTATTGTAAATGTAAATATAACCATGGCTCCAATTGATGTAAAAAGAGCCGTGCTTATATTATATACAAAATATTTTACATAGAAAGTGACTGACTTGAAGTTAAATTTCGAAGTAAAAGTCACAAACGAAAAGCCGTAATAGTGACCCTGCCTTAACGCGTAAGTTCTTGGATTTTGGAAGTACTTGAGACTTGAGTCCACTAGCTATGGTCCATGAATATAGGCCTAGTATTACCGAGCACAATCCAGAAAGTTTCCTCCACACCTCACGAGTTGCTTTGTGCTTATATATATATATATATATATATATATATATATATATATAAAGTCTTTTTGTTTGGACTTGGAGGCTAAGTTTTTGGAGCAGCCTTTATTGACCCAAAGTTCGGTAATGGATGAAGTCTAGGTGCCAGTCACAGTCTGAAGGTTTCTAAACTACAAAGCAAACTAAAAATCATTGACTATAGTCTTTAGATATGGCTCAACTTCTTCCCACAATTTTTTAGGTCACTTTAAATGCGACCATAAATCTGCCCTATAACCAAACTGAGATTCTGAATTAGTCCATTTAAAGGATTTTGGACATTAATTAGATTAGATTGAAGATGAGAGATCTCATAAACAGAAGTTGAAACTTGAAAGAGTCTAAGCGTACGTTTGCGTAGCAATTAATCTGCATTTTGTGTTTTACATTTTGGAGCCCAAGTCCCACGATACTATTCATGAACCAGCCAACTAGGGAAAAACAGACCCTAAGCTTTAAGGCCTTTCACATATCTGCCCATGCAAGTTTTAGGCTGAAGCTCTTAAGAAGTCAAATAGGATTTCCTTAATTGATCAACCGCTTAGATAACCCCTTTTAGAGCTTTTGCATAAGTTAATGTAAAATGACATAAATGTAAAATATTGGCCAACTGACTCCAAAAATCACCCACATTAATTTGTTTAAAATTATGTATATCTTGCCCACCGTTAGAGCACTTGCATCAGTTAGTGTCAAATAGAAAAAGTGGTCAGTTTTGCTCAATTTTGCTAAAAAACTATCTACGTCAGTTTACCTATATCATTGTTCATATACAATTTTGCCCTACCCTACCCTCTCTACCTTCGGATTCTCTCTCTCTTCCCCTACCATCTTCTTGACTTTATTCCTTTCTCAAACCCATCCTAAATCTAGATCTCAAACTCATCAAACCTATATACAAAATCCATATGAATCATCCAACCCAAATTGTAAAGACAAAGAAGAAGAAGCAACAAAAAAGAAGAAGAAGAGCAGCGAAGAAGAAGCAACATCAACAACAGCTGCGTGTGTATGATGCAGGTGTTTTTTAGAAAGTGATTGTGTAAAATAGATTAAATAGGTTTTAATTTTAAAATAGATAGAAAAATTTACAAAGATTGATGCGAATACTCTTACACGCGTATAAATTTACACGATTACTATTTATGTGTAAATGTATATTTTATTCATTTCTCAATAAATAATCTGATGTAATTATTTTTAAAAAGTAGTTATATAAAACTGAAAAATAAGTTTTTAAAATAGACATATTTTTGCACGAGTTGATATGTAAATGGATACACGACAAAATTTATAAATTTGGCAGCACCTCTAAGGCTCTTTAGGAGTCTTAAGAATAAAGTTAATAAACATAGATTGCTCCAATGGAACAGTGATATATGTTAAAACCCAAAAATTGAACACCCCCACGCCTTCTTTCTACGAGTGAGTTGATTAGATTCCATTTATAAATGCCAAGAATCTTTCTTAGAGAAAAAATCTTACATGAAACAAGGTAGTTTTCCATTAATTGCTCATCTACCATATTCACCCCCTTTTTTTGTCGTCACGTACTCAAGCACTATTTCACCTCCATTAGAAGAGCTATCGGGTCACTTGATATATAAGAGAAGAAATTTTGAAAGGAAAACAGACAAAGGATTATCTTTTGTAGGGTCCATTCTTACATTATAAATGACTTCATTGAGTAATTAGTAATAATAAGGTTAAAATGCATTTTATAGTCTCCACATTTGGAATTATTGATTTATTTCTAAATCAGTCTTTCAAATGTTTCAGACTATATTGTAAGGATGAAGTCTATTCTACTACAATTTTTATTTTATTTTTTTCAGATTAACATAGCCAGTTTGTCTTAGTAAAGTCCATCAGTTTTTTTTTTTTTTTTTTGACAAAAAAGAAAAAACTTGTCTCTTTCATTTTATTCTATCATATTTTCCTCATTAATCTACCTAAAAAAAGTCTCTTTTTTTTTTTTTTTTTCAAAACGACTCATTTTTACTAGTGAATAGTGATAATAGGCATTTTATCTCACAAATCTACCTTCTTCTTCTTCTTCTTCTTTTTTCTTTTTTTAATATATTTTTAAAAAAATACAAATCAAACTTTTAATTAATATTCCTATAAGTGATAATAATATGGCCAAAAAGTCAAAAACAGAGTCCAAGTTAGATGTACATAATTTGAATGAGGTCCCTTCAACTTGCGTTCAAAGAATGAGGGTTGCGTCACAAACGTTACTTGGGCATTCCTAAAAGCAACTGAGTCCAGTGATGCCACAAACGTTATAATCTTTGATTCCCAAACTGCTCTCAGGCCCACGGAATTGTGGATTGCCTGCCACCAGATTTGTATTTCTTTTAAAGTGAAACTCAAAGCTATTTTAGGCATCACCAAAACAAAACCAAACACAAAATAATAAAAAATTCGCCAACTTTATTTTTTTGATTTTATTGGGCAAACTGAAGTGACAGGGTACACATTATTGATTATGTGTGATTTGAAACAAATGCTTTCATTGAAGAAAAATTAACCAAATGAACTGATCGAAAGCTTCACAATAAGAGTTGGCCACGAATCTTTTCAGCATGACTTTAGAAAATCGTAGGAATCATTGGCCCAAGTATGAATATGTTATTTCTTGTCTGTTAAGATTCTAAAATAAATAATGGTATTGTGGCCCATAAATGACTTGTTAACGTGTAAATGCCAAGCACGTAAACTAATTAATGTGTTGCTAATAAATCTTCAAAATAAAATGTTTCTAGCATATGTTGTCCCAAGTTTCCAATTAATATAATTTTGTTACCCACGTTTTATTCAAAATTGCATTTGCCTAAGATTTTGTCATGCGAGACATTCTTTGAGAAGAAAATATAGTACTTTTCATTCAGCCTTCATCTCAACAAAAATTTTAGTCACTAATAAATTATTGTTAGTATTCTTTTCTATTCAACGAAAATTAGTCGCATTTTATTTTACGACAAAACATTAATTATTGTCATGAGTTTAATGGGGGTATATGCATTCCCGAGCCTTTAATAAATAAATCAACTTTAAGTTTTTTTTTTTTTTTAAATGGTGGTGATTACAAATAATTAATATAAGAAGGAAATTCATAAAGTTCTTTTTCATTTTTTTTTTAACAATTCTAAATACATATCCAATTTCACACTCTATTGAGTTGTCAACATATGACGAGAGTAACACCACTTTCATATTGGTTCATCATTGACACTCAACTTATTAATTGAGTGTATTAATTTTTTTTTTTTTTTTTTTGAAATTGGGTATCCCTAGACTTCCTTTTTATTTTTTTTGCTTACATTAAATTGGGAGAGATTATTTAAATTTGGATTCTTCTAGAAAATATTACTAAAATACAGGAGTCTTGATAATTTATATGATTTTTTTCTAAAATCTATATTAAAAACAAAAAATTTTGAATATGACATTCCTGTTCAAGTTTAGTTGTTTTAACAAGATTCTCAAAAAAATAGTTGTTTTAACAACAATTAAACAAAAACAAAAAAAACAAAAAAAAAAATACACAAAAGAAAATTTAATAATACACGCAATAAAAAATATAGAAAAAATTATGTGTTTAAGTTAGTCAAAATAATTAAATATTTGTGAGTTCATTCAAAAAATTTGTTCATATATTGAATCATGTCAATCACAATTATTCATATTTTCTCTCTTTTTAATGGCATGTAATATAACCAAATCTCGAATATAATACTAGGTAATAAGTATTATACATAAACTATAAAGATAATTTTTAATAAAATATTTTTGTTTTAACTTATAATGTCGCACATTGTGTAGGACATCCTCTAGTTATTAATATATAACTCAAATTGAAAAAAAAAATTATGTACTTTAGATACTTAAAATTTATCGTCTTTGTCAATCACTCCATGAAAATACTTTTTTTTTTTTTGCTAAAATCCATGAAAGTACATATCTTCCATTAAATCATATAATTTAATTTCCACTTTAGGCACACAATATTTTTTCTACTAGCTACCATATTCCTATTAAACACAAAAGAAAAATTAATAATACACACAATAAAAAAATATAGAAAATAATTATTGATTAAGTTAGTCAAAATAATTAAATATTTGTGAGTTCATTCAAACAAGTTTGCTCTTTATTGAATTATATCAATCACAATAATTCATATTTTCTCTCTTTTTAATGATACATAATATAACCAATTCTCGAATATAACACTACACAATAAGTATTATACATAAACTATAAAGATAATTTTCTTATAAAATATTTTTGTTTGAACTTGTACTCCCACATTGTGTGGAACATTCTCTAGTTAATATATAACTCCAATTGCATAAAAATGATTATTTAAAAAAAATTACATACTTTATATACTTGAAATTTATTTTATTTGCCAATCACTCCATAAAAGTACATATCTTCCATTAAATCATATAATTTAATGTCCTTTTTAGGCACACAATATTTTTTCTACTAGCTACCATATTCCTATTACTCTCTCTTTTGTTCATATAATAAACAATAACACTGGTTCAAATGATAGCCTCATGTTAATGTCATCATTTTGGTGTCATATAATAAACAATAACACTAACACAGCAACCTACCTGTTTGTGTAGTAGACTAAAATAATTTTATAAAATCTTAAATTGACTATGAAACTATACCATTGTGTGAATTGCTCTTGTCTTTAATTTATGTTATAATTTGATAAATAAGTCATTACTTGAACGTGCAATGTCTTGCAAAAAACTGTACCATACGGCTTCAGGTATTGCAAAAAAAAAAAAAAAAACTTAAAAATTCAGATATTAAAACTTTCGAAAGGCCAAAAAATATTAAAGAATGCCTAAAAACTATTGTGTGTGTCTATATATATATGACTACATAATAAAGAAACATAAAAGAAAGATGAGTTATCTTCAAAAGAATAAGTCATGGCTATAAATGTTGAAATCTACCAAAGTTTCAAATATTGCAAAAAAATGAACCCAAAATTACATATGCTTACAAAAAATCAAAAATCAAAAGATTCAGAGCCTACAAATTATAGAAAGAAAAAAAAAAAAAAAAAAGTGACTACAAAGTTGATAAATATAAGAAAAAGATGTGTTACCCTAAAAAAAATCATGGCTATAGTCTTTGAAATTTGCTAAACATTTTCAAATATTGCAAAAAATAACTCAAAAATTTAGATGTTAAAACTTCTGAAAGGCCAAAAAGTATTAAATAATCAGTTGCCAAGAAATTATTGAAACTGAACAATACACACACACACAATAGAGATATATAAGAAAAAGATGAGTTCCCTTCAAAAGAATAATCCATGATCATAACTGTTGAAATCTGCTAGATAGTTTCAGATATTGCGAAAAAATGAACCACAAAATACATATGTTAAAACTTCCAAAAGTCAAAAAGAATTAAAGAATCAAAAGATTCAGAACCTACAAGATAAAGAAACAAAACAAAAAAATATATAAATTTGCTTACTAAATAGAGAAGCAAATGTTCAAGTCCAAAGTGGTTGCAAAAGTATTTTAAAAACACAAGCAAGCTTGGGATAGAGACTTTGGAATACCTTGGTGTAGGGCTGTCCACTAGAACTTAACCCACCCGACACATCCGTCCGGGCCGACCCGGTGCTAGTTACGATCGACAGCAGGTTTCTACCTTCAGCAACTGAGACTGGCGGGTCGATTGGCAGGTCTTCTTATGGAAACCTAATTCCAACTGACCCAACTAATCTATATACTAGAATCTCGCCATTTTCCATCGGTACGAGCAGTTCTCCAATCATTTGTTGTCAGATCTCATGGAGATCTCGCTAAATCTAGCCATATTTTGGCTAGTTCCAGCTGAATTTTGACTAGATCCCTCTTCCCCAACTCTGACTGAGGACTAACCGACTTTGACCAAGGACCCATTCACCCAAACCGACACCTCTTATCGATCAACAGCAAGTCCAAATCTTGGAGACCTAAAGTGGTCGAGTTGGTTCCGGGTTGGGCACAAACCCGACCCGTGGAAAACCCTAACTTGGTGTAATTGTCATTGTTGCTATTTTTGATGCTTGGATAGATTGTGGCTACAATTCATGACCCATTGTCCCTTATTCTGGTTACGCAAGGTTTGAAAAACAATAAATACCCATATGTAGACCAAGCAAACATAGAACAAGAAAAAAAAATTAAGTATTCAGTGTTAGATTAGTCATAAGCATATACAAAAAGACCATTTGAAAATCAAACAGATGGACCACTATACAATGAAATGTCGAATTCCCAAACTTTGATAGGAAATTTTACCAACACAGCGAAGCAGTGAAGGATTGCAATGTAAAATCAACAACCTCAAACTTTGTAATTCAAGAATAATATCAATACAAGTTAATTGAATCTCAAATTCATATCCTTGTCTTTGTATAATAATTACACAAATTATCGAATTTCAGAAAAACAATAAAATAAAATACTAGAATAAAAGAAGGGTCCTTACCATTTGGTGCTCCTCATTCTTTCTCTAGCAATACGTTATGCCTCCATAATCCTCTTTTTTTTAAAGTGAAGAATCCCTAATTTTTTGGTTATCATTGACATAAAGAGAAAGCTCTCAAGGGTTAGGGTTTTGGGGTTTTTGAGAGAGGGGTTGAGAGGGAGAACAACTTACGGGTTACATTTTGGGGATGTAATCGTGGAATAGTTTGATCTTAGGTTTATAATTGAGTTTTTTAAAAATAAAATTTTAAAAATTAAAAAATATTGGTGACATGGATATCTATGAGAGTTACAAAACTTATATGGCATACTAACAAAAAGTCAATTAAAAGTCAAAACTTTCGACTATATAGTATTTATAGATTTATCGATGAAGTATGCTTTACCCATCATCATGTAAGAATCGGTAAACTAATTAATGACATTATGGCTTAAGCAACTTTATTAAGGTGGGACCTATCCTCGCTTATGCATGGGAGGACACCTTACTAAGTTACAAGTGAGAAGGAATAAGTGTACGTTTGCGTAGCAGCATTTCTGCGTTTGCGTTTTTTTGTCTGGTCCCATGGCACTGTTCATGGACCAGCCAAGTGATAAAAAACACGTGAACAATATTTACAGTAATAAAAAAATATTTTGCTACAGTGTTTTTAGTAAAATAAGCGGTATCCAAACAGACTCTAAATAGGTAAAAGAAGACATGGGTATTATAGGAAACGTAAGTTCAGTAATAATGATAACAATTTCAGAAAGAAAGCTAATTGAGACAAAGACAAAGTAGATGGTCAGTGAGATCCACATCCACCCTCCACTTGTTTTTGAGTCTGCTCTTTTTTATTTTATGTGCTGCTCCTACATGGCTACCACCACCCACAACAAATTGCCACACTTTTCTCATTTTATATTTTACCATTTGGCCAAACTCTTCTGTACGGTCAATTTTGGAATATGCACTATCACGATTGCTGGCCGTATTTTGCTTTGCTAGGGTGTAAACAAACTGAAACAACCTTTGATGAAGGTTTCAGTATAAAGTGAGTTGTTAAGCACGTTAAAAATGTGAGAAAATTATTAGGTAGTTTCCAAAACCAATGAAATGATACTTCTTACTTTTATATATATGAGATAAAAATTATTAGGTCATTCTAGAGTACTGTAATGTGATACTCTTTTCTATTACATAAATAATAAATTACACTAAAAATTTAATTCATGCAGTCCATTATTATGTTAGATTAAGAAGTATGAAATTGCTGTGTTCTCGAAATGTTGAATAAATAATTACTTCACCAATATTGTTTATCTATAAATGTATGTTGGGGCTGCTTTTGATTTCAAGTCCAGGAGCTTGGAACTGATGCCTAAGCTCAAAATTTTTCAATCTGGAGGATGAGTTGAATAAGCTTAAGAGGGGAATCCCAAACGATGTGATACTCCCAAAGTTTGGTACTCTCATTTTTCTTACATTAAATTTTCATTAGAGCCTATTGCAGTGTTTAATTTTCTCACAAACCTGAAACATTGGTGTCCATTCATATGGCATAAAACCATGCTGCTTTGATTATTTTCTTACTTCCTAGCATTGAGGCCACCTTGCCACACTTTGCCTCACATTATTATGAACTCTTTTTTTTTTTTTTTTTTTGAGTAAACAGTAATACTTATTAGAGCACACACGAAAATAATAATATTAGTGTTTTAAACCGGGTTTATAATACATTATGAACTCTGAAACTACTTATTAGAGAGATAACAACCTTCAAATGAGTAGTTTTTTTAATATATTGGGACACTACTTAATCCAAAAGTTTAAACTTATGAATTTGGGCTCAACTATGTTATATTAAGTGCATATTTATCTCATTATTATTTCATGCAGTGCATTCATACGTGTATACCTAACAGAATAAACATCTTTACTCATTAAGTTACTAGTAAAAGAGTCTAATATTTTTTTTTTTTTTGGAGAGAAAAAGAGTCTAAATCAAGAATGAGATTGCTCATTTTTATTACAAAAAGTATAAGAATAAAACATAAAGATGAGTCATATGAAAATGACTATATATGTATATGAATAGATGTCTCTCTAACATTGTTCTTCACTTCTTTGGAGCTCTACACGATCTAATAATTATGCTTTAATTTATGGACCTTTTGACTAAGTTCAACTAAGTATTCTTCAAAATCCAGGTCTCCATGTGCAAAAAATTAAAAAATATATAAAAAAATAAAAAGTCTTCTAGAAAGATTCCTAGTTCATTTTCTCACCAATTCACACGCCTCATCGTCCTCAAAGTTCTCTCTCATAAGGACCTCATGTTTCCCTGATTACTGGCCCAGGGCCACCCTGTCTCATTGATCACCATTAGGTTTTTCGAGTCTTCTACCATCTAGGATTCTTACACGTGGAACACAAGTGGTGATGTGTTGGACGGTTCTCATCCATTTTACCTGCAACTTTCAAAACACGTGCCTTCAAACTATTCCTAAAACATTTATTGTTAAGAGAGATTTATTCTAATAATGCCACAATTTTTGTTATAATTATACTATGTGATAAATTATAATTAATTTTTTTGTTACTTATACTTATTTTTTCCTCGTACTCACATTTAATCACTTAGAAATAAGTTTCAGTTAACTCAACTGGTAAAGTTTTTAATAGTTGTATAAAAGATTTGAGATTTAATTTCCGCTTATATCGATTGATGTTTTAATCTGATAATAAAAAGTTATCATCAATAGCAGACGTCATAGATTAAAACTCTCTAAAAAAAATCACCTCAAAAAGTTATGACATTGTTTGTGGAACTAGAATTTAGGGCTCATTAAACTTAACGACTATGTAAAAAAAGCATATTATCAAAATATTACTCGTAAAAATTTATATGAGTCCACGTGTTGATTCTACATCTTCCAAAGAGTACATATATTTTCTACTACAACTATTTTTGAAGACAAATTAAGTTGGCCTAAAAGTTATCCTCAAAAAAAAAAAAAGATTAGCCTAAAAGTTTGTTAATAATTATAAAAGTTTTTTTATTCATTTATCAAAAAGAGTATTATATTTTTACTTTATAAAAAAAAAATTATGAATTCGGGTTCGGTACAGTACTGGGTGAACATGAACAACTTTAAGCTTCAATGAATGCATAGTGATGAAAGGTACCGCGTTGCAAATCACGTGGTAGAAGAGCGTAGAAAGTAAGATATTCTGCACATAAAAAAACAAAAAGTGAGTCGAAGACTCAAAAAGCGTAAAATTTGAAAGTGAACACTGATCCACACGGAAAAATAAAAACGCTTGGACCGCACGTACAACGTGTTATACCAAGGACGTAAACGAGGGTTCACAATGGCTTCTACTTTAAATCATCATGTTCTCCTCAAAGCTCATGTTGTAAGCAGTGACTACAATGTCACTCGGGATTGGTACCTACCTAAACAAATGTTCTTATGCATCCTTTAACAAAATCCTTTACTTAGATACCCAAAGTAAACACTTGATATAGAACTTAACACACGTTCATATAATACATTTGTACAATTCAATCCAAATAAATTCACACAATTTAGGGTATCATAATAATTGTGATACCAAGAATTTTATTACATAGATATATTAAATGGATTTGATTGATTATGTATGTATTGTGCGAAAGGCTATTGAGTATCACATTAATTTTTTTAGGTGTACCATAAATGTGATTATCACTTTTTTTTTTTTTTTTCAGATTAGTATTATAAATAGTATTAGAGTCAGATTAGTAACATCACGTGGCTCAAGGCTCTATAGTACAACGTGGACCCTAATGAAAATGTCAAGAATTTAAGGGTAGAAATTTGCAATACCCCAAATTGTGTGGATTGGCTTTGTTAGGTGTGTGGTGTGAGTTTTGCATTAGGTATTTACTAGGTCGATCTGAGCTATATAAACAACTAAAATGATCCTTAATTATGATTAGATTAATCATTTTAGAAATGTAGATATGATTAGCATTTTTCTTGATTTGTTATATAAAGTATTCGTACCTTGGTCCTAACCCATTTTATAGTGCAATGTGTGTTTGGCCATCACACATTTGTTTAAACTCATGAAGAAACATGGTAATGCTTTTCATACCTTTTGAGTAATAATGAAGGCGTTGAGTTGAAGTGAATTCACGCTCTTGTGAATCATGTACCAACTCTTTGAGTAAGGCTTTCCATACCTCAGTCAAAATGTCTAGTCCAACAACTTGTCCGAGTACCTCTTCTAATTATAAGCTACCAATAATCCACCCAAATTAAAGTAGGCAATCTAACCTCATCCATAATGCAAAGTTAGGATTTTCAATAAAATGCTTCTTATCTATATATAGCTTCAGCAATTGAGCTAGTCACAAAGGTTTTGGATATTGGAATTGTCCATCAAGAAAATTTAGCATATCCTGCTGGTCTCAATTAAAGTCATTATTTATCTCTTCCAAATTTGGAAATTTGATTGGATTATCTTATTAATGGGTACAAAATAAAAATAAAAAATTTTTTTTTTAATTTTTTTTTTTAATTTTGCACAACAATAGAGAAGTTGCTGTGACATTTAGTACAAAATCAATTATCGATGATTGTTACAATTTAATATAGCGTATAGTTCCATTTCAATAGATTACGAATAATTGAAATAGAAATGTATTAAGAATCAATCATTTTATTTTATTTTTTATTTATTTAAACACATTTTATTAATACTGAATAGATGCTACTTGTTTTTTATATTTTAATTTAGTTTGAATTTTAGTATATTCCTTATTTTTGAATGGTCAAAAAATTTTTTTTTTCATGCTTTGAATTTTAGAGGTTAGACTTTGGTGCAATGGCAAGTGTCATTCACCCAAATTAACAAGTCACATGAGTCAAGAATCAGCCTCTCTCAAAAAATATTAGTAAACCTATCTACTAAGTACTTCTTTTACATCTTATAAAGTAGAAGTTTTGTACATTGAAAACAACTTTTAAACCAACCCTCACCCAAAGAAACAATTCTAGCTTCGTTCCTAGTGATTTCGAATATGATCATTACCACTCTTATATGATTCCATCTCCCAAATTATCTTTGGAACTATTATCAGCAGTATTGACTATAGAGTATTGACCTTGACTATCCCTGGTTGTGAATTGTGATGATGACACCCATGAAACTAGAACTGGTAAGCTTAGGGATAGGGAACCCAACTTATTACAAGTTGTGTGAAATAGACTATGATTAATAATGATTTTTAAAGAGGGTGAATTGAAATAATTTTAAAAATAAAGTATTTTAATTTAAAAAAAATTCAAAGTTTCAGATTTAATTTCGAACCATCCTCAATTAAAAGAAGAATTATATAACTTGTTCAGAAAATTCATAACATCCTTCACCATTTATATATAGATTCTGAAACATTACTCTAATAATTAATCTATATCCTTCACCAAACATTAAGCTACAATATTATCCCAATAATGGGAATAGAACCAACAAACTTGGAATGTAAAACTTGAAATTTCGAAAAGGCAGGTCAACCCTACACTCTCACTTTTAACTGGGAAAAGAAAATGATTTACAGTATCAAGCTTTTATGCTGATTGGGTAACAAAATAGGCCTTCCTTTTAGAAAAGCAAGTCGTCTTCTGTGGAAAATTTGAAACACGTTTATGGCAATGTATTTATCAATATGACCCACACGAAGAGGGTAAGATCACACATGATATTAGTCTTTCCCTATTCCTTACAGGTCAGGTGTGTGTGACCCATCAAAGGTTAACAATGGGGGCATGTCGTTTTACACGTACAGTAAGAGATCATTTCCTACTCCTACCATCTCCACAAACACATTGAAAAGATCTACACAACCAATAGCCGCCCATACAAATATTGATGAAAATATACAAATTAAAAAATTAAAATTAAAATAGAAAAACTCATATGGATTTTCCAAGTAGAGAGCAAACCCTTCACACAAATATTGCTGAAAATGGAATATAATTCGATTTTTTTTTTAATATAAAAGTTATCTTCAACTCATATAATAATAACAATAGTAATAAAAATAATAATTTATTGTAAGAATATTGAAAATTTTAAAATAATTTACCCAAAGTGAAATAATTTTAAATTTCAATTCCACTAAAACTAGATTTTGAAAGTTTTCAAGAAACTTAAAAGAAGTTTTTGTTTACTAACTTAAGGTAATTTTTCTTTTTCTTTTTATGTTGAAATACTATTTAGTTGGGGTAGCTTCTAAATTGATTCTTTCACTATGTAAATTTACAATTTACACCCTTTTTAGTATTACAATAATATCAATGTGTTTTCTTCCATCATCTTTTTAAATCTTGCAGCTTTTATTATAGGGTCATGTTGCCCTTAGGAAAATTGTTAATAAACTATATTAAAACAAATTTAACACCACTTTCATAAAAAATATAAAAAGATATTAGAAAAATTAATTATTTTATTATTTTTCCATAAATTGTTTCTAAAAATAGTTAATATAACAATGCCCTTAGAGTATTCATTAACATTTCCCTTTATTTTAACCCACAAAATAACGTCATTTTTAAGTAGTTTATAACAATTATGTGATAGACCAATAGTAATACAGAAGAAGAATCCCATTAACTTTATTACAATAGTTGATTGTATAAATTAAAAGGGGTTTTGGCTTACCTTCAGTACTTTTTTAACTGGACATGTCATTTTGTTTTAAATATACAATGTCAAGTGGTAGTGGGTTTTAATTTCCATCTTTTAATTAGTTAGTGGATGATATAGTAGTTTCTCATTAAAATAAAATTGATATTCCAGTTAAAAAAGTAGTGGAAATAAGTCAAACCCAATTGAAAGTTACAGTTGATTGAGAAAATAGTTTAGAAGAAATTCCAAACTTTGAGAGTATAAAATGTATTGTAACCTTATTTTTGCTATCTTCTGTTATATTGTTTATTCCAATTATATATTTGTAGCTTTTTCATTGATTTACATATGATTTTAACTAATATGTAAGTTATATAGATATACATAGTGTGCATTTGGGAGTTGTTGAAAAAAGTTTTACATTTTTCTTTTTGTCTTAGCCTTTTTGCACATTATCTAACTTTTAACTTTTTTTTTTGAAATTAACTAATTTTTAAATTTTTGTAATACATTTAGTATAATATTTACTAAAAACTAAATCTTTTGATAAATACTATATAAATAAGACAGAAAATAAGCAATTTCTCAATAGACAAGTGTATTTCCAAATAGACAAGTGTGCTTCTGAGCTTGTGTGAGAGTCTAATGAACATTTTCTGATAAAAATAATGTGATAAACAACAATATTGGGATTAGTATAATGTCAATGAAGAACAAAGTTTGTGAAGGTTGTGAAATATTGGGAATTAATGATCCTGTAATAAATATGGCCAGTGAAATTAACCATATGAAAAATTGGATATTATAAAGAAAATCCAAAATTTTCTTGCATCATTTTCCAATAATCAAAAATTTCTTTCTCAAATAAAAAGCTAGAAAAAGATGTGCCATTGCATTAGAATTATTTTAACCAAAAACATCAATGGTCATTTTAGCCTTGGCCCCTCTCTAAGAAGAGGTGAGCCAAACAACCACGGAACTTTCAACTTAAGTTGTGCTGCTTGTGCATACATGGCAACCACACACAAAGCCCCATTCGGGTCCCACCTTGATTGGCCAAAAAAAAAATATTCAAAAGCATCATCATCATCGTCGTCACCATCATGAAAAAGATCCAAAGGCCAGCATTAATCCAAGCAATTGGGACCCACACATAGAAAACTCATTCGCTAAGGCACCGCCTTTCTGACTCATGAAACCAAAAATGAAAATATAAATATCGTTTGTGTGTATTTGAGGGCGGCTGACCTACTTTTACAATTCCTAGAACCAAGACTGCCTCGCTTTCCCACTACCAATCTCATTCCGACACGTCTCACGCTGACGATTCCCACTTCTTTTTACACCCCTTCGCAAACGAGAGGGCCGCCATGGGTCCCACATTTGGAATTTTAATTTTCACACTCACAAAAACAAAAACAGAAAAAAAAATTGAAATTATTACAATGGGCTACTTGTTATTACAAATACAAAATAAAAATCTCTTATTTCATTTTCCATATATAGACATTTCCCCTATGTCCAAGGGAGTTACATTGTCTTTTCTAGTTTTTTCTTCCCTCAAAAAAAAAAAAAAAAAAAACCCACAAAACCAAGCATTTACATTTTCAACAAAACCCCAAAACTTATGTATAATCACTCTAATAACCATCCTTATATATATTCTTCCTACTAGAAAGTAAAAAAAAGAAAAAAGAAAAAGAAAAAAAGAAAGCTTATTTTTATATTCCCTATTGCTTCACCGACCACCCCAGAGTAATCCTTCACATTTGTCTTATTATTTTTCCACATTTTCCAACTTTATCTTCTACTTGTATGTACAAATACTAAAAAGAGGTAGACAACACTGCGGGGTGACCCATTTTCCAACACCGGCCTTTTGGGTGCAAAAAGCACCGAGCATTGGAGACTAGACTAGCTTGGAGAGGTATCGATATGAAATCCCGTATAATACCTAGGTTATTGCACCAGATATAGTAACTATAGGCGACGACTGAGAGCAAAAGTTAAACTTTTCTTCACAGCCATCTGATCAAAGCAATTATTTGCCTAATAAGACGGCTGTGAAAAATTCTAAGTAATTAACATTTGCTCCTAATCATCTATTATAAGGTATTGCATCCCGTACAATAAACTAACTATTGCATAGGATCTTGACCACGAGAGGACTACATTGTATATGTGGGGGTACTAACAGTAATATGAACGGAATATATATGTAGTGCTTCTAGTATTCTATGATTAACCCCCCCATTGGGGCACGATGGGGAATTCCCTTTCTTCGCTTTGCCGTTCGGTAGTTAACCGAAGTTGGGGGTGGTGTTGAGGGAGTGAAGCCTCGAACCTTGCTCTTCTCTCTTCCATGGCTGCTACTACTGTATGAGTCCTCCGAGTCTGACGCCATTGCAGCTGACTGCCTCTTCTTCTTTTGGAAATTCTTGGATGTCCCCACAATCTATAATCAATAATGACAACAATTAAAGAATTAGCAATTAAAGAATTAGCCCCCACACCCCCTGATTGAATTGCAATTTGCATAATGTGACACCGCAAAAAATTGTGATGGGCCACGACTAACCTAATAAGAACCCCAATTCAATTTGTGCACACTTTGTGAATACTTTAGTTGAAAAAATTGTTAGCATTCCAAGTCTCGCATTAGTACATTATACATTAGATTACCCCCAAACGCAAATCAAAATCAAAAGTCAACCCATTTCAACCAATCACATGAATGGCATTAAAATTGAATTTCACTTGGTTACCAAGAAAATATGACCCACAACCACCTCAACTTGTTCTCCATTTTAGGATCAAAATAAATAAATAAATTGCTCTCCATTTTCTTTTCAAACAGTTTCTTAATTACCAGCCAAACAGTGTGACAATTTCAAGGGAAGCAAAAAAAAAAAATTGGGAAAAATTGTGGGAGTGAAGTACCTTGCAACCGAGAGAGCAAAAGCGGAATGAGTCAAGGAGGCTGCGCTCGCAGACCTCACATGTGTTGGTGACACCTTTGCCAGGCCTTGGCTGAGGGCGTTCGTTCAAGAACACAACCCTGGCACTGTTGATAATGTAGGTCTGGACTCCTGTAATGTCCAAAACTTTCTGAATCTCAGAGACCCTAATCACATCATGGTATGAGGACCTCCTTATCTGTCACCAAACAGAGAAGAAACACATTAGGAATTCATTATTCTTGGCAGTCAAGTGTGGTACAGAAAAGAAGGAACATGTGAAATCTCTGACACGTTAAAATGAAAAATGAGAACTTTGTGTATGTGACACAGTTATTTAATCTGTACAAATACAGAGAAAATGCAGGAAGAGAAATTTGGAGGCATGGGTTAAGTAGAGACTCCAGTCAATTGAATCTCACTTAACTATAGACCACTGAATTGAGTTTCAAACATACACATAAAAATTTCCATCCATAAAATTAAAACTTCTTTTTCTTTGACCCCCCATTTTTCTCAGAAAGCAATAAAAGACAGAGAAGAGAAAAAGGTTGAGTAATTGGAAAGCTTAAATTTCCCAAAAAGAGAATGGAAACAGAGGAATCTTGTGGTTCCACAGAAGGAAAAAAGAAAACCTTGGAAAGTAGCCATTGGAATAATAGAACCCAAATTTGACTAGAATGAATGTAACCAAAAAGAGAGGAAAAATATGAATTCAGAGAGAGGAAATGGTACCTGAATAGCACGGTGGTCCTTATGGTGATTGAGACAGAGAGAGCAGAGAGCACCGTTCATGCAATCCAAGCAGTACATATTGCATTCACTCTTGTGGGAATCAGCGTGCAACTTGCATTGAACAAAGAAGCTCTCTCTGAGCAAAGGTTTCAGCCATGGAGGCCACCTGTTGTCCTCTTCATCAGGACCTCCAGCGCCCTATTTTCAAAAACCAAGAGAAACCCAGTATTTCAATTAGACCCAAATATCAAAAACCATAGCAATTCAAATTAAAAAGTTCAAAAAATGAAAAAAACTACTTGTACCCAATTCAAGTAAAACAGAGCACATTGAGCAGACCCAGAAGAGAAAACCAAAGAAAATAAAAGAAAGAGTCCAATGCATAGTAAAACAAAGAAATAAAGCTAGTGTTGTACCATGATTCTCCTATTCTTGGGCTTGATTTCCCGAACGGTGGTTTCTTGATTCTCGATCGCCATCTTGAAAATACAGAGTACTCTGTTTTGAGTCTTGGAAATTTTGTTCTAAAATGTGTTTGAAAACAGAGAGAAACAGAGAGAGAGAGAGAGAGTGTGTGTGTGTGTGTTGTGTGAGAGTTGTGTGTTTTTGGAGACAAAGAAAATGATTTTTGTTTTCTGAGAGTGGAGGCGGTGAGGGATGGAATGGGTTCTCTTGTAGAGAATTGTAGGAGAAAGAGAGAGAGAGACAGGGAGAGAAAAACAGAGAGAGAGTCGTTCTTATCCTTACAAAGTCTACACCCAAACCTAGCTCCGAACCCAAACCTAAAGCAAATAGATGCGTTGGGTGCAAGGAACCCACCTCCTTCTTTCCTTTTAATTTCCTTTCATTTTCATGCTCTCTTTGGTCTTATCATTTTTTTTTTTTACTCTCCTCGTTTTTCTTCTATAATATATTAATTTAATTGCTTTTATAATCGTGAATATTAAATGCTTTCGTGGCCACTCATGATAAGTGATTACCACATTTTTTTAAAGGCTAATAATTGATTCCTAATTGTGATTTGGGCACACCCTTTGCTAATTAAACTCACTCTTATTTGCAGTTCTCATCTTATAATTATTTAAGTCACATACTTTGAGGTGCAGTGTCTACTCTTCTTTCTAGTTCTAAACTTCTAATCCTTAGTCGAACCTGTTATTGTTAAATTTGCAATTAATTTTGGAAAATACTTAAATTATTACTCTTCTCTTCAATACTCTTCTCTTGTAATTCACGCCACTTCAATACTCTTCTATTTATAAATTAACGTAACAATGATTGTAATTCACGCCACTATTTCAACAACATTATAAATAACTATATGAATTACCTTTTGAAAATACTTAAATTATTACCAATTTTACTAGAAAAAGTTTATAGACTATAATATGGCAATAAGTATAATTAATGACACATCAATAATATAATAAATACTTTTCTTAATTATTATTTTAATATAAATTTAAAAATTGACCCATCAATTTGTAAGCATATGTAATAAAAATAAATGCTCTCCTAACAAAGCTTAGTGTAATTTGCCCATAAAATGAAAAAGGACATGAATTTATCTATTGCAATTATAAAAACCCACAAAAAGGCATAGTATCATTTCCTTAAACATTTGGGAGATTGGTGTTATTTGCCCAAATTTATAACATTCTTTATATCACTCATTATTATTATTATTTGTAAATGTGACACATCATGTTGTAAGTCTTATATAGTAAAATGTGGCTAAGAGTTTTATTATTCAACTGACACTTTTAGTACTTTTAACCGAAATATTTAAAGTACGTCAAATCCCTCAACCCCATTGTAACTAGTATTTTTTTTTTTAAGTGTAATATTCTTGACATCACTTTTAATATTTTTCCTAACTAGATGATGTAAATAATCAATGGTCTCCCAATTAAAAACCACACAAATTGATAATATTGAAATCCTATACTTTATATATAGAATAAGTGGGAAAAGGGTATTTGAATCTTGATTCTAATTGGAGAATGTGATACAAGGCTTTTTGTGAAATCCCATGTAGTTTTGTATTATAATTTTGCAAGTACAAAGCTCATCAACTTCAAGTGTTGGAAGCAACAGGGAAAAAAACTGTTAAAACTAACTCAGTTTGGCATTAAAGACCTACGTTTGCATCAATGTTGGCCCTAATCATTTGAGTTTGGTTTCCAGTCGGCACCTGTAATTAAAAATGAGTCCAAATCTTCTGTCCCACTTTTTCTGCTCCACTCTATACTCCATCAATAAAAGCTTGCCACGTATTCACCTAATTAATTAAATACTACCATTAATTAATAATGATAATATTAATAAGTCAATAATAATAGTATTTAATTAATTATGTTAACACATGGCAAGTTTTTATTGGTGGAGTATAAAGTGGAGCAAGAAAAGTGGGACAGAAGATTTGGATTCATTAAAAATCATATCTAAGAACCTCAAATTGTTAGATTTAAATTATGAATCATATATAAATGATTAATTGTAACAGTCGTATTAAATAGATTGAACCCAAAAGATTCCATTGTTTCTGTGGGGAGGTCGGATGTAATGACAAAATCACTTTCATTTACTCACATATTTAAAATGAAGACAATAAAATGTTGGAATGAGGATAGTCCTATTTATGGGTCGATTTGAAGATTTTAACATCTACTAATATTGAGTAAGGGCTTTACAAACGTATGCCCTTAGGGCATATATTAATAAATTAATTTAAAAAAAATTTTATCGAAAATTGAAAAAATTGTCAAACTCTTTAACAGCTTTTTCAATTATCAATTTTTTTTTCCTTTAAATAAATTGTTAATGTATATCCTACAGAATAATTATCAAGTTATAAATAATGGTTTAAATTGTTTGATAGGAAGCTCCCAATGAATTGACAAATAAGAAATAACACAACATATTTTTTTCCAATCAATCATTATTGGGTGTGCAGAATTATTGTCAAGTTGATGCAAGACCATAGATGGTTAGGCGACACACACAATGCGTGTGTGCGTGTTATTACCAAAGCATGTAACTACCTCTATATGATTGGCATTCAGACCGAATAAAAAGATCACAGAACGTTACTTAATTGGTTGTTTTTTCGATGCCACATACGTACGAAAATTATTTATTGAAAAATCAGATTTTTTTATTTTTATTTTTTATACAAGATAGAATTCTATTCTAGCCTAATTTAAGTGTATATGTGTGCGAATGTATCTTTAAAAAAATATATACAAATATAGAATGGATTCTAAGGAGAGATGGGGT
The DNA here is from genome assembly GCA_030021035.2 of Notholithocarpus densiflorus. Classification (NCBI taxonomy): domain Eukaryota; kingdom Viridiplantae; phylum Streptophyta; class Magnoliopsida; order Fagales; family Fagaceae; genus Notholithocarpus; species Notholithocarpus densiflorus. Next base: position 520,282 of record JARYZH020000002.1, read on the forward strand.
TAAGTTGTTTTTTTTTTTTTTTTTTTAATTTTTAATTTTCATGCCACATACATATACTAGAATTAAATGGAAAATAAAAATCTCTGTATTCCGTGGCTTGATTAGACCATCACCTCACTTAATAGTTTATGTTTTTAGGTTGAACTATCCAGTACCCATTTCAACCAAATATGATTTTTTTTTTTCTGTTTTATTTTCTTTTATATATAATATGAAGATTATTAGTAGGCATTTTATTATGATTTTATTTCTATATGAAAATCTATATTCTATCATTTAATGAAAATATGATGTGACATGTCCTGTATGGAGGGTCTTGCATATAAGAGTTTTAATTCAGAATCGTCATAGAATTTAAACTCAATTTAAAAATTATTTACATAATTACATGAAAAATGTGGATGGTATGTAATTTGATTGATATAGTAGTATTAAAATGCATTTATTATAATTTTTTGTGTATATAGAACTTTTTTTTCTTTTTTTCTTTAAGAATCATAAAGGGAACTATCTAATCTACCATTTAGAAGGAAAAAAAAATGAAGTGGCAAGATTTTAAAGGAGGTTGTAACTATAAGAGGTTTTATTAGGAATCTTTATAAAATTTAAACAACAAAAAAATATATATATATATATTAAATGTTGACATGGAAGAATATGGATTTTCGAAAATTCATTGTGGCCAAGTTCGTAGTTCCATAAGATGGAACTATCACTGACTTAAGTACAAAGTTAAACAAAACTCATATATAGCGTAATCCAAGCATGCTGGTAAGAGAAAAAAAAAATTCCTACAACTACAAAATGGCGTGGGAAGTAATTAAGGTTAGGAAGTCAAGGCTGGTTAAGGTAAAATTCGATGTGGAGACTATTCTCACTTTGGTTGCAGTTTGCTGCTGGAACCACAAAGTAGAAATCTTGAATGTGGACACTCGCTTTGGACTGAAGCTAATGCGGCTTTTGTTTACGGTCTAGTGCATGAAGGAATATATAATTATAAGATCACACATTTTCACACACATTTTGTCATAGCCGTCAAATGTGGTTGATTGTGAGTGGTAAACTGGTAATAAGTCAATGTAAAAGTGACAAACAACTAGTCACAATCTGCCACGTAAGACCATTGTGAAAAAGTATGTGTGGAAATATGTGATCGTGAAGGAATAGGGGAGACCAACTTTTATATGCCCTAAAAGGGGCGGAAAATGTCTAAAATGCAAATTGCACCCTCTAAGTTTGGCTGAAATTCATTTCAATCCTTTAAGTTTTAAATTTATTTAATTCAGGTATTTTGTCCAATTTTGTCAAAAAATTGATCTCAAAAAAATTACTTTCACATGAAAAAAATCTATAAAATTAAGAAAAATATTTTACAGATTTTTTTATGTAATTTTTTTTTTTCAAAAAATATTTTTTTTTCACGGGTTATTATATACTTAACAACAATTTTTTTTTTTAACGAAATTGGACAAAAGACCTAAATTGAATAACTTTGAATTTTAGAGGAACTCAATTGAATGAAAGTAAAATTAGAGGACTAAAATAAATTTCAATCAAACTTAAAATGTGTACTTTGAATTTTAGCACCAAAAAAAAAAAAAGTTTCTAGCACCAATCATTAATGATACTATGTTAGCTCTTTTTTTTTTTTGTGCTAAACATGAAGTCAGAGTTACAACAACTTTCACAACTGCCGATATAATAAGTTGTAAATGGTAGATTATAAAGCGATGATTGTGGAGAACTTAATGAGAATAGAAGAAAAAAAATGTCAACTCAATTGTTGTAAAAATAATTGTCTATAGCATTACCTTTTTCTATATGGGTTTGTTGTTGTAGCTTAGGGGAAGGATCTTCATCTTCACAATTCTTACGATAATGATGCCTTTTAAATTGGACGCTTTTGATAACATTCCCACTGTGAAAATGACCTAAATAACAAAATATTCCTACTGTAAATTTCCATTTTGTTGTATAACTACTTATCTCTTCATCGTGAATGGTGGAAGAAGACAAATGTCTATAAAATAAGCTATAAAGGATTTACTTCATTTGCATTTTAAGGATTTACTTCTTATAGATGCATGCCACTTCAAACTAAAATCTCTCTCACACACACACTCACACACACACACACATATATATATTTATATATATATATATATATATATATGGGTTTGACTTAAGTTAACCCAATGTAATTTTAAATAATATTACACTACCTAAATACTTTTTATTACATTAATATTTCAAAAATTATACTATCGGATTGCATATTCTCTATACTTTTAACTTGCATACAAAATTTCGTGCCAATTTGGTGCAATTTACTATTCGATCTAAAAATCCATCTTTTATGCCCAATTTTTAATATAAAAAATTTGAAAGTTAAACATTTGATCAATGTGAGAGTTATTTATCTCAAGTCATCTTGAAATGTTACAACCATACAAAGTATAAGAAGAAAATCTAATCTAATAGTTAATATGTTAAAATTCATATCTAATAATATTAAAAAAAAAAAAAAGTTTTGATTCTCAAAATAAAATAATATAAAAAAAGTGTTGAATATAATATTATGCGAGATTCAATATATACATAAAATCACACGAATCATGACAAATTGAGTACATTATGGAATGTGGGGCATGCGTACGGCTATCAGACCAGGCCCTCATAGAACAATGATAAAGGCTCACAGAGTGCACATTGGGTGCAGGATACTTATTTGGAAACTCATTATCAATGCTAGATAATACGTACACATAATAGTTACATACCTATAAGTTTCTGACTGGTGAAAGGATGAAGCTTGACATGCCTTATTACTAACTGCACATGGGGCTGCTCATGAAACTTAAGAAAGCCTCCTCCAAATTGGTGAAAGCTCCATAGCTTAGCCAAGTTAAAGGATACATAGTAATACACTATGTTAATTTTGAGAGTAAAACAAAAAGGTATAAGCTAGAAATGCTTTATGTACCATTTGGTGCTGGTTCTTCGTCATCACAACTAGCTGTAATCTGTAAACAATCATTGATGCCTGAAAGGAGTTTGATTTGCTTATATTCCAGACTTTGAAATGATTCTAGGACTTCGAAACGATACCTTACATGATTCTAGGATTTATAGAATTTTTTCTTTTTATGAATAAATAAAAAGGGTAGAAGGGGGCTATTAGAGTGACTTCTTTACCTAGGCGTTACCGTAGTAGTATCTTACTTGCTGGGTCCAGGCTTACAAGCAGGAGAACTGATGAGCCATAATTGATATTCTAGACTCACAAGGGCACTAGTGGGCATCGAGTAGGGGGCATAAAGTTTTTCCCATGCGATTCCCATTGCGGGATTTGAATTTAGGACCTACACTCCCTAAATCACTCGGGGGTGAAGGTAAGTATAATATTATCCAATCCCTCGACAAAGCCAACAGAGTAATTATTTTTATGTAGATTCCAATTAACTTCAGTAGGAAAGGAGGACAATTATCTTGCTCTGAAAACCTCTCAAATACTATTATTCTCTCAATCCTGCTTTCGCTATATGAAGGTACGTACATGAGAAGTTGTTCCCATTCTTCCCCTACAATGAGAATGGCACTCCCTTATATCAATATTCCACCATTGCTACTGGGTTGTTTGGGATAAGACCTGTGTAGGTTCACTTTTGGTATTAGGCCGATGCAATGCTGGAGCTTGGACTTTAGTGGGAAAAATTGGAATAAAAATTAAGCCAAAAATATTATTATGACATTAATAAATAAAATATATAATAATAATAATAATAATTGAATTGTCATACAAAATGTACTATAATGTAAATTATAACTTATTTTTCATACCTAGGTTAATTTACTGTTAAAAGTATAACAATATACCTAAAAAGTAGTATATTATTTCACTGTCTTGATTGCTTTTAAAAAATTATGTAGAATTCAAATTTCTTCCTCTATTTGTTTTATAAAAAATTATTTATAATTTGAGCTTACAATAAAAATCTAGAGTTTGAAACTATGAAAGAGTCAAGATACGATACGGAAGGAACAAAAATTAGTGGAGGGATTGGATCATTAAGGATTTAATGCCTTGATAAGATAAGACATAAGTAATGTCTTTTTGGTTCCATCAAAAAAAAGTAATGTCTTTTTGGAAATTATTCAAACCTAATGGGCTACTTTGAGTTTACATGTCATGAAAATAATGAATTTGATTTGGACTTAAAAAGTGACGTGACATGGGAAAAACTGAACTTCAATTATTGTGAAACATCATAAGTACCATGAGTTAAGTTTCAAGTAAATATTATATTTATCTCTTTGATTATTTTAATTAACACACATTTATCTCTTTTTCTTTATAACATCTATATATTTTTATCATAGGAGACAAATTAAAGTGATATTAGTATACTTTTTAGGATAATAACCAGTGCACATAGAGTACACACACCAATATAGCGTACCACTTTACTCCCCCATCAATTCAACTTATGTCAATTTTCCAAAGTTAATTTTGTCGAGTAACATTTGTGTACACAAATATATGTAATAGAGTGTGTAAAATAGACACAGCTCTTTTTTTAATGAGTAAAAAGATTTTTAAAATAAAATTATTTTATTTTATTCCTTTGTATGAAACTTGTACATAGAAAAGAAAAGAGAGCACCCCCACTAACATTGGGAGGCCATTTGTTCACCTTGTATGGCTTTGTTGATTATCACCTTGTAAGCTGTTCCTAAACGGGAGTATTAATTTATGAAGCGATCATCATATCCTTTGAGTTTGATGTTCCAACTTCCAACTAACCAATCCTTTTTATCAATTTTATTGCTTTTTTGATTGATGATGACCAATTCCTTTTACTTATTGTTGATTGTTTGTAAATTTCACACTACTATTTACCTCAATTTTATTTTTAAATAATTTTAGTTTCATTTCTAAAAAAATTAATTAATTTTTTAATTTTTTGTCTCGTAGATACAAATAAGGTACCGAAAATAAATCATTCCCAAACCCTCGAACCTATCTTATTCTTTTATAAAAATTGAGAAGGAGCACATTGGCTAGATTCTCTTTCTAGAAGAGTGTTCTTTCTTATCTTTATTGGATCTGTCACTTTTTAGTTTATATGCCATCAAAGCGAGTTCCTTTCACAACAGCTAAATCCCAAGGTAGGCATCTTGGTTTGGCTCTCTACTTATGGCCAATTTATATATAAAGGTCTTTTGCATAGTTTAGACAATGAATTGTCTGTTTCTAATTCTAGGTCACTTATGGGCCTTTTGTGGTTTTTGAATTTTGTACACATTACAATCCCTTGTGCCCATATGTTTGCTTTTAAACTAATTATTTTATACAAACGCATTTATCTGAAATTATTGTGGGATTTGATATTATGCTTATTTTGCAAATCTTTATGTACCTAGTTAAAATTTCTCAATTCACAGATGACCTGCTTTTTTAAGTGCTAGATAGAATGACTTGTAGAGAAGAGAACCTCAATAAATCAACCAAGTAGCTATGAATTATGCCACAGACGAAACAAGTCATGTGACTCAAAGTTCAACTTCAGATTCGCTTCATACAGGACAATTCAATCCACTATTTGGATCGAAAGATTAATAAACTAAGTTTGGAGAGTTTTTACCTGACTCATCTCAATTATCACTCTGGAAGATTTTAGGCTTGTATACACTAACAATCTCTAAAATTTAATGTATAAGCAATTTTGGTCCCCATAATTTAAATTTATTACTTTTAATCACTTAGTTGATGTGTTCAAATTAAAAATTGACACTTCATCACCTCATAACTAGAAACTAAAAAAGACCACTTTAAATTTGTTAGGGACCAAAATCAAATGCTTTCTGTTTTTAGAAACAAAAAATGATCATTTTAAGTTTGTTAAGGACTAAAAACAATCTCTTTGAATTTCAAGACCAAAGTCGCATATCGGCTAAGGTTTAAACCAAAACTTGTCACTCAAGTTCATCAACTTTTGGAATTGTTTAACAAATTGATTAAAGAAGCTTGAATAACCTAAATAGCAACCAAATTCGATTCTGCTTGTTTCCTATCCAGTAGTTGACCTTGAATATTTCATACAACGACCCAAACATTTAACTTACTAATTAAGGATTGGTGACATGATCAACATTAGCTACTACATGGGCAGTCAATCAGAAACATCAATTTCTAAAATAAAGAAGTAAAACTGTTTTTGCATTTCCTGGTAAATATTTGTGAAATGGAGCTGTAATTTGTAACATAAATTAATGAAATGCGTGAGTGCATGGTATTAGAGAAATCTTCAGCCCACATATCTATCCATAAAGCAAACACGAAGTTGCTTATAATTAAAAATACAATAGCTTCTTACAAGAAATTTGAAAGAAGGTATTAGATATTAGGATTCTTCTACTGTCTTCGATGCTACAGGTGAGTTGCCAGCTCCCTTGTGAGCTCATGTATTCGATTCTCAAATAACATAGCAAAATTGATTGATAAATGATTATAAAGAAAGCAACTCTTCTCCCAACCAAAAAATAAATAAATAACTTTTATTTTTCTGTTTTTTAGGTAAGATGGTTGGAATCGGTCAACCATATCTTCCTCTATTTCTAAAAATATATCAAAGAAGTAACCATTTATACTATTTCTAAATTCACTGAAATTTATAATGTCCTCCTACTCTATTGCTTTTGTTATGTTGACATATGAACTATTTAATACTCAGGCCAATTTTAGACTTTTAGTTTTCAACTCAATAGTTTGTCTAGAGTTTTTCAGTTCAGCAGACTATGTCCACCTTACCATTCAAAATTATTGTCACAGTTATCAAATTAGTAGGATGGTTAAATGATAGTATCCTATTATGTCATAGGTATCCATATTAATTAGTATTTGTTAGATTCCTAGGTTTAGTGTTTGCAATCCATGTCCAATTCTAAGTCTTGTTTAGCTATAAGGTGTATTTTCTAGTCCAAGATGAAGACTCATGATTAGCTATGGAAAGAAGGGTTTCTTGATTTTTGACACATTTTCGATCAATTGAAGGCTTTCGAAACCACATCAATTGATTGAAGGCTTTCGATGCCTTTTTGATCTATTGGGTTTTTCAAGTTTTGAAACCTAACGTTTCTGTTCTAGACTTCTAGTCAACACCTCTTCGATCCATCGAAAATCACAAAACCTAATTCCTAAAAAGCCTAGTATGTCATTTGTTTGAGTTCTAATTTGTGCCCTACTTTCTCAACTATTTAAGAACACATTAGAGAAGACCAAAAGGAGAGAGAGAGAGAACACTTTATCACACAAATAAGATCCAAGCCCTATTTCTCTCTATTTCACCATCATACTAGTGTTCAAAAAGTAGACTTGAAGACAGTATCTTTGGAGATTGGAGATTACGGCTAAAGTCATAGTGTTACCACAAATTTACTATTGTGAATTAAAACTTCAATTGAATGTTCCAGTTATGAACATGGGTGCGTCATCCGAGAAGGCTTTCATATATTGAAGATTTCAAAGTTTCTGAAGCAGTAGAATGCTTCCGTGGTTAGTTATATACGGGTTGTAGAGTCTAGGTATAGTGATTTTATTCTAGATTGTAAAACTTCCCTTGATATAGTGAATTGTCTTTTTTGGAGAAGGTTTCCCCCAGTGGTTTTTACTTAGGAACAGTTGTTCCATTGACTTTTCCTGAATTACCATATTGCATGTTTGAATATTTTTTTTGCTGCTTTTTATTTTGTTTGCATAACATTTGTCGTGTTCACATCAATTTAAGGCTATTCATAATTAGTTTAATTAACAAATTTGGCCTTAGAATTGGTTAACTGATATTTTTGGGGTCTAATTTTTAAAATTTTACTACTGATTATTATAGGCAAGACATGAGAAAGAAATCATAAACTAGGATAAAAAATTTATAATTTAAGGTCATCACCACCAACATGTTCCTGCTATACCAGCAACGTGCACCCCGAAAAGAAACCAAACGGGTATCGTACCCATGGGATTGGTACTTCTATTCCTTAATTTTATTATGTTCTTATCCTTAATGTTGAATTGGTTTATCAACCAACTACCCCAGTTGTTTCTCCTTTCCTGCAGATTAGGGAATACTCCAAGGAGCCCCTGACGACTGAAAACAAATGTGTTTATATATAATTTAAAGACAATCTCAACTTATAAGGGATGGTCATATGTATGTACAAGTACAACGTCACAAAACTATTTTCCAAATTAATCAAACTTAACTTCTAAATGAAGTTGATTCAAGATTCTAGTCAATCTCTTTTTTGATAGTCAATCTCACTAAGATAATCCCTTTTATTTTCTTATTATTCAATTTGGACCCTTGCGACAAGCAAATTATCATGGCATGGATTTGCTGTCCTGAAAAGCCGTTTCCCCCTATTCCAAACCAAATTAAAATTTTCAATTTAAAAACTCAGAAGAGTTGACGGAGTATTGTTATTGACATTTATAGCCAATAACAAGGGTCGCAAGATTATACATATCCGAGAAAATAGTCATTTACTTAAAAAAATCATAAACACGTGTTTTTTACTCATAAAAGAAATAGGGGTAAAAAACAAACAAAAGGAAAAAGATAAAAGATAAAAGAAAGCAGTAAATAATAATAATTGTAGTGGGTTTGAATTTGACTAGGGAAGGTAGTACTTGGGTCAAAGGAGGGGGTTTTGAACCCACGGTCACGCGTAGCAAGCAGCACACCACGCATGACTAATACTTTGTGCGTGTTTCACACAAGCTGCTTGAGGTTGACCCCAAATACTACGGCGTTTTATATTTATTCAATATTCATTATCAAAAGCCACATTTGGGTCCTACTTCTATAATTGCTCTTCTTTGGGTCCCAACTCCTCAGGTTCGTGCCTTTGGTTCGGGTGCCCTTATGTGGGTCCCTTCCTAACTGCTTCCCTTGTGCCTTCTCTACCGTTTGATCCATCGTTCTTGACGAATATTGAATAGAAGAGAAATGTAATTTTGTTTACATCATCGTATAATAAATTATGGATGTAGCTTCTATCCAGTGTCTTGTGATACTGAATTTGTTGTGATTATGACATGTATTTATTTTTAGAGATGTGTCATGACACAATGAGTTCAGTGCACTGAAATCATTGGACAGATGCCACACCCATAAAATATGGGGTTTTCTTATTTAATAAACATGAAGAAGTAGATTTTGCCCATTCTTGGAATTTAATGTAACACATAGTCCTATTCATGTGATTGATGAAAAACCCATAACCTTTTGAGGTCAGATACACACTTTAATTGATCGAGTTGGTACATTGTATGGAGACAGTATAGTGGAAATCCAAACCAAGTAGATAACTTTAATGGGTTAGGATTTTTGTATTATTATTAGGCAAAGTGTCTACTCTCATTATTAGTAGACTGCCATAATGCTTATGTCATTTTGCCACCTAATTTGTGTAGTGTTTTGGCTACTGAGCGTGTGAGTTCAGAATTAATCAATATTTAATTTGTTAAATGTTAGCATCTAATCATCATTATCTTATTAAAAATACATGACTTTTTTGTATTTATTCATTTTCGCAAGGAAAAGAAACTATATATTTATACTTGTACGTATAGAAAAAGTTGCAATTATGAGTCAATAGTAATGCTTTTAAATCATAATTTGAGACTAAATATGAGTTAGAAGTTTCAACTTTGAAAGCCTGCCAAGTGAGTTTAAAGCACAAGGACAAGTAGAAGTGGCATCCCAATTTTTGTGCACTATGAATGTGCATGAGTCTACAATAAATTACCCAAAGAAATAGATATGAAGACAGTAATTCAGGACCAGGCAAGTTGGCTAGAGATGTATGTAGCATGACTTTATAGCCACGAAGGCCAAGCAAGTTGGTCCAACTATTTTTGTCACCTTCCTCTCGTTCGTTGTCACAAGCATACCAATATTGCTATTGTCTATTGCCCAAATGACTTCTTCCACATCCTTAGGGTTGTGATTTGACAACTGAAATAAGATTTTATTTAAAGCAACTCGATCTGGATAACTCCAAGCTTCGCCCATAAACTGATACAAATCATTGGCGTTTAGTGGCCTTTATAATTGTACATGAGATTTCTCTATACTTGTTATGTTTCTGGCTTTTAAATTAATAAGGGAAGGAATATGCCAACTAAAATGGATTCTTTTAGGATTAATGTCCATTCGAGAATAACTTATCTAGTTTTTTGCTAAAAATTTTTTGTTAAAAGTGTGTTAAAGTATATTTGTACTTTGAAAAATTGAGAAAATGTGAGAAAAAAATGAGGTTTTAAAAAGTTGTACATAGAAATTAAAAACTGAAACTAATGCCAAACAAGCCCTACAGGTCAACGTTGTTGTTTTTTTCGTTTTGAAGATATTTTAGTCCCAGCCTGATCTCCACTAGAACATTATTGGAATAACTATATTTCCAAAAAATTCCAAATATATATGTAATACAAACTTAGTCTTATTGTTTACTTTATATTCGGAAAGAATAAGTTAATCAATCAGTATACAATAACAAGTTGGAATTTGTAGAATAAAAAAAAGAATCAGGTTCAACTATTCACCGCTTAATAGTTATAATATCGAATCTAAATCTTCTGTTCCACTTTTCTTGTCCCGCTCTATACTCCACCAATAAAAACTTGTCACGTGTTAATATAATTAATTAAATACTACTTCCTCCGTCGCACTTTGTTTGTCCTGTTTGAAAAGTCAAACTTTTTAAGGGAATATCATTTATCGTCTTGTCTACATTTTAAAAATGTATAAGTTTTCAAAACTACCCTTAAATAAATTTATCAAAAGATTGAATTAGTAAATTAATAGGGGTATAATAGGAACATTAGTAAATTAATGACTTTTATTTTTAGAAACAGAACAATATTTTGGGACATCTCAAAATAGAATAGAAGACAAACAAAATGGGACGGAGTGAGTATTATTATTGACTTATTAATATTATCATTATTAATTAATAGTAGTATTTAATTAATTAGGTAAATACGTGCCAAGTTTTTATTGGTGGAGTATAGAGTTGAGCATAAAAAATAGGACTGAAGATTTGGGTACAAGATTGTAGATTTTTTAAGCTCCAGGTTGTGTCCTGAGGGGGTCACACTCACACGTATATAGCACTGACAAGCAATTTAATATGATGTTTTAAAGAAACCCAAGTGAAATTGCAAGAATTCCTTCCAAGAAAATCCCCTGTAGACCAACTTTCTCCATTGAATAAAAAAGAAAGAAAGCTACATAGAAAATTACACGTAAAAGTTCATCGTCAATGGACGAAAGCGAAGGGAACCTAACCCATAGTAGGAATTTGCAGGGAAAAAAAATAAAACAATTAAAAAAAAAAAATCGATTTCTGCCGTTCTTTTTGCTGTGAACAAAAAAAAGAAAAAGAAAAAAGAAAAAGAAACTAACCCACTATAGAGATGCAAACTTTGCCATCACTGCATGCGTCATGAACCATGAAGAATGGCTGATAATTAACTTCCTATGCTTAGTGCCTTTTATCTCTAGGTGGCTTTCCGTCACTAAGTGCAATTGCTTATCTTTTTAACTTCGAAGCTAGGTGCTTGAGACAACGCTATAGGTGGCATAGTGGTTGGACCCAACGCTATAGGGGCCAACAAGACTTCTCTTGCGGAGTGTCTTAAGTTTGAGTCGCCCCTCCCCCGCTAGTGAGCACGTTGATATTCATCTCCTTCTCGACTACCCCTTATATCTAAAGAATTGCCCCATCCCTCCTCTATGCATTTTTCCATTGCCAAAAATTAGGTACTTGTAAATTGCAATTGTTACCAAAAATCTGATTGGCCAAGTAAAGTGTGTCGAATTATTTTGTAATAGCATGCATACATTGCTGGAATCCAACTCATTATTAGAACTTAAAGCAACTGATAACGTTGTCACATATATATTACTCTTTTCTTTTTAATTTAATTTTTGTTTTTTTTTGTTTTTCAGTATTGCATGTTACTTTCTGAAAAGATAGGTATACATTAGGATGATTGGTAGTTAAGATTAAGTGAGATATTATGAATAGAATCTATAGAGATACCCAGATAGTTAAAAAGGTTGAAAACACGAATCAGGATGCCACATGCGCATGCATTGCCGTAGATTTATTGTGATTTTTTTTTTTTTTTATAGATAATTCTTACATTTGGACCACTCTAACATGCATATTCTTAATGGCAAGAGTAATTTATATATTCTGAAACCCAGAACTTTCTTTCATGTTATCCTATCATATAAGGGATCAAAAGCAAATTGTATTCGATTATTTGTGATTTCTTTAAATTGCAGTCATTTTTTGTTTGTTTGTTTGATCATTTGTGATTAGGTGTATAGTATTAATGTAATTGTATTGGGAAAATTATATAATTATAAAAACATACACTTACAATTTCTTTTGGGTGCAGTGGCGGCTCCAGGAATTTTTTCTAGAGTGATCATGAAGAAATTTAAATTAAACAAAATCTAATAAAAAGATAAATTCATATATTGACAACAAAAAAAAAAAAAACTCAAATACATGAAGTCTTACAATTTTCTTTTATGAGTTTTTTATTATTATTTTGAAATCGTTGCATGATAATCTCATTATTAATGCTGCAAGCTACATCTTTTTCAAAATTTTAGTTAAATAAAAATTTTCTTAGATTTTTCTTTTTGTTTGTAAGGGCTCAATATATTGTTAAGAGGAACAAAGTTTGAAGACAAAATTTGAGGACCAAAATTTGACTATAAACTTAGTTGTAGCTTAAGACTACAACTTTCAGTAAACAAATTAACATGGCTAGTGGCGGAGTCAGGATTTTAGTTTAGGGGGGGGCAAAATTAAAAGACAAGATTGAAAGTGAAATTAATCTAAATATTTTAATCAATGTTAATAACAAAATCGATAAATAATTATACACTATTAATGCAATCGTCGTACAAAATCTAATATAATATCTAATTTATTTTTTCATACATAATTTAATTTGTTCAATTGGAAGATTAGTAAAATACATCTCGATATGAGTTTGTTTAGAATTAGAATCTAAATCATTATTATAATTTGGCTTCTCCATAATCTCAATTGATTATAAGTTTATATTTCATATTTTTAAAATAAAATAAAATAAATCGTAGTTATTAACAATCAAATTAAGAGATTATTCTAAATATATAGAATTTAAACATGTAATTTGATTCCTTAAAATAAATTGAGAAAATAAATCAATATAAAATAATTATAAAGTTGTATTTTCATGGTTATGAATGCTCTTAAAAAGTTATGTAAAATTCAATATTTTTTACTCTATTCTTTAAGTAGTAAGTAGTTAAAATTTGGTTCTATAGTAAAAATAAAGTGTTTCAAAATTGAAATTATGAAAAATTAAAGTAGAAGAGAAAAAGATTAGGGAACACTTAAGGTTTTAGTTTGATATACAAGGACCTAAATATATTTTTTTATTATGATTATGTGGGAATATCTCATTCGAAGAACAAATTGCCCTAAGAAAAGCACTCCAGGAAAAAAAAATTCCAGTGCTTGAGAACATGTGGCAAGGAAAAAAAGTATGGGTGTTAAGTAGGACCCACAAAACATTGTTTTGTTTGGAAAAAGACAAAACGCTTTCTTCTCTAGGTGTGGAACATTTGTGTCAAGGTCAAAATGCTTGATAATGTAATATTTTGGTTGCTATTCTGGAGTTTTTTTGTTTTTGGGGAGGGGGGGGGGGGGGTTGCCCCCTCTCACCCCCCCTTGCCTCTGCCCCCTCAACATGGTTATATATTTTGAAAATCTAACAATTGAATTGTATGTTTTTTATGTTCTTAAAACGCATGTCAAATTTCATGTCAATCGGATGTTATTTACTATTTGTTTTATAAACTTATTTTTTGAGTATACTTTTAGACTATCAAAACTCAAAATTTAAACATTTAATTGATGACATAAGCTATTGATCTTTGATTTTCTTAAAGTTTTGCAAGCATGAAGGATATAAGAAAAAAAATGTAATCTAATTGTAAATTTGTCAAAATTCATATCCATTAAAAAAAAAATATTGAGTAGAGTTGTAGCCTTAGTCTACATTAATTTGTTGCTAAACTTTGTCCAAAGTTTAATTATATTGAGCTTAAAAAAATTTAGGATGGTCACACATTTTTTTAAGGGTAAAAAAATCATAAATTTTTAAAATTTTATATATAATAATGATTTTTTTTTTTTTTTTTTTTAGATCAGGGTGGTCCTGTTACCACCCTGGCTCTAGCGTGGAGCCGCCTGTGTTTGGGCGTGTCTAAGACTCTTAAGGATAAGTCGACGAAATTTAAAGAAATGATTGCAAATTTATCCCACTCTAATCGTAGAGACAAGACTTATAATACCCCAATAGTTATTTTATAGTGGACCACTTGATTTTAAAAGTTCCATTAGAAACTTGTGTTCTTATGCCAATCACTAAAGTTCTCAACGAAAACCTACTACGTACTTGAGCCCTTAATTTAGGGTCATTTGCAAACTATGTAACTTTGTTTGGACCACGTTTAACTAAAATTAATGGTGTTCATCTGTTTCAAATGAGAATGGACTGACTCAAAACCTAATTATCATGTCCAGATAAAGTTAAAACTAACCTTCCCTTCTTTTTTCTACCTGGTTAGATAAGGGAAGTTTTGGATCCAGTGTCCAATGAGATTAGACCGGTTGAGATTGTGACACGTGTCCATTTTCGGACACGTGTCCATTTTCGGACACGTGTCACCATCCGACTGGGTCCAGTTCACTAGAAGTACTGGACCTAATCCAGACCCTTTAGATAATTCCTGTTCACAGGAAAAAATAAATAAATAAAGATGTGGACTCCAACAATGTTAAGAAGTTAGAAGCAAGCATTATCAAGTCTATTGAAGAAATATTTACCATTTCGTGTCCAAATTGAAGGCTACCTTCATTCAACAAATAAATGGGCGGTTTATCGTACATATTGAATACTGCATATGCTTGGGGTATTAGTCAAGCACTCAAAAAAAAGTCTTCACATTTTACCAAAAAATTTTAGGAACACAGCTTATTCTACACATCTTGCCACAACTCTCCTATATGGCTAGTGAAAGGTGGAAAAAAAAATAATGAATTTATGTAAAAACTATAAGTAGCCGGTTACAGCTTGCCACATAAGATACTTGTAGCAAAGTATGTGGAATAGGTAGTAATCCTAGAATTGTTGCATTTTACCAGAAGTAAAATATAGACTTACTATTCAGATTACACTTTCTATTCTTTGTTGGGACATTCGATTTCAACTGAGGCGTCCATCGTTAACATTTATTTGGGCTTTGAAGCACCACATTTTGCCCAAACTCTGCCCATTTCTATGTTAATTGGTGATAACTCCAAAAAAAAATTTTGCAATTTCCTTTTTGTTTTGGGGTGGAACATGTAGTCACTGTGTCCATATACCCGCTATAATATTGCAGTTAGATACAGAAACTCTACACTATCCCGAGGCCTAGCGTGGGTTTAGCCCAATATTGTGTTATTGTCATCGAAAATGTTTCAAATATTTGAGCCCAATTGGCCATATAAAATCCCATTGGGCTACACAGTACAGAATGGAGGGTAATCCTTTTCCTTCTGATCTTACCAGAACTCAGAATCTAGTATTTGAGAGTTGAGACTGTCCTTTACTTTTCTCATCGAGGACAATGCTGTGTCACAGCCAACTGGTTCACTGGCCCTCGCTCAACTTAACTTTCGCAAGTAATCGAGTGGTCTTTGAGCAATATGGAGTATAATCACTGGCCCAATAATTTAAGACTCGGACAATCTGGTTCATGTAATTGAGGCCCGAAATTAATTAGTAGAAGGATTTTATTTTTATTTTTCTTACATAAGAATTTGTAGAAGGATTAGTTAAGTGCTAAATAAATTATTATCATATCCTTAAAATTCATGGAACCGAAAGATTAAGGGGGAACCCTAAATTTGTTTTAAGGTGACGTAAATCTAGAGGTCCCTGTTTAATCCAATCCAACACATTATCAATGTATGGGATTTTTGGAGTGTTTCATGCATAAGGAGTGAAATAGTTTTGATAAAAAATTTAAAATATATATTTATATATATAAATATATATAGGACACCGCACCAATAAGCACTCTTGGCGTGATGATCACTATACAAAGTACAAGTTCTTGGGAGTGAAGAGGGTAAATTTCTGATTTAAAAAAAAACTAGGACATCACTTTCCTTGTGTGTGTGTGTGTGTGTGTGTGATCTGTTTGTTTCAATGGGAAACATTATATGACGATAGTTTTTCGTGTTATTCTGTGTTTGATAGTTTTCTAACTCATTTTAAAGTTGCAACCAAAAATAAAAATAAATAAATTTGTTTTCTAAAAAATGCTTTTTAAAAAATAATTAATGTAAAAAAAAAATCGTTAGCAGGATTTATATTTGCCTTTGGATTGCCCAACTAAGGTCAAACGTGTATGTTATCTATCGTTCCAATTGTTGGCTAATTTTAACCAAGAGTCTTTCTTTTTTTTTTTTTTTTTTTTTTTTGAGAATCTACCAAGAGTCAAATTTGATCATGCTTAAAGCTAGCAAGTGTTTTTTATTTTATTATTTTTGGCATAAGATAAGAAGCATAAGCTATCAAGTATGAAGTTGAAATGTTACATATTTTCAACTCTATAAATGGATGCTTATGAAAATTTGTTTTGCTAATTGTATAAAAGGGTATGCGACTTCGACATTCAAATGAATCAAATCTGAACTCACAAAATAGGACGAGTTTGATAAAGACCAGATGCTAACCAGACCTTCTGCTTATGACAGCATTCTTTACGCATGAGTAAATTGTGTCTTTCTTGGTCATGCATTGATTTACCTTACAGCTTTAATGAGCATGAAAGTCATATTTAGTGGTACGCCTTCCCAGGCTTAAAACACTCACATCAGTTGATACATTATAGCATAAGGGTAAATTTTTAACATTCAACTCCTAAAATTACTTGCATCGATTTATGTAAACTTTTATAATTTGAATTATTGGTACAGTAACTAAGGTTATAAATAAGCCGAGCCGAGTATTAAAGGTTCAAATTTATTCATTTAGATTTTTTTCAAATACGACCCAAGCTCACTCATCACCAAACAAGATTTATGTTCAAGCTTGGCTCATTTTCTAGTCGAACAAGTTTGAGCTTGTTCACGAGCTACTTGATTAACATTTTCCTTTCTTATATATTGTGAAACCATAACTAAATATTTTGCATTTTCACAATTTTATGAATTTTTACTACATATATACTGTTTATATTATCAATAAGCTACAAATAATAATTTAATATCATATGGATCTATTGGCAAACACTATCTAATTTCAAGTCTATAGAAATATATTTTTAGACAAGTATACATATAAAAACATAATATTATATATTATAAAATCAAGCCTCTATGTTCACGAGTTTGTTCATGAACACATTATTATGTTTGAGCATAGCTCATTTATTAACTGAGTCTAAACCTAAACTTAAGGCTTGAACTTGATTTTTTTTTTAAACAATTGATTATAAACAAGATTTTTCCGAATGTGCAAGATCCTAGGTTCCGCAATTCATTTGGGATTTTTTTTTCTTTATTTTTATTTTAACCCATTTATTTAATTGCATTTTTATATATAAAAACAAATAGAAATAAATAAATTAAAATAAAGTATTAATTGTATTGTGTCACTTTTATAATATGTCCAATTATTTCTTAAATACTATGTAATTGGGGCATAAAAGTAAATTCAATCAAATTACAATTTCCATCCTCTTACTTTTCTACTCAACCAAACAAATGAGTTTTCTATTCCTCTATTTTTCTAACTCTCCAAACAAACACATGGAGAGAAAATTAAAATATTTTCTATTCCTCCAATTTTTTATCTCATACTTTTTCACCCCTCCAACCAAACGAAGCCTTAGTTTTGAAAAAAATTTCTCTATTGATTGGATAAAAAAAAAAAAAAAAAAAAAAAAAAAAAACCTAATTGTCAAAACAAAAAGCAACTTACAAGCAAGACTTTCCAGGCCCAGTTTATTAAGACTCGGTCAACTTGGTTACGCCTTGCAAGGTTCTTGTTAGACTCGGTCAATTGAGGCCCAAGATTCACTAGTAGACAGTTTAATATTAAGATTTTTTTCCCCTTGAATATTTTTTTTTTGTTTGAGAGAAGAATAAAAAATAAATTGATGAAACCAAAAACAACTTATAACCATGATATCCCTGGGTCCAATATTTTAATATTCGATCAATTGGTTGGGCTTATTTAGCAAGGTTCATAAAATTTGAGGCCCAACATTCACTAATACAATTCAATAAATTAAAAAAAAAAAAAAATTCACTAGTACATGGATTATTTAAATACTAATTTAATTATTTTTAACCTCAACTTTATGGAACCAAACAGTTTTTAAAAGAATGAATCTTGTTTTTTTTAAGAAATATCTTTATATTATATCTATAGTAACACTCTTTTTAATATCCATCTTCTTAATTTTTTTTTTTTTTTTTTTTTTTTTGAGAAAACCATCTTCATAATTGTTAATACCAACAAATTATGAAATTGTCATGGACGGAGAATCAAGATTTGAATTTACTTTATTCTGTTATTGTAACTATTAAATCCTTTAAGAACATAATTACGAAATTGCATATAAAATTGTGCATCTACCCTTATTGACTAAGATTTGTTTATTTCTCTAGTGAAATTAAAAAAAAAAAAAAAAAAAAAAGTCCTAGGAAACAAAACAAAACAAAACAAAACAAAAGTCCTAGGACTTTCGTTTTTTTTTTTTTTTTTTTGGGCGGGGGGGGGGGGGGGGGTGTCAACTGAAGACCGCTACCTTTAAAATGCTGCAAAAATATCATTAAGCTTTGAAATCCACGATGTGACTATTGATTTCATCGTTTCGCAAAAATATCTACACATAATATACAAATAGAAATAGTCAAATAGGCATATACTCCTCCGGTTAAAAACAAGAGCGAAGTCAAGAAATATTGTTGAAAGGACCAGATGAATATGTAATTGAATTACACTCACATATTTATATACAAAGAATGACATATATAAATATATATATATATATATATGTATGTATGTATGTATGTCTATGTATATTCGCAATCATGTATATGTTTGTGGTTAGTTAGTTGAAAGATATAATGAAAGGTTCTTGATTGAATTTAGATGTTTCAAAATTATAAGTTTTTTTTTTTTTTTTTTTTTTATGGGTAAAATTATTAGTTTTAATAAAAGGCTGAAATGCATAATTTATCTTCTAAGTTTTACCTAAATTTATTTCAGTCTTTTAATTTTACTATTGTTCATTTCAATTATATAAGTTTTAAGTTTATTCAAATAAGGTCTTTTTGTCAACTTCCATTCAGTTTTTTTTAATTATTATTATAAATATGAAAAATATATTTAAATTATTAATTGAATTTTTTTAATTTATAATATTTAAAAATAAAAATTCAAAAATTGAACAATCAAACACAACATTTAAAAAAAGTTGATAGAGATACTTTGATTGAATAAATTTGAAACTTAGAGTACTGAAAGTGAAAGGAATGAAAGTAAAGTTAGATGGTTGAAATGAATTCTTGTGAAACATAAAGACTGGATTTTACATTTTAGCCTTAATTAAATTAGTAAAATTTGTTATATAATATATTGGGAATATTTTAAATAATTAAATTTAGCTAAATCAAAGGGATAAATTACACTTTTCCATCATAAATTTTCAACTCATACATGATGTCTCCTGAAAGGCTGAAATTATCAATTTTGCTTGACTAACATCCCAATTTGAAAGAATTGTATTAGTATACCCCTAATGTCTAAATTGAGAGTTAAATTAGATGAAAATTGTGATTTTTCAATGCAAGCAACAATGGTAATTTTGTAACTATATCCAAATTTTATCTTATTTAATACCCAATTTAGACATCAGGGACACATTGATACAATACTTTTAAATTGGGGCGTCAATGTAATAAATTGATAGTTTGGGGAAGTGGACATTGTAAATGTTGAAAGTTTATGGTGAAAATTGTAATTTTTCAAAACAATAAAAAATAATTTTTCAATTGAACTTTTTATTTTATGGATGATATACTTGTACATATTTCTTATTTTATGAGATTTATTTTTTACATGAAACATTTAACCTCATAATTATTTGAATTTGGAGAAAATTATAATTTACCCCAATGGTTAGGCCCTATTACAATTTAGTCCACAAATTTTCAGTTGTTACATTTGAACCTATAAGATTTAGACTAACATAAAATTGTTAGGGTTTTGTCCAAAATAAGGCTTAAGATTTCATTTTAGTCAAAACTTTAGGGGCAAAACTGTAGAAGTTGAAAACTTTGTGAGATTAAGTTGTGAGAAGAATATATCACGAGAAAAATGATTTGCCCATAAAATGTGAAATTTTGAAAAAAAAAAAAAAAAAAAAAAAAAAAACTCTAATGATTTCATTTTATTAAAAAAAATTGGAAGTCAAAACTCCAATGTAGAATTTGAAAATTGTGGAAAACATTGTGATTGGGCCAAATAATATGCGTAAATGTATTTTCTTCTAAATTTAAGCCATCTATTTTTATTTTTGTAAGAGAACTCAATTTTTTTTAGGGATACAAAAATAGAAAAGCTAATTTCTAATAATCTTTATAAAAAAAAACCCTTTTTTTAAGAGCATAAAATATAGGAATTATTCTAAATTATAAAAAATAATGATATAATTTTTTTTCTTAAGCTCTATTGGTTTATAAGTTTTTTTTTTTATAGAAGAAATTGATTTATAAGTTAAGTGAATCGCAATGAATATTCCACAAATAATGGACGAAAGTGGTATGATTAAAGCAATCCCAATTCACATGATCCTACTTATATACATAAAATAAAATATAAAAAACCAAAAACAAAAACAAACAAACAAAATGTAACATGATTCTAATTAAAATAATAGTGTAATGAAAGGAGAGTGATTAGAAAATAGTCAAAATTGGAGGGATATGGGTGCATTTTACTTCTTTTCACTTATTATAACCATGTAAATATTATACTAAAAAAATATAATTTTTTTAGAATAAGATCATATATGAATATAAATTTAGTAAAAAAATATCTTATAATATAATATGGTTATTATTAAAATAAACTAACCATGGCCCTTAAAGGGAATTTTCTGACTGACTAGAAAATAAAAAATGATCAGATAACAGCAAAGCAAATCAGGAACAAGAGATAACCCAGCACTAGCATCATTATTCTAAGCACCCAAATTCCAAATTGAGGTTAAAAAATAAAAAAAATTCGGGTCAATGTAAATCATGCAAATTAAAGACTTAACTATTTTTTTGGTTGAAGATAATTTCACACGTGAAATACTTAATTACTTTTGGGGTGAACACGAAGAAGTAAAAACATACCGTTAGTAATACCTACTTGTTTGCCCACGAGAAATCCGAGACATGTTAGACTTTGACGAATTTGTGTTAGCTGTGTGAATTGCATTTAATTAAACAGAGATGTGCTCAAACTGAGTAAGAATTGGGTAGCTTTGAAGGATGGGAACTTGAAATTAATGCATGGGTGCCTTTCTATTCAGGGTGCACAGAAATGTTGACGTGGAATTAATTTGTCATACTGATACAGATCGATGAATGCATGGGACTGACTTCTATGCTATGTATACAGGTTTTCCTCCTAACCTTTTTGACCTTTCCTTCAAATTAGTTATAAATTACACTTGTTTGGCCATTATAGTAAGTTAATTAACAACCATATATATATAGATATGGTACTATATATGTAGACTTCAAAAGTCAAAAAAAGAAGTTGTGTTAATTAATAATCATTGTTAGAAACATTGGTTCAAGCCAAACTCAAATAGAGTGTGTCTACTGTCTAATAGTGGGCTCAGGTTAGCTTATTGTCAAAAAGTTGAGTTTATTGTCAAAGAATTGCATCTCTTGGCTTTGTACATTTTAATTGTCTATATAAGGGGGCTAAGGATTTATTTGTTCAAGTGATTAAATTTTTATCAATGTGTAGTGTGTTGCAGAAAATAACTCACAAAGAAACATCTCTCCCTCTTTCTTATCAATTTTATCAAAGCATTTAAGCCATGGGTACTATGTGTTTTGTTCTTGTAGCAAACACCATTGGTCGAGTGTCCATTCATGAGAGATATTGATTTTCAATGATCATAATAGCTAATAGGCCCAACGAATATCCTTGCCTAGACGAACCCATCAAGCACCATCATCCACTCTTCAACATCATGGACGAGGGAAGGTAAGCCATAAAGAGGAGAATTTAATATCTCGAACAGTTACAAACTAGTTGTCAGACCGTTGGAAGCTCATCAAGACCCACATTAATGAGCCTAGAGGCGTTACAAAAGAAGCACTAAAGCCACAATAAAAGCCACAATGGCTAGAAGTAAGGGAGATATATATATACACCTTTCAGAACTAAAAAAGGTACATTTTATATATATACACGTTGTAGCACTGATATTTCCTAATTCTCATAATCTCTCTTAGCTTCCATTCACTGACTTTACCATCGGAGACTCCGTGGCCGGCACCACACCGGTGACCACCCAGAGAGGATTCATTTCACGACATTACAGGGAAAGAGACGAAGTACATGCTGACCTATCTGGACGAACCTACTTCACTGACGATCACAGCATTACAAATGGACTTCAACCCAAAAAAAAAATAGTAATACTAATGAAATTTCATGCAAACGATAATCAACAATGGAAAAAGAAAGCCGAAGGTACTGGTCAGCCACTTGTAGAAAAAAAAAATCTCATATGATGGGTCAATCTAATTCTAATACACAACAACAATTCCAAGTCTCTGGTTTTGAAATGGATGGCCTAGTTTAGGATTGTGAAATACTAAATTTGATATTTCAAATTAATGTTATTACATATAAGTTATATAATTGTTGGGCAAAGATTGGATCCAATACTCATAACACTAGATTTGCCAAGATTATGATACGTGTCTATTTTTTGTTGTGTTTCATGATCTTGACGGGTTCATTGCATAGGAACATTTGACTTAAGCATAGTCCACAACTCTATACAGTTATTTATTTATTTTTATGTGTTAGACTAATCCAAAACAAATGTGGTCTTTTTTTACTTCCTGGACTTATACAATTTTACATATTTGTCCTTTTAGCACACTATATTCCACATAAGACGCCAGGCTTGGATTGATATTACTGTTAAGTTCCCATCTTATATAACCCTTAATTTATTGACTTTATAATTTTGTTACTCTAAAATAATTTTTGAAAAATTATATATATATTTATATATATGAAGAACCCTTGTCTTTGGGCAATGCAAATGAACTCAAGACATTCAAAAAAAAATTTGAAACCTAAACAAATTCAGAAAATTCAAGAAAAACCTTGAAAATTGCAAGAAAAATTTCAAATTCACAAAGATCAGGACCAAAGTCAAAATTTGATGGTTTCATATAAGTCAGAAGTGAAGAAGTATGGGTTGATCAACTTAAATATTGATGAATTTCTTGACCTAAATTATCAAATATGATGGTTTATTTCTTTGCTTAAATTGAAGAAAATGATAATGAATTTCCAAATTCAAATTGTCAAAGATGAAAAGGATGATAATAATGAATTTCCTAACTCAAATAAACTCAAAAGACGATGAATTTCTTAAGCTGGCAGTTCAAAATTTTCCAAATCAAATACACAATCCCTAATGGGTGGCCTCGTTAGATATCGAATCCACTCCATAATGAGTGAATTCACCAAATATGATAGTACCCCTTTAGGTTCGAGAGGCAAAATTTTCCCTATCCAACACAAAAGCATCACACAGGTTTGAGATGCAACATCATTACCCCCCAAGACAAGGGTTCCTCCTATATTTAAAACATGAAGCCTTCATCGTTCAAGACGAGGACAATGAATGTTACCGAACAGTTGACACGAGAGTTCTCCTAGGGCCAAGATGCGAAACTTTTATTGTCTAAGACAATGACATCTCATAGGCTTAAGATGTGAAAGCTTCACTGCCCAAGAAGATTGTTCTTTTTGGGATTCAAGTTGTGAAATCCATTCCCCAACTTAAGCCATGAGTCTATAGACTCCAAATTTTTTTCCCCTAATTTTTTAAGATTTGAAATCTTCGTCCCAACTCAAGAAGTGAGCAATGGTACTTGGAATTCGGAGATTTGGCCTCCATCTTACTGAAGAAGGTGTGACTTCTCCCTCCGGTATTATAAAGTTATTGAAATTATAGGTGTTTGGTTGATTAATATTGGGAGGGTTTAAAAATCTCAATATCACCTAACTCACAAACTTATGAAAGTATAGGGCCCGTTTGGTATATGTGTTTAAAAACTGAAAATTTTAGTTTGAAAACATTTGTGAAAATACGTGTGGGTGAAAAAGTGTGTGAAAATACGTGTAATGTTGTTTAAAAACTGAAAATTGTTGTTTAAAAACACAAACCAAACACCCCCATAAAGTTCTGCCTAAAAGTTAATAATGTAATCTCACATGTCTAATGTCTTGCATTTAACTAAACTTGTAACAAATCACCACTAAAATTGGTTAGTATCCCATAAATAATCTCACATATCATAATAGTCATGTGATTTGTTTTCTTCCCATTAAATATATACTAAACTTTAAAAAATAACTTGAATTAAATTGTTTTAGAAGGAGCTCTCAAGATTTTTAAAAAACTTATCTAGGACTCGGAAATATAGAGTTTTTAATTTCCCAAAAATTTAAACAATTTGAAATTCATAGTAAAAAAAATATTGAATTCACGAGAATGAAAAAAAAGCATACAATATTAGCTGATTCTTTACCATTATTAGCAAGAAATAATTGAAAATACATATAACGATATTCCACTTTTAACTGGATATGATAAGAAGGTGATGGGATGAATCCAAAAAAAAGAAGGTGATGGGATGTTTTTGACTTGTTGACCTGGTTGAAAGGATACTAAAAAAACTCTCAGTAAAATCCTCTTTTTCCTTTTCTGTTGGTTATGGGATTCAGTAAAAATACTTTAATAAGCAAAAAAAAAAGCCACCAAATCAAAACGTCAAAATTAACATCCGCAGTAGATGCCCAAAGATTAGGAATAATCAATCAAACTTTTTTTCAACTGGGACCCATTTTCCCACACTCACTACTCCTCTCTTCTTTTATGTGTGAATGTACAGTGAGTCATACAAGTACATTACACGTGTGAACAACCGTGCACAATCCTCGTGGCACTCCTGTAAATCCACCACAAAAGACCGGGTAATTTCATAACGTATGACCAAAAACGCGTCGTTTCAGTCTACCAAGGTTTACCAAACCAAACGACGCGAACGCAAAAGCCGAACGAAAAAGGCCCAAAAGAAAAAAATAGAGGAAACTGGAAAGTGCTGCAAAAAAAAAGAAAAAAAAAAAAAAAAAAAAAAAAGAGAAGTTCGATCTCAATGAGTTAATTTTCAAGTTTTATTATTTTATTTTGATTTATGAAATACTCGCACTTTAATTGTTGTGAATATATTGTAATAATTTGTTGAGTCTTTAATATAATTTTTATTGTGATTAATTGTCTATCACTTTTATATTAATCTACTGTTTTTTTTCCACCAGCCACAATCAATCAGATAGAGAATTATTGCCAAAAATGTAATTTTTGTAGTGTTTAATTTTTTTTTACATTTATTAAAATGTGGGGTCTAAAGTGTATCATTTTAAAAGTATGAAATTCATTTAATGCATATCCATTAAATTATAGGATTTTTTTTACATACTTTTTCAAACCAAACCCAAAAAAAAAAAAAAAAAAACCAAGGTAACCCGAGTTAAAAATTAACCAAGGTTAACCTGTCTCCCACCAATCAAACCCCCCTTATTATAAACCTCAGCCAAAGGGAAGCCACAGAGTCGAGACGAACATAAACTGAGAAACTACAGCTAGCGCACAAATCCAAACTCGTACACAAACACAAACACAATCTCAAACTCAAGCTCAAGCTCAAGCTCAAGCTCAAACCTCTACTGCCTTCTTTTACTTATTATTAGTGAGTAAAATGGACGAAGAAGAGGTATGGAAATGTCCAAAACACCCTTCGAAGCGCCGCCGTACTGGGATATGCCACGTGTGCCTCCGCGACCGTCTCTCCACCCTCTGTCCCGACTGCGCTAACGCGCGCCCATGCGCTTGCTTCGCCGCCACAGCAACACAAACGACGTCGTCTTCGTCGTCTTCCTCCTCCTCCTTCTCTCGCTTCTCATCACACGACGCCGTCGGAGGAGGACCCGGACCCGGACCCACAGGCCGAGTCTCCAATCTCATCGAAAGCGAACCGGCTTTCCGTCGCTCCAGATCCGTCGCGATTCCCTTCCTCCGGTCCAGGTCCCGGTTCGTCGGAACCGGGTCCGACACCGAGTTCAGAGACACCACGCCCAAGACCAAAGCGTCGTCGTTTTGGTCGGTTTTCCGGTCCAGCAAGAAGGTTGAAGAAGTGAACGACAACCTCAGTAGCAGTACGATGATGAGGAGGTCGAGATCCGTTGCCGTTTCGATGACGTCAGATTCTGCCAAAGCCAAAGGGTGGAGTTGGTATTTTCCGAGTCCGATTAAGGTTTTTCGACAGTCCAAGATTTCTAAGGTTGTTCATGAACGGTCTCCTTTGTACAGAGGTTGATTTTTATTTTTATTTTTATTTTTTTAACTTTTCTTTTTTTGTACGCTTTTAATTTCAATATTATTAAAAATATAGTATATTCTCTATATATGAATATGGAGTAATTAAGAGGAAAAAGAATACAAATGAGTGATTGTGGTTTAAACTTTCAAAGTTTGTAAACTTTTTTTTATCAGTTTTTACTTTGTATCTTTTTTTTTTTTTTGGTATACAAAAGTGAGAGTTGTGTAGTGCAATATGTAATGTTAATGTGACTGACTTGACTGTGAAATGAGAAATTTTTGTTTCTCAATAATGCCATAATGAGATTTTTATGGTGTATTGTTTGTATCTGAATTTGTACCAGTCTGTTTGGAAGGATTTGTAAATGTTGGAAGTGAGAGATGACAACTACTGTGTGTGTGTATGATTAGGCTCAGATTGACAACTACTTTGTGTGTGTGTGTGTGTATGATTAACCTCTCATTCAAAGGAGGTTGGTTTAGAATGTTCTGGTGTTAACTGCTTCATAATGCATGCAAATTATATACTAATTTGGGTTTTGGTCCCACTTAACATGTGAATATGATTCCAACTTAAGGAATATATATATATATATATATATATATATATATATATATATAATGTAACACACCAATAAGTTACTCAAATGATAGGTATGAAATTTTAATGAATCCACAAGCCGAATGGTAGTTTGTTTTGTTGTTTTTTGTGTTATTTTTTTTTTTCATGGACAATAATTTGGTTGATAAAAGTAATGAAAAAGATAAGACGACCATGAAGTCGATTTTAGTCTATAGGAGTTTGGTAGGCTTTGAAATTGCTGGTACAAAGTTTGAATCCCTATTGTTGTTTTTTTGGCGTTTACATCTAGAGATGTTCAAAGATCGCACGCACATACCTCGTCAATAATAAGAATAAAGTAACAGGTAAGCAATCTTTCTCAAAAAAAAAAAAAAAAAAAAAAGTAACAGGTAAGCAATATAAAATTTAAAGTATCTGTATAGATCTTTGGGAGAAATATCTTGGAGCTGGAGGTGGGTTTTGTAAAATGTGTGGAAACAGCGAATGGGGGCATAGTTGAATGAAGCTTTGCATAAACAAAGCAATATCAACAAATCGATGTTTACCATAAATTTGACCTTAATAGATGGTCTCCTTCAAAAAAGTGTGGTTGGCCCATTGGCACTCTCGCATGAAAACATTTCTGCATATTTCTGAGTGGAAAAAAATATTTAGCGACAAAGTTATTTCATAACTATTGATGTGATAAGTTGTTAACAATGGACAATAAAAAAAGTAATAATTCTGTTACACAATTTTTTTTTTTTTTTTTTTTTTGGGTATTCGTCAACTTTCCACATTTTGAACGTGGACATCAACTTTGCCCGGTTTAAAATGTGTAGATCAGTGCATATAATTGTGAATATTATGTGTTTGACTTTGTGAAAAATGAGTGGGGAAAGGATGAATAAAACTATAAGTACAAGTGAGTTCCAGTCAGCTCAACTGGTAAAGTCTCTGATGGTTGTATAAGAGATTTAGGGTTTAATTCCTGCCTACACCAAAAACTGATTGGTGTCTTGGTCTGATGATAAAAGAGCTATTATTAGGAACGGACGCCATAAGTTGAAACTCTCTTAAAAAAAAAAAAAAAAACTAAAGGCTTATAAGGCAAAAAGTGGTTAACCAACTAATGGTACACTACTCATTCGCTTCAGAGCTTATAAGGCAGAAAGTGGGGGAAGATTCTTTCGATGTGGGACAGCAAAACTAAAGGCTTCCAAAGGCCACCAGTGGGATACCCACCTGGTCGGATCCGAGGTCGAACCTGCAGATATGCCCCCACAGTTTGACATATCAATAAGTTTCGAAACATATTGAGAAAAGATTTTATACATATATAAATATATATATTTATGTGTGTGTGTGTGTGTATATATATATGTGTGTGTGTGTGTTTATTTATATATATATATATATATCTAATGTCATCCAAGAATTGGAAAATAAAAATAAAAATAAAAATAAGGGAAAATATTTAGGTATTTTTCGAAGTATAGCAAAATGGTGATCACTCATCTCATATTCATAGTGGGATCCACCATGAATTTAATAAGTGAACTCACCATGAACATAGTTGTCAATATCGTACGATACGCGATACGTATCGTATCGTGTATAAAAATTTCCGTATCGTATTAGTGTATCGTAAGTATTCATAAATCGTACGATACAATGTGTGTATCGTATGAATTGTATCGTATCGTATCGTATGTATCGTACGATACATGGACAAATGCTTTAAAATGAGATTTTTTTGTTAAAATTTGTATTTTTTTTTTAATCTAACAAGTTGTTAGACTTGTTTTAAACACAAAATTATTAAATTACTTAATTTAACCTAATAAAATAACATATTCATAAGTTTTTTTCGCTCTATTTCTTATACAATATTTGGACTACATAGTACACACTTACACTTCACTTTAATATTTACAAATTTATTTTCTATACTATGAATAAGATATTAATTGAGAATATAATTTTTTTTTCATTATTGTTATAAGTTTAAGAAACTAGAATGCCAAGAAGAAAATTTTTTAATTATTAAAATAAAAAGAACAAGAGATAGTAAATGTTCATGACGATGAAGAAAATGTTAATGAATAAATAAATTTGCAAAATAATAAATGTGATGATAGAATTGACTTAGATGGGGTTGATTAGCCAATATGATGAAAATAAATTAATTTTTGGATCATTTGTAATATATTATCACTTCTGAATTTAAGCAATTTAAATGTGTATATTATAAACACATTCTAGTTTGATTTATTTAGTTAACTTTTTTTTTTTTTTTTTTTTTTACAAGATAGAAATTCTAGTCTAACATAATCTAAGTGTATATGTGTGTGAAGCTTCTTTCTGGAGACTTGAATCCCAGCCCTTACCCCCCACACCCTACAAGCACTTATACTTGTAGAGTGACCATCGCACTAAGGTATGTGTGCGGTGGTAGTTAACTTGTTAAATGTTATTACATTAGTGATGAATAAATTAGTCATTACCTGAATATATTCAAAATTTATAATATATATACCATTTATGTATGTATATTTATAATTTTTTATAAATTTTATTAAGTGTTTGTATATCTTATGATACACAATACGATACAATACACGATACAGAAAAATAAAAAATCGATTCACGATACGATTCACGTTTTGACAACTACGACCATGAATGTAAGAGGAGAAAACATCATTCACTCTACTCTGTAAGTACCTAAGAATTACTCAAAAATAAGACTTTAATTTCAAATTTTAGAGATTAGCTATGAATTCTCAATAAATTAATCAAGGTCTGCTGTTATATATATAAATATATATATATCATTTTCCTTAAAATAAAAAAACAAATTGAGTAGAACTTCTTTCAATAAGGAAAGGATTTTAATTTGACATTGCCCTGATGGTCAATGTCAGGAAACAGTTCATTCTTTCATTGATTATTGTGAATTAAAAATGGTAGAGGCATATCTGTTCTTGTGAAATACGGGATACGAGATGATATTGCCCCCTTAAAGCTTGTGAATTAATATTATTTATTATCAAAGGAGACAGTTAAGTTATCTTTGGAACCATCTGACAATAATTGTTTTATTCCATGTCTCCAAAGGGTAATAGAAGCTTGAACGCAATGATGAGCTAAGCTGGGTTTTATAATTTCATATTTATTTCTGAAACTAAGGTTATTTCTTTTCCTTTCCCAACTCCAAACGGACAAAATGCAACCATTTAAGCTTAATAGCTCGTTTAGTCAACAGTTTTTGTTATTTAAATATTACAACACGTATTTTTATAACATTTTTTTACCTACACATATTTTCACAACATTTAAACAGCGTTATTAGAAATCTCTTACTAAATGGACCTTTAGCTTCTATAGTTCATTGGAGTTTTTTTTTTTTTTTTATAATTTCATTTATATTGTCAAAAATAAAATAAAAAACTTCAACCAACTTTTCTTGCATTTCTGTGGGCTAATGGAATTCTTGATAGCTTGATCACGTGATGACGCTAATAGTAATAGTTGTAGTGAGAATCTCAAGCTAGATTCAGACTATCGGATGGACAAAACCTGCAACAATTTTCTATGCATATCCATGGAACCTAAGCACATGTACATCTGCTCAGGGAGATACCTCTAATTAAAAGTGTAAATTATAATTTATTCAAAGTAGCATCACGCACAGGCCACCTTAGAATGTGCTACTGAGGTGTCAAAGATGGCAAAACAACAACAACCTCAGGAATATAAGGAGCAAGAAAATAGGAAGGCTTTTTTTTTTTTTTTTTAATCAGGATTGAACATGTAACTTCATGATTATAGAAAATTTTATATTAAGACATTTGATTGATTAGCATTCAAAATCTCCATTACTATAGGGATTGATTATGCTTTATGAGGTGATTATAGGTATTGATATTAGAATTTGTGTTAAAATTTGGAAAATGAGTGTGAGTTAAAGATATTTAAAGCATGTGCTGTATATTCAAGAATTAGGCCATTTTGGATATACACCACTATAAGTTTCTTTAAGACCTTATCTCCTCTCCCTGTGTGTGTTAAAAATATTTAGTATTCTAAAAAAAAAAAAATTTTTGATTTTTCCTCTGGTCCTTTTAAGTGGTATTGTCTAGGATTGCCATCAAGCTTCTTAAGTTCTTAGACTAATAAAGTTTCTCAAGAAAGAAAGCCCATGAATACAATAAAATTTTTTAATATTTTATTGGCAAAAATGCAAAACTGACCCTCTAACTTTCACCGTTTTTCATTTCAGTCCTCTAACTTTTATTTTTGTCAATTCAGTCCTCTAACTTTCAATTTTTTGTTAATTCAAGGCTCCGTTACTGCTACCGTCAGAACCACTAAAACGATGTCGTTTTGCTTGTGTGTGTGTGTTTTTTTTTTTTTTTTTTTTTTATTAAAGATAAAAAAAATAAAAAACATTAAGGGGAAACGAAAGAAAGAAATCACTGAGAATTAAAAATCACCCAAATCCCTAACTTAGAGAAATTGGGGAAACAATTTAAGAGAGAGACTGAGTCTGTTTGAGAGAGAAATTGAGTCGGACTGAGAGAGAGAGACTGAGTATGAGATTGAGACCGAGATATTGAGTTCTGATAAAGACCGATTTACAGAGATTGAGACCAAGAATTCCTATACTCCGAAATTTGGTGGGTCTGGATTGCCTAAGTCCGATGTTAACCGCTACGCGAAATCGATACTACAAGACCCGAAACTGTGATTGAGAGTGTGCAAGACCCAAAATCTGATATTTGGGCTTTTGGGTGTGTGGTGTGTGAAATGCTTACTGGGAAATCTCCTTGGGATAAAGAGGAAGAGTTGGATACAGAGGAGCTTTGGGGGGTTATAGGCAATGAGCGCGTATTGCCCAAAATTCCAAGTGGGATTTTGAAGGAGGCAAGGGATTTCCTGAAGGCTTGTCTTGTGAGGAAACCCATGTTCAGGTTCACGGCTGAGATGCTCTTGGATCATCCCTTTCTCGCCGGCGTGGATGAACCTGAGCTACCCGCTGTTCCTAGTTCTTCTTGGACTAAGGCTGATTTTGAGCATGGTGGTTATTCTTTTTCGGATGATGATGATTCAACCTCTTGTTCATTTTGTGCAGAACAATGATTTTTCAGTGTAGCAGAACGATGATTTTTAATTCTCGTCGTTCCCCTTATTTTTTTTTTCCTGAATTTTCTTATTTTAATTCCGAATTATAAAATAAATAAATAAATAAATAAATAAAACACAAGCAAAACGGTGTCGTTTTAGTGGTTCTGACGGCAGCAGTAACGGAGTAGTAACAGAGTCTTGAATTGACAAAAAATTAAAAGCTAGAGGACTGAAATGAAAAACGGTAAAAGTTAGAGGGTCAGTTTTGCATTTTTGCCTATTTTATTTCATAGCAACTGCATTGCCTTGCCTATAGGTATGAAAGAAAGAGAAGCTCTAAAAAGAGCTAGCATAAGACAAAGTGTCTTTTACTAATGGCCTGTTTGGATGGAGGGGGGAATGAGGGAGAGTGGAGGGGAGTAGAGTAGAGTAGAGTTGGCTAAAAATAAGCTAATTTTGTGCTAAATCTACTCTACTCTACTTTACTCCCCCTCAATCCAAACAGACTATAAGTGGCCAAACAATAAACTTAGCATGTCTCCATTATGAACAACGTTGATAGCAATCTCGTTGTCGCCTTCAAAGGTGGAGTGATGGATGCTAATCTCTTGAGCAAACTAAATAGCTTGTCTAGTAGCTAAAATTTCAAGAGTCATCACATTTGATGGAATGGTGATTTTTTCTGATAGAGAAGTTAAGACTTTTCCTTGAGAATCACATATAACAACTCTAAGCCCAACTTCATTCTTATTTCCAAACACAGCACCATCATAATTGGTTTTGTAGCCCTCATGGTCAAGTGGGTTCCAAACAAGTCTCCAAGGGCACTATTGCTTCATTGGAGGGACTCGATGATGCTAAAATTCCTTGAGGTAACTCTTGGCTAAATCAAAGAATCTGTTTAATAAAACACAGGCTTCGTTTAAACGACTCTTGTTTCTTCGGTTCCACAATAACCAAGTAATCACATCGAAAAGATCAAGTTGTTGCGTGCCAAATTTGTAGACCAGACAAGGGAGGTCAAAGAAATAGGAGATCATATTTTTCATGAAATCAATCTAGATAAACTTGTGAGTCCATATAGGTTAGATGACTCCATATTCCCAAAGGGTATGTAAGGAAGTTTCGAGTGCCTTTGAACAGAGAGAACATTTGGATTCTGTTAAAATTTTCCATTTATGTAGATTTACTTTAGTTAGCAAAGCTTCATGACAAGCCTTCCAAATAAAAGTTTTAACCTTACCTGGAACCTTAAGCTTCCAAATACCGGACCAGAACTTCTTTTTTTCTTCAATGCTCGATGTTAAGGCTGAATCTCTATTAAATGTAGGAAAAATGCAATCAAAGTGCGCAGCGGAAAAATTAACGGATCTACTTCATTCACAATCTATAACATGCACTATGTAAATTTTAGAATTCAAGTATAAGAGAGCGTACCTTGAAGCGGTGAATTTCAAAACAAAGATCGAAGCACTTGGGAATACTTTTAATCTTCACTCCAATTCCACTAATGCCCAAGAAGTGTGGACTCTCAATCGGTTACAAAGGGAGAATTAAAGAGTGACATACACTCACATACACTTTTCACAATGTTGTTTCTCTTACTTAAAATTCTGAACATTTTTCCCTTTGTATCTAACCAATTATCTAATTGGGTTGGCCTTTTGGGCCTTTCCAATTGGGCTTAAGTGTGTGGCTTGGAGTGGGACCAAAAAGGACCAATAAGACACTAGCTCCAATGGGTCTTGGGCTTTTCTGTCAACTCTTGACAAGTCCAAAATTACCATTAACTATATTTAATACTACTATATAAATATAGTTGCACTCTAGGCCTTATTTATAAATTATATCCCAAGACTTTATTGTGCATGCAACCCCTTCATAAAATATTCGTAGTAACACAAAGTCATGAATGTAGACTGCCACTTTGTAAATTACTACATCTTAATCCTTGAGTATCCGGTTTAATCCTTTTAAGTTATTCATCATATATTTATGAAATCCAATTTCATAAATATATACTTTAGTCTTACTAAAGTGGTTAGGCCTAACTATCTGAATAACAAACCCATTAAACTTATCTCAGGGGAATATTTTGTATCTCCGTTAAGAGACTATGAATTCCATCTTGAGAATATATGTTCCATCAACACTAAATGTGGCTGCCCAACATACTGAGGTTTTGACCGTTACTTTAGATCTCACTCCCGATATATCAAAGTAACCTACACCTCATGATCAGGTCCATTATTCTCTGAGGATTAAGAGTTCATGCAAATGTGAGTTGTGAGATTTATTATTCATTTGACAGTCGTTAGGAGAATAATAAATCTCACAGCAGTCCAGTTCAATATGTCTTAACTCTTAAAACATATCAACATATTAACTAGAAGTCTCCACTTTCATGATCAAGACAAATCATCGTAATTGATATGTTATAGTCTTCGCAGATGAAACGCCCAATTTCATCACCAACTACGAACTTCAATTCTGAGTTTACAAAGAACTTGTAACTTATATCTTCTGTGACTAAATCACATAAATCACATACTATGCATCTCATGGACTATATGATAATGTCCGAGTATTCATGTTGCCATTATTTTAGATAATAATAAAACAATTTTATTAAACACAATATTAAGTCATACATAATGTCATACACAATGTCATACATAATATCATACATAGCATCATACAATAGGATTTAAGGGCATTAATCCCAACATTAAACTCTATACAAAGAAATTGATATCCTGTTTTGACGGAATAACTGCCATTATAGCTCATCGGCCAATACAAGTAGTCATCTTAAGAAGTTGAACAGAGGAATAGATTTTATTTTTTGAACTTCAAAGGGAAGAAAATGTAGGTCAATAAGTTGTTGATTCCACCATCTGGAGTCACCATCAATAAGAGAAGAGATAGTAGCATCGGTCGAGAGAAAAGATGGAGAAGAAATAATTCGACCTCTATGACCTCCTCACCAATCCTTTAGACAACTCCATTAGCAATAACCTTTCTAGCTCGAAGAATACTTTTTTTGGCATAAGAACCCGATGAAGCTTTTGCATCAAACACTGATCCATTAGGAAAATATTTGGCCTCGAAAACCTTATAGAATAGGGAGTTGTCATGAATGAGTCCAAACTTTTTTAGCCAACATAGCCTCATTAAATCTTCTGAGTTCTTTAAAACTCATACCACCCTCATCCTTAGGTTGATAGAGAGAATCACAACTCTTCTAATGAATTTTGCATTGATCCGTTTGTTAACCCTAACAGAATTTTTGAATCGTCTTAATATCATGACAAAGACCAACTGGCAAGTAAAAATAACTCA
The DNA here is from genome assembly GCA_030021035.2 of Notholithocarpus densiflorus. Taxonomy (NCBI): domain Eukaryota; kingdom Viridiplantae; phylum Streptophyta; class Magnoliopsida; order Fagales; family Fagaceae; genus Notholithocarpus; species Notholithocarpus densiflorus. The sequence goes on from JARYZH020000002.1 coordinate 556,150, forward strand.
TAGCGAAATCGGGAATAGCTTGAGCTACTGCTTTTATCGGAACCTCTCTCTTCATGCTTGCGACAACAATTTTTCCTTTCAACCTTCAAGTTTCTCCCACACCCTTTCCTTGATGTAATTAAGGCTAGCTCTTGTATTTCTACCAACCACTACAGGTAGACCAAGGTACTTTTCATATCCTTTTACTTCCAGAACCCTAAGCAAATATATAATGGCATTTTTCATGTCTTGAGAAACATATTTATCAAAGAATAGGGTTGTCTTATCTCTATTTATTTGTTGGCTTGAAGTGTGATCATAGAGAGCTAGAATCCCTTGAATGGATAGGAGTTTACCAATATTTACTCGACAAAAAGCTGGCTGTTGTCAACGAAAAATAGATGAGAGATATGTGGTCCATTTTTGCATAGAGAGAAACCTCTGATATTTCCCATGAACAATAGACCTTACCTCTATTGAGTTACTATTCATCAACAAAGGCTATAAAATTCTTTTTATATTATTATATGGCTCTCTCTCTCTCTCTCTCTCTCTCATATGTACTGATCCAAGACAGGCGATGGCGTTGGATGGACTGCAAATGGTATCTAAGTTGATTTGTGCCCATGAACTAGTGCGACAGCAGTTGATTAATTTGTATGAGATGGAGGACAATACAATTGGTGGTTGATTTGTGCAAGAGGGAGGATGATGATTGATCAGTGCGATTGAAAGAGATGGTGGATGATGCGATTTTGGTTAATTTGGTCTTTGATTTTTGATATGGGTTGTTGATATTTGATTTGGGTTGATGATGTTTCATTTTGGTTGAAGTTAGAGAAAGGACAGGAAGAAAAAAAAAATCTTTTTATGGAGAAGGAAAAAATGGGTTGGCAAAATAGAAGAGGTAATTTTTTTTTTTTTTTAAATCAATTTAGGCAAAACACCATTGAGCCTGGTGTAAATGAATGGTTTATCCTCTCATTCCTTGGAGAAACTACACCCTGTTACGGGTGTATGTTTCCTCCATCTCACAAACTGGTGGGACCTAGGTCCCACCAGTTTGTGAGATGGAGGAAACATACACCCGTAACAGGGTGTAGTTTCTCCATTCCTTGGTTAAACCATCACCTCCTTTGGAGGAACCACCTTACTTTATAGGCATGTAGGCAGTAATGTCAATGCCACTTTCATCTTGGAACAATAAAAGAATCAATAGCTTTCAAGCCCATCAAGTAATTAAGTTGTGTAGTTTTTTTTTGGAGAAAAAAAAAAAACCATGTGAAACAAGTGGTTATAAAAAAAATAATAATAAAAAAATAAACCGTAGTCTTTATTACGTAGGTAAGAAAATGGGAATCACATCAAATTTATTTTATTTTCTTTTATATGTAAGTAGTTTAAATTCAACCCTTGAAATGTAATCATTGTATAAGGAACCTGAGTTCAAATTCCGTATAAATAAAAAGGAAATCAGTTGGTGTCTTGCATGATGGTCTAGAGCAATTAAATCCTGTCTATATAAAAAAGAAACCAATTGATATGTTAGTTATGTGATAAGTTTCAAATCATGTAATATCCATAAAAGAAAATTTTATTTATGTAAATTATAATTAAATACATAAAAATGATACTAATATTTTAAAAAGAATATCTATAATATATCCAAAAGTTAAAGTCTTTAACTTTTTATTTTATTTTATATAATTCGATAGTTACAACAATGTGAAAGTGGATTTTTATAAAATAAAAAAAAATAAAAAAAAAAATGCGAGAGAGGGGATTTGAAACTTTAAAAGTTAAAGTTTTTGTACCCACTGTAAGACAAAGGAATTCATAGTTGGAAAACCCTTTTACTTTTCCACCAAAAAAGATTTTAGATTTTTTATTTTATTTTTGCTAAATACTAGTAGATTTTTATTTGAGTACCATGGATTGAGATTGCCCGTAGGGTAAGGTTTGTGTTCTGCGTTTCCAGTACAAACATGACACAATGACAAATCATGACTCTCTAGTCTCTATACCTCTAACCTAGTTATGTCTTGTTTGCACAAAAATAAAAAAAAGTAAGCCCAACGCAATTTCAATATTCTTCACTGTGCTACCTCGATAATCACCAAATTCTCATACGGCATCACCACATTGTTTGTTTGTTTTCTCCAATATTATGCTGCCGCTATAGTATGGTTTGAATGATTGAGAGGGACTCGGCAACAAGGCAGGCTTGGTATAGAAGCTAGCTAGGTCTGAAAAGTTCATTTTAAAGAGATTCTTTCTGACAGTCTAGGACTTTGGTTTATGGTTGATATTCAACCCAAACAGTTAAAAAATTGTACATTCACCAAAGCCCAAAAAAAGGAAAAAAGTAGTTTGATGATATGTGGTTTTCAAATCGAGCCGTTTAAAAAACCAGAAAAAAAAAAGTTTTAAGAATTTAAAGATTGAATCAAGGTTAAACAAGGTCGAATTGTAATGATATTTGTAAATAAAAATATATTAAATTTGTAAATATTAGTAAAATTGGTTACAAATAGAAAAAATTAAAACAAACTCTTAAATAAACTTTTAAGATATTATAAGATTAATAGAAGATAGTACAACATAAATAAGTATGAAAAAACACTTGAATAATAATCCTTCAAGCAGAAATCATTTTGATTAAATAAAAAAAAATAACTTTTAATTATTTTAGTAAATTCCCATGCAAAAGAATTATTTTTCAAAACACAAGTAAATTTAGCAAAAAAAATAAATTTAGTAATATTTAATAAATGAAGAGAGATGTGATATAATAAGTTAAAAAGCTATAAATCATGTACGTATAAAATAGATATAATAATAATTCATAGTTAAGCACAAGATCGCCTAAATGGTGCATCGGTTACAATGCTAGTCTTAGTTCTTAAATGGGGGGCTTGACAGTATATGTTCGCGGTATAAAGCTCTTGACGCCTACATTTTTTTTATATTAGTACTATATGTTTACAATGATCCCTAATAGCAATAGGGTATATATATAGAGAGACTACATGAGCTAGGGTTAGCCTAGATGAGCTTTACAATATAATTGAGTCTCTTACATCATTACACATAATAAATTACATAAATTCAATATAAATATATCTTAACAAGCCTCAATTATTTTATTTTTTTGATAATTCAATCGTTAAGAGAGACAGAATCTAAACTATATACACCTCCATTACAAATATTAGAAGGTGTCATTTGAGCTGCAATGCTTTTGGCAAACAACCTCTCTCTTTATGAATTTTAAGAGGTTTTAATTTGGTTATGAATAATTTAAGGAGATAATGTTGTGTATATCATCCATGAATTGAATTGCATGTATGACTGGTGAAAAGTTGACTTGGGACCATTATAATACGAAATGGAAAGCGAAATTGATTGGAAGAACAACATAAATAGTTTTATATTTTTAAAGGATTGCATCCTTTTGAATTTCAGGAAAGAAAAATTGACCTTTTGGTAATTTTCACGTGCCAAAAATGTATTTCAACCTTTAAATTAAAATAGCAGAGAATTAATACAAAACATTGTATTCGATTTGTCTTTTTTTGAGAAGTGAATCTTTTCACGTGGTTTTTTTAATTAATTTTTGTATCTATCTGCTTGAGGCTTCCAACCACACAGAGTGAAGTATTACAAATTTGTCATCGGCTTCCATGTTACTCTAGACCTCAAATGAGAAGCCACGTTATATATATTCCTCGTTTTGCGTTCTTCGAAGTTAAAACACGAACCAGTTTCTAGAGGTTTTGACAAAGGCACACCGTTGAATAAATGCAAATTAGTCTCAGTCAGAGAAACCAAGCTTTCAGAAGCAGCTTTATTTGAGTTCCTAAATAATAGTATACCTTAAATTAATTAATATAGAAAATACCACGGCTTAGAAATTAAAAAGTCAACCTCCCGCTTGTGTTATATATGTCGCACTCATATTTTTTTATATTGATTCAAAATCTTATTACGGAAATTAAAGCAAATGTTGATTAATCCTTTTTCAATCTTCTTTTAACATTGTCAACATTTTGTAATGTACTTGTGTAAATCAAGAAAAAATTTTAATTTTATTTCTTTGGAAAAGTACATTTGTTGAGGGTTTTTTTTTTTTTTTTTTTTTTCCTGTAACCATATTGCAGCATTTAATACTAATATTATATATAATAACAGAAGTCTTTTCCTACTATTAAGGATGTTGTGACACTTAAAAGTTACCATGACTTTTAAGTGGAGTTGTGATGTGCATTTGTGTTAGAACTCATTTTCCTCTCTTTTGTGTGTGTGTGTTTGTTTCTAAAAAAAAGGATGTTGCGACACATAGGAAAAAGTAAAAAACATCCATCTAAAAATCTGCCACATTCAAGCAAAACATTATACTGTTTCAACAACATTAAAACACTGTTTAATAGCCTCTCAATAAAATATATTTAATTACTATGATCCCATATATATCCTTGTAAGCATTTCTTTCTTGGGTGTTTAAATTACATAGAAAAACTCTTAAAAGTTAAATATCAACAGCTTAAGGAGATATGAGCATCTCATTGTTAGGCATCCTTTTTTGGCAAATTATAATGTTGATAAGGTATTGTACAGTCTATCTTAGTACTTCTGAAAGCTTCAAGACATTACCACTGAAAGCGGCCTTCACTGCTGTGGGTGAATGTATTTGTGCTAATATCATATTCATTCCTGCTAAACTTCTCGCACACCCTGAAAGTTGCATGTATGGTCGATTCTGGGGATGTTGAAATGTTTACAATCAACATTATTGTCGCTAAATTTTCCACAGCTGGAATGATTTATCTCTAAATGTCATAGGACTAATTATTTTCATGATGATTCCTTTATTCCATGGCCCAACATGAGTTTCTAATACAAAATAAATACAACAACTACAAGATAAGTCTTGTGTACATTATTATTTTAACTTTTTTTATGTTAGGATTTTTTTTTTTTTTCACTTATAGTAGTATCTCCTTTATAAAAGAAAAGCTCTTCCATTCTATATCACTGATTATAGTTGTGTTGTTTTGTAATCCAAAATGGGACACGATAACCAGTCTCTTTACGATGAATGCAACATTTAGAAACTTGAGCCAACGTAAAATTACAAAAATACCTAAATATATAAACACCCTTTGTTTTATGAATGCTAATTTAAGGATCATATATAGTAGATTTGGCTAGCACTACACCGATGCCAACTCTAAACTATCTTGTATTTTCTCTTGCAAGTCTTCCAAAATTCAAGTGGTACAAGTAATCACTGATTTTGAACATCTATAATTATATCAATAATTGCAACTTCAAACAATTGGTCATTCTCTCTAATTTTAATGTGAACTATGACTTTTTAAATAAAATTTATAAAATTTATTAAATGGGTAATTACACTTTTCCTATCACTAGTTTACATTAAATTTAATTTGTGACCCTCTAAAAAGTACATTATCTACGTAAGATTACATTCTTTAATATTTGTTTTACTTAACCATTTTTCTAGAATCAAATGGATGTTCTCCAATAGGTTTGGTATTGCCTGAATTATGAGGACTTTTAGAGTAATACAAGTCAATAAAATATTTATAAATATCAAATTCTTATTTGCGTTAATTGTATAAAGAAAGATACAAGTAATTACCCAACACAGAAGACTTTAATGGTCCGTTTGGATTGAGGGGGCGTAGAGAAGAGTTAACTCAAAATTAGCCTATTTTTAGCCAACTTTACTCTGCTCTCATCGACTCTCCCTCAATTCAAGCAGACCATTAGAGTACCCTTGATAAAATCTAATGTATATGAGTAAGATTTTAAAGTTACACCACTCCTAAAGTACTACTAATTTAGAAAGTAATTATACAGATGAGTGAGACTTTAAAGTTACACCACTCCTAAAGTAATTTAGGTCTATTTCTAAGAGACCTAGTTAAATTATTTCTATATTATTATTAAAAAAAAAGAAAAAGATAAGGGTATGTTTGGTAACTTTTTTTTCCTCTTATTTTCTGTTTCCAAAAAAAATTTTCCATTTTTAAAACTAAAAAACTTGTTTGGCAACCCAAAATGGACAGAAAACAAAAAATGTTCTCAAAACTCAATTTGTGAAGGAAATTGAAAACATGCAAAAGGCTGTTTTCAGTTTCTAGTTTTCAAAAGTCAATGAAAACACGCATCTAATTTAATAAATTTGTCTCATTTAATGAGTTAGCACTAGAGTTCAAATCCTAGTAACAATATATTTTAGGCGAAAATGCACTTTTAGTCTCTACATTTTGGGCCGATTCTCGATTTAGTCCCTAAATTGATTTCGCTCCTAGGTCAGTCCTTGATTTCAGAAAATCGATTTTATTTTGGTCCCTACCGTCAACCCAGTAACAGAAAAAACTGAGGTGGCAAACGGAATGCACTATGTGCACAGTAAATGCTGACGTGGCTATTAAAATAATAATAATAAAATTTATTTTGCATTTTTTAAATGCCATGTCATTATTTAAAATGACACATCAACATTTAAATTAATAAAAAAAACCAGGTCAAAAAATTAAAAAAAAGATTAATCTAATTAAAATAAATAATTTAATAATACTAAAACAAAAAAAAAACAACAGCAACATTGAATTTTTTTCTTTTTTTCTTTTCATTATTTTCGGAAGAACAAGAGTAACATGTTCTTCATGTTCTTCGGGTTGCCCAGAAAATTAAAATAATCTAAGATTTTCTTTTCTTGTATTTTCTTAGCAAATAAAGATGCAAAAATTCATACAAAATCCCTATCCTCCACCAAATCCTCCAACATCAAACCCATGTGAAAAAACCAACTCAAAAAAATCATCAAACCTCCAACCCAGAAAAATCATCAAACCCACATGTAAAAATCAAACCCAAAAATTTAAAACAAACCAACACCTATAGGGAAAAACAAACCCAAGTCAGAGAGAGAGTTCTTTGGACTGAACTCGATCAGGACATGCACGACGACATGAAGAGAGTCCCCAAGGAATTCATGGACTCGATCAGGAAGAACAGGGTGGGTTTTTGGGTAGATCGAAGAGAGAGTTTTGTTTTATTTGGCCATGGGTGTCTGGGTTTGGAGCTTGGTGTCTTTTGCCATAAATCAAAGAGGTCTGAGAACCACTAATCTGGGCTCTAATACCGAATCGGCGACATCCGGTGCCTCAAGAGGAAGAGCTTGTGAGCGAGCACGAGGTGCAGTTGTTGAGTTCCCTCCTTGCTATCCATGGCAGCTGTCGACTCGATGGCTGACTCACTGAGTCTTGATCTTGAACGAGATGAGTTTTCTTTCTATTTGGCCTTTTTGATTTCTCTCTGACTCTCTGTGTAGGGATTTTGGAATGGTTCTTATTCTGATTTGGGGAGGGGAAATTAAGAAATATATAATAAAGTAAAAATAAATATTAGATTGAAGTTTTTTTATTTTTTTATTTTTTATTGTTTGACATGGAATTTTAAATTAATTAGATTTAAGGTTTTTCTTTAATTTTTTTTTTAAATTTTCTGAGGTGGATTTAAAAAAAAAATAAATACTGACATGGTATTTAAAAAATGCAAAATAAAATTTATTATTATTATTTTAATAGCCACGTTAGTATTTACTGTGCACACAGTGCATTCCGTTTGCCACCTCAGTTTTTTCTGTTACTGGTTTGACGGTAGGGACCAAAATAAAATCAATTTTTTGAAACCAGGGACTGACCTAGGAGCAAAATCAATTTAGGGACCAAATCGAGAATCGGCCCAAAATGTAGGGACCAAAAATGCATTTTCGCCTATATTTTAATTTTTTTTAATTTTTTTTCAAAAAACTATTTTTTAAATTTTAACTAACCAAACATGTTTTTGATTTCAAAAATACTAGAAAATTGTTTTTTCTTTATATTCCCAAAAAAAGTTTTTGAAAAAAAAAAAAAAAAACTGTTACCAAACATAACCAAAGTTTTGTTGAATGTCCATGATTCTTTCTCATGCTTCCTTTTGGTATTATTGGGTAAAATTTAGGTATTTCTTAAGTGTTGTACCTCCACCAATTGTAGCTTGTTACACTTATTTTTTTCTCTCCTATAGAATAAATGAATTTTAATATTTAAAAAATAAATAAACACACGGCATACTACAATTTATGAAACATAAAGTGAAATAGTAAGAGTGGAATAGATGGTTTATAGGTTTTTTTTTTTTTTTTTTTTTTTTTGAAGGTAGAATGATGGTTTATAGGTTGAAAGTGGGGCAGTTGGTAATTGAAAGTTATTGGTGTGGATGTTCTTTTAATTCTGGCCATGTTTGAATTGTCAAATATTCTAAGTGTATGGCTTTTATGTGAAACAAATACTCTAGAAAAAAAAAAAAAAAAAAATTACACAACTATCAAGATTATAAGTTGTTAATGATAGGTAAAAAAATGATATCAATGGTGAGCCTAAATAATGAGAATTAGTAAAAGTTTGTGAATTCAACTATTATAAAAAAAACTATAAAAATTATTATATTTGTAGCATTACTCATTTACTTATTTGGTGTAACCAACATTTTGCAACTTCAAAATTTTTAAGATATACATGTGTCTCATTGCATACCTTAAAAATAAATAAAATAGCAATATCTTTTAGGTTTAAAAAATTTACTTATTAACATTGCTCTCAGTTGGGTTCAAATCCCCCTCTTCTATTTGATGTAAGATTTTTTTTTTTTTTTTAAATAATGTTATTATTAAACCTTACATATTAAAACTAGAGAATGAGAATTTAAATTTATACGCTTTTTTTTTTTTTTTTACAAAAAGAAAAGATACTTGCATATCATTATTATAAATTGAATACATTACTAGCCACACAACTAGCAATATTGAGAATTAGTAAAAACATGTAAATTCAACTATTATAAAAATATATATATTTATATATATATGAAAATTTTTATATTCATAGCATTACTCATGCATTTACTTATTTGGTGTAACCAACATTTTTTCAACTTCGAAAATTTTAAGATATACATGTGTCTCATTGCATATATACCTTAAAAATAAATAAAATAGCAATATCTTTTAGGTTTAAAAAATTTACTTATTAACATTGCTCTCAGTTAGGTTCAAATTCTCCTCTTTTATTTATTGTAAGGATTTTTTTTTTTTTTAATACTGTTGTTATTAAACCTTACATATTAAAACTAGAGAATAGGAATGGCAACGGGTCGGGTTCGGGCCAGATTTTTCCATACCCGAACCCGACCCGCAGGTCTTAGCCCGAGGCCCGAACCCGGCCCGTTTACTAACCGGGTTTTTTTCCCGGGGCCAGGACCCGCCTCCGCCGGGCCCCACGGGCCCCGCGGGTCCCGTTAAGCCCTGCCAGATTTGGGCCCAATCTGCGGCCCAAATCGTGGCCCAACCAAAAAAAAAAAAAGAATTGAATGGCCATTGCCCATTTCTCTGCGCCTTTTTTTTTTCTTTTTTTCTTTTTAGTACATAAAATATAAATTATGGAGATGAGTAAGTAATAAAATTTATTGAATATAGTTTTAAACTCATTTTAAAAGGAATACTCTTTGACCTAATCAGATCTATGATTTTCACTTTCAAAATTACAAACCAAACACAAATTTCAGATCTATGATTTCCATTTTTCCCTTTCAGAAATCATAAACAGAAACACAAACTCACGCCGTGGAGAACGAGGCGAACTAAACCCATGGAGAACAAGGTGGAGTGAGGCCATGTCACGCTTGTGGCCATGGGCGAGGAAGATGAGAGGGGCAACGGACTGTGCGACAGTGCGAGATCCGCGACGGCAAGGACGAAACGGAGTTGAGAGAGTAGAGAGCTTGGGACCGGTGACACTGTGGAGCTTGGGACGGCGGCGAAGGCTTGGGACGGCGGCTAGAGTTGGACCGGCGGTGAGAGAGTTGGCCGAAGGTGAGATTGAGCTGAGGAAGAGGGAGTGTCGGAGTGAGGGTAAGGACTGAGGGAGGGAGGCGTGGGTTCTGACTCTGACTCTGAGTTGGTGCTGAAGAAAACAGAAATGAGGGATTAGGGATTTAGGGTTAGATTATAGGTATATATATAAATATATATATATATATATATAGGGGGCATTTTTGTAATTTCAGGGTACCGGGTTTTTATTCGGGCCGGGTTTCGGGTTTCGGGTCGAGTCTCGGATTTTTTTAATAAAACCCGGACCCGCTTTGGGTTTTTTTTTTAAAACCCATATCCGACCTTATTCCTAATCGGATCGGGTAAAACCCGGCCCATTAGGGTCGGGTACCCATGGGTCGGGCAAAAATTGTCATCCCTACTAGAGAATGAGAATTTAAATTTATACACACACGATAGGGATTTTTTTTTTTTTTTTTCATTTTAAGAAAAAGAAAAGATACTTGTATATCATTATTATAAATTTAATACATCACTAGCCACACAACTAGCAATAAAAGGAGATATTTCCTTCATCCCCACTATATAATGATTAAAAGACTTAGAATCTAATGCCAAAATGCAAGTTGCTCAATTACACGATTTACGAATCCATTGAAAACGACCACTATCAAACTCCAAATAAATGAAACTAATATAAACAATAATATAACCCATTAACGACATATTGTGCACATGATCTTCAAAAGCTAACATAAAAAATTTACATTGCCCTCGAAAATCACATTTCTTAGATCAAATGCTTTAGCAAAGACAACTTCACCAAACAAAGCCATTGCTTTCATTGTATCATTCACTATTAAACCTACACACATCTCGCATATAACTGCAATAAATAAGTATTCCATTATTACAATCTTAGACAACTAAGACTAGAATACCCACGTCTCTACTGTTAGACCCATCAAAAACCTTTGCATTAAATTTACCAACCGGTTGAGCAAGCCAACGCTAAAAGTCTTGTAACTCAATAATAGTCTTTTGTCTTTTTTAATGAGAAGAACCAAGATTTCAATTTTTTTATCTCCTCTAATTTGTTGTTGTTAACGTGTATAGTATTATGGGCTTTAGGCCCAAACTAGATTACTTGTATAGCACACATTCTTGTACTACACTCTTACTTGTACTGCACTCATATGCCTCCTATATAAAGGCACTTATGTGTATTCTTTTACTGTGAAATACAATACAATCATTCAGTATTTCTAACATGGTATCAGAGCCATTGCTCTGACATTTTCTTAGCAGTCTTGTCTTTATTGGTGTTACTCCATTCTCAAAATCGCTTCCGCCATCACAACAGTCTGCAGCCTCTCGCCGTTGAACCTCCGACGTCTTCCAGCCGTTGTCTTTGGGTTCCGGACCTGCAGCCGCTGTCATTGAGGAGTCCTACACCGCACAGATCACTGCACGTGTCATCAACGCCGCGAATATTGCTCCGATCAGATTTCTGGAGGCACCACTGAGATCGTCTTGAGCCGATCTACCTGCCGGTGAAAGCCTCGCAGTCATCGGAGACCGCACGCGCCCTCACGCGCCGCCTGAATATTCAGCGTCAAAGCTCACGCGCCCACGCGCCTCCACGCGCCGACTCCCTTCTACACGCGCCTCCACGCGCCAGATCTGCACCTGCTGACGTCAGCCCTAGGTGACGTCATCACTGCCACGTCATCTGCTGACTCTTCTGCTGACGTCACCCGCCACGTCAGCTGACGTCATCGTTGACCAGGCCGTTTGACCCGCGTTGACTTTACCGTTGACTTGCGTTGACTTGGACCGTGGTTGACTTTGACCGTTGACTTTCTTCAGAGTTGACTTTTTGCAGTCCAGGTGCTTCTTACCCAGTTTTTCGCGTAGATTTCATTTTTGCAGTCCGTTTTTGCATATATTGCTTCTAAATGAAGAATAAGGACAGGTCTTCTTCTCGTTGCAATAAGCGTCGCCAACAATCCAGCAAACGTTTTTGCAATTTTTGCAAGCGTTTTGGCCACAATTTTGAGACTTGCTATCATCGCAACAATTCAGCTGTTTCAATTTCTGCTGCTACAGTTGCTAACACTGAGAGTGTCCAACCAAAGGCTTCCGTCTCTGCACAGTCTAAGTCTTCAGGTCGCACTTTCACCATGTCCATAGATGACCTTAAAAACATTATCGCTAATGTCATTCGTATGGTTGGTAATGCATCTTATTCCTCTTCTCTCTCAGTTTTATCTGGTATGTCTCCTTCCTCTTGGCTTATGGATTCTGCTTGTTGCAATCACATGACACCTCACTCGTCCTTATTTTCTGAACTTAAACCTGCACCACACCCTCTTAATATTCGCACAGCAAATGGTTCTACAATGTCTGGTCATAATATAGGTTCCGTTTCGACCTCCAACCTTTCAGTTCCTGGGGTCTTTAATGTTCCTGACCTTTCTTACAATTTATTTTCTGTGGGACAATTAGCTGAGTTAGGTTATCGCATTATCTTTGATTATTCTGGATGTATTGTGCAGGATCCAAGGACGGGGCAGGAGCTTGGGACCGGTCCCAGAGTTGGGCGTATGTTTCCCGTGGACAACCTTCGTCTTCCACTTGTTGCTCCTGTTTCTGTTGCTGCAGCTGCTGCAGTTTCTTCTATTCCTTCCCTTGCACTTTGGCATGCTCGACTTGGTCACACATCTTCTTCCCGGGTACAACAATTGGCTTCTAGAGGTTTGTTAGGTTCAGTGTCTACAGAAAATTTTGATTGTGTTTCATGTCAGTTAGGAAAACAACCAGCTTTGCCCTTCAACACTAGTGAGTCAATATCCACTGATATCTTTGACCTTATTCATTCTGATGTTTGGGGGCCTTCCTCTGTCTCTAGTATTGGTGGATCTCGATATTTTGTTGTCTTTGTTGATGATTACTCTCGCTATAGCTGGATTTTTAATATGAAACATCGTTCTGAATTATTGCAAGTATATTCTAATTTTGCAAAAATGGTTGAAACTCAATTTTCCAAACGTATCAAAATTTTTCGATCTGATAATGCTCTTGAGTACACTCAATATGCTTTCCAAGCTGTTTTGCATTCCTATGGCACTGTTCATCAACTAACTTGTCCAGGTACCTCTCAGCAAAATGGTAGAGCCGAACGAAAACTTCGTCATATTCTTGACACTGTTCGTGCTCTCCTTCTCTCTGCCAAAGTTCCTGCTCCTTTTTGGGGCGAAGCTGCTCTTCATGCTGTTCATGCTATTAATCGCATTCCAAGTCCTGTCATCCAAAATCAAACTCCATATGAACGCCTTTTTGGGTCACCTCCAGACTATCACCACCTTCGCTCATTCGGTTCTGCTTGTTTCGTTCTTCTTCAGCCACATGAGCATAACAAACTTGAGCCTCGATCAAGGCTTTGTTGTTTTCTTGGCTATGGCGAAACTCAAAAGGGATATCGGTGTTATGATCCTGTTTCTCATCGTCTTCGTATCTCCCGCAATGTTGTCTTTTGGGAACATCGCCTTTTTGTTGAGCTCTCTCACTTCCGTGCCTCCCTATCTTCCTCCTCTGTCTTAGATCTTTTTCCAGATGAGGCACATATTCCTCCTGTAGCTGTTCCTGATCCTCCTGTAGTTACTCCTGATTCTCCTGTAGACTTCTCTGTCCAACCACCAGATATCCTTGATCCCTTTCCTAGTTCACCCTTTAATGAACAGGTGGAAGATGAACAGGTTGAAGACGAACTACCCAACCCTGAGCTTGGGTCCCCTGCTCCTGTTCCGCCTGAAGATCTTGCACAAGACATTCCACCTCGTCACTCAACTCGGGTAAGATCCATTCCTACACATTTACTTGACTATCATTGTTACACTGCCCTTGCTACACTGCACGAGCCTCACACTTATCGTGAGGCTTCCACTGACCCTTTATGGCAGATTGCAATGAAAGAGGAACTTGATGCATTATCTAAAAACCATACTTGGGACTTGGTGACTCTCCCTCTTGGGAAATCTGTGGTTGGTTGTAAGTGGATCTACAAGATTAAGACTCGCTCTGATGGGTCCATTGAGCGCTACAAAGCTCGTCTTGTTGCAAAAGGTTTTACACAGGAGTATGGGATTGATTATGAAGAGACCTTTGCTCCGGTTGCTCGAATCTCATCTGTTCGTGCCCTCTTAGCTGTTGCTGCTGCCAGTAAATGGGACCTTTTTCAGATGGATGTTAAAAATGCATTCCTTAATGGGGACTTAAGCGAAGAAGTTTATATGCAACCTCCTCCTGGTCTCTCTGTTGAATCAAACAAGGTTTGTTACCTTCGACGTGCACTTTATGGCCTTAAACAAGCTCCACGAGCTTGGTTTGCCAAATTCAGTTCTACCATTTCTCGCTTGGGTTACATGGCCAGTCATTATGATTCTGCCTTATTTCTTCGTCGCACTGACAAAGGCACTATTTTACTTCTCCTGTATGTGGATGATATGATCATAACTGGTGATGACCTTAGTGGCATTCAAGAACTCAAGGATTTTCTCAGTCAGCAGTTTGAGATGAAAGATCTTGGACATCTCAGCTACTTCTTGGGTCTTGAAATCACTCATTCTACAGATGGACTTTACATTACTCAAGCCAAGTATGCCTCTGAACTCTTGTCTCGAGCTGGACTTACTGATAGCAAGACTGTTGACACTCCAGTTGAGCTTAATGCGCATCTGACTCCCTCAGGGGGGAAACCATTGTCTAATCCCTCTCTTTACAGACGCTTGGTTGGCAGCCTAGTTTATCTCACTGTTACGCGTCCAGACATTTCCTATGCTGTTCACCAGGTGAGCCAGTATTTGTCTGCTCCACGATCGACTCACTATGCTGCTGTTCTGCGCATTCTTCGATACCTAAAGGGCACTCTCTTCCATGGTCTTTTCTACTCTGCTCAGTCTCCTCTTATTCTCCGTGCATTTTCTGATGCTGATTGGGCAGGAGATCCCACTGATCGCAGGTCCACCACTGGTTATTGCTTTCTTCTTGGTTCTTCTTTGATTTCTTGGCGAAGCAAGAAACAAACTCATGTGGCCCGCTCTAGTACTGAAGCAGAATATCGTGCCCTTGCTGATACCACATCTGAGCTCCTTTGGCTACGATGGCTTCTCAAAGACTTAGGTGTGTCTACATCCTCTGCTACTACTCTTTATTGTGACAACCAGAGTGCTATTCATATTGCTCACAATGATGTCTTCCATGAACGGACTAAACACATCGAGATCGATTGTCATTTTATCCGTTATCATCTTGTCCATGGTGCTCTCAAGCTGATCTCAGTCTCCTCTAAAGATCAACTTGCAGATATCTTCACCAAGTCACATCCTAAGGGACGCCTTCGTACTTTGGTTGACAACCTCAAGCTGGTCTCACATCCACCTTGAGTTTGAGGGGGGCTGTTAACGTGTATAGTATTATGGGCTTTAGGCCCAAACTAGATTACTTGTATAGCACACATTCTTGTACTACACTCTTACTTGTACTGCACTCATATGCCTCCTATATAAAGGCACTTATGTGTATTCTTTTACTGTGAAATACAATACAATCATTCAGTATTTCTAACAGTTGTAACAATATCAAAAATCGAATCAAAGAACCTTTAAGGCCTTGCATCAATGGAGTGATTTTTGGGTCACATACAATATAGCTTTATAATTGAGGGTAGAAACCTATAAAACCTTTTGTCCTTGATTGATCTCACTTTGATTTTAACCATAACAATTCTAACCCTTTTTTTTTTTTCTTTTTTTAGGGAAAAGATAGAAATATATATTAATAAAAAAACATAAAATATATGTAAACATCCTAAGCATAAGCCAAATAAGGGGAAGAAAAACATATTGAAATCAGGTGTAATAGTAAAAACATATTGTGACATGGAGGTGGTTAATTGCATGGTGCAATTGCATATTGCAATTACACGATGTATAATTGCATATTTCATATTGCTATTACACCGAATTTCAATCTAGGAAAAACAACCGAGTAAAAAAATAGGAGAAAAAAAGAGCTGCAAAGCACACAAACCCAAGAGCTACGGTGAGAAACCAGGAAACACAAATACAAGAGCTTCGCTGTGCTCTATCTTTACTATCTCATTAACATACGAATAAATTTCTTATTAGTGTAAACAATATTTAAACTCAAACTTCTTATTAAATAAGGGAAAAAAGAAAAAAAGAAACTGTTATGGAATAGATGAAAGAGTTCAATATTTCCCAACATTATTGTAGTATAAATTTTTTGTGTTTTTGAGAAAGTTTCAATCTATGACATCCGCTCCTGATGATAGCTCTTTATCATCAAATTAAGATACCAATCAGTTTTTAGCGTAGGCAGATATTGAACTCTAAATGTCTAATTTAATCATTAAAAATTTTACTAATTGAACTAATTGGAATCCATTTATTGTAGCATAAGTTAAAAAAGACAGTTTATCTCAAAAAAAAAAAAAAAAACAAAAAAGTTAAAGGCAGTGGATGAGATTTTTGTCGAGTGCAATGTACGGGCAAAGGAGATCAGACCCTTTTGCACAAACTGCATACGCATCTGACAAAATGGTACCTTCACACCTTTCGAAATGTTACTGTCTCAAATGGGGATTGCCTACCTACGTGTCCGTCGATTACGTATGGACCAAGTTTAGTTTTGCGCCCAAATCCCAACGTTTCTGTCCCTACATGATTCAAAGAAGCAACTCATGTGGTGGATGTCCCACTGTACACGTGAACCCCTGTATTCATCAAACCTGGTCGCAAGTACAAAAATTAACCTCTCACCTTTAAAATTATGTCCCACTCACACTCTTTCCTTTTTCCTAAAAAACCTGGACTTATAATTGGTTACAGACATAACTTAAATACATGATAAGTAATAATTAGATTCATTTTGAATAAATTTTTAATTTTTAATAATAAACCCACATTTAAGTGATGAAATTACATATTAACACATGCGCGAATTGTGTCAAAGTATATAAACAAATATGTATTTATGGAAATACTATTCGTTTTCTTTGATCATTAAAGACTTTTTTTTTCATTGGATGTCATGTTTCAACAACTCTCTAGTCTCAAAAGTGTTCCTCAACAAATTTTCATGAAAACTAGTTTATGGTACGTGGGATTTTGGGCTTAGCTAGATATTGCGACAGACATACGCAAACTGATAGCTAGTGTCAGCTTTTGGAAAAAGGAGGGCGGTGAATGGAGATTATAATATAATAAGATATCATGCGGAGTCAAATAATTGAGGGTAACTTGCATTGCATGTGTGGCTTGAATCGGTTAACCATTAACATTCGCACGGGGCTCTAGGTACGTACGAAGAGAAAAGGAGTGTACGTGCGGGCTACTCTTATTAGAAAGAACTGCGGCTTCTTAGAGCACTAGATTCTATATATATTCAAGATCTTGACCAATCAAGTTCTAAAGTTTAATCGAATTTAGATCGATTGACCTGTCATCGACTAGGTATCCAAAAAAAAAATCTAGAATCCAAGATTACAACTCACACAGGCTTCGATCGATCACAAGCAATCGTGCCATAACTTGATCGATCTTAGTTAGTACCTTTAGTCTCTTTAACAGCCTCTTTAATGACATTTAAGATTCTCTTCATGTATAACTTGATGAGGTCGGCCTTGGGGGAGCTCATCAAGTTTTGAGTTTAACTGAGATTGATGAGCTTATGATTGTGTATTGTTAAATTGTTTTGGCGACAATAAAAGGTAGGATCACAAAGCAAGCTATGGCCAAGCATTACAAATAGGGACTAGGGCCCCTTAACTTATATTTTCCACCATCCCTACAGATGGAACAATCTGACCCTCAATATATATGCATATGACCAAAGTTGTTCTGAACCATAATGCATCCGCTGTGCCGTCATATCGAGAATAAAAAGGTTAGCTTGACCATTTTAAGCTTTACTTCCTTCTGAAACATGCTCAACCTGTTGTCTATGCACTCGCAAAATCTACACCAAGAGTTTTAAAGTTACTTTAGCTTGTTGTCTCGTCACTCGTGTGTATCAATAATTTGTATGAAAATAAATCCATGTCCCAACTCCCAACTGCAGAAGAAAATGATTGATCATGCTCCAGCGCACCATTATTGCCCCCATGCAATTAGATTTGCGATTTAAAGAAAAGTACACAATGCAAGATTTTTTCTCTCAAATTTCCTTTTCAAGAGGACCATGGTGTTCCAAATAAGGACCTACATGGACCTACTTTTTAGTCTCTTTTCTCTCTAATCTCTATATGCTTCTCAAAAGATTGACCAATTTCTACCGTTACAACTGTAAAGGGTGATATAATTCTTTCGAGAGGGGCCTAAAGCCCTAAATGGGTAAAAATCTTTTGGTTTCCCTACTTTTTTTCACTCACCAATTTTTATAGCTGAACCTTAGCCGCAACTTTTATTCTGATTTCTGAAAGGTTCGAAAAAATTTATGAAGCTTTCTTTGTCAAACATGTTGATCTTTGCGATCAAATAAAAAACACACACACACATGTCGATCTTTACCTTTGGGCCGGACTTCGTTTGCATATGTATTACCAAAACTAAATTGAGCTAACTTGAATAGTTGATGCAAAAATTACTTTCATTAGTAATTGCAACGATCGACTAGGTTTGGGTTGGAAAAACCTCCCCAAATCCGGATCAGTTCTACACTTTATATGCCAAACGGTCCCAACCTACTTTTAGTAACACCTATAATATAAATATATATATTCTAAATACAAATGGAGGTACAATATAAGAATAAAATAGTTAATCATTACATGCTAGAACAAGGAGAAAATTATGCATTCAAATTCATTTAAAATGGTAGTAGCATACCTCACACGTCTTCAATCTTGTATTCTGCATAGCATTAACTAATCCCCACAACAAAAATCTCTGTGCAATGATGGCCTGTTATTACCCTTTAGAAGCCATGTTATTTATCTGACCCTAAAACTATTCGTGCTTAGGATCAATATGAGTTCATTAACTGGTGCCCATTTGAAAGTAACTTATATAGCTTTCACAGATAAGATATGAATGAAGATATGTAAAGTTTAATTATCTGCATAGGTTAGAAAATGATGCTTTATTGGAAAATGCCACTAAAGACTTACACTCAACATCCAATCTGGGTATCAAGATTTCTAAACTGAATTAACCAATTAAGTTTTGTCCCCAACATCCAATCTGGGTTGCAAAGCAAGGAAATAAGCAAAGATAGCTTACAGTCGTGTGCTGGAAAAAAGAGTATCATCAAAGTTTCCAATGCTGAAGGTATGGCAAGATGGAATAACCAGAGAACAATAAGCATATAAGATCATCTTTATTTCCACTTCCAATCCCAACCAAAAAAAATGTAATAAAGCACGTCTTCTCCATAATGGGCCTGAAGATTGCAAAATTTTCTTAGCAAAGTTTAGAAGTTCTATTCACCCTGTCCCTCCAAATGCTGAAAATCATATTTGGCAACCTATTTACCCTGACATGATAAAACTATTTTCTCTGTTCTTCAAAATAAGCACCAAGATCATTCACTGCTGATTTGAGTGTTTCATGAAATAGTAACCTGATTCTATAATGACTATAAAGTGTCCATTTAAAATAAAACAATTTTACATGAAACAACCAATATCAAAATTGGACAACGTAGAATATATTGTTAAAACCAGCCAGCACAAGACTGCTCTTTTCTGGATGATTCCAATGTTGCCCTACATACAGAAGACAATGCGAATAGATCTTCAGGGAACTTCTCATACCATCACAGCGCTATATGAATCTGAGATGCAGAAATTCATAAATTGAGACGAATCAGCCGGTGATTAAATTATATATTTCTTTCCAGATGCTTGATTTGCTCATGAAGTTGTAGTCTTCAAATGACTTAGAAGACTGAAATATTGAATCTACTCTCAACTTGGAAAATGCGATCCAATCAACAAAGTCTTGTAATCTTCCCACTCATTGAACAATCCCTCTTCCTCAATTCATCAAGAAGTTCAAAGGTCTCGCTGCCCCTCCCTTCCCGACACAAACCTTCCAACAAGGTTTTGTAAGTCAAAAAATCAGGACCCATCAAATTCCCCAACATATCAAACACAACCTCAATCACATCCTCAAACCACCATTCCAATACAAGACTGTGAATCAGAATTACATAAGTACTATTACTCGTCATGAAGTGGTAGTCAATAGAAGTCCTCAATTGAACTCAGAAGAATGCAATATTGAGTCAATTAACGACATAGAAAATGCAATTCATTTAACAAAGCCTTGAACATCCTCTCACTCATCGAACGATCCCTCTTCCTCAATTCATCAAGCAATTCAAAAGCCTCATTGCCCCTCCCTTCACAACACAAACCTTCCAACAAAGTTTTATAAGTCAACAAATCAGGACCCATCAAATTCCCCAACATGTTGAAAACAACCTCAATTGCATCCTCAAACCTTCGTTCTAACGCAAGACTACAAATCAAAATCATATAACTACTACTACTCGGAACCAAACCCTTCCCCTTCATTTCCTCATAAAACCCAAAACCCTGACCAACCCTCCCTTTCTCACACAACCCCTTCACTATATACCCGTAAGTATACGCATTCGGCTCACATCCATACAACCCCATCTCACGAAAAACCCGAATGGCCTCATCAACCTCAAGACATTTCGAGTACGCCTTTATAATCATATTCAACACATAAGTATCCGGAATCACACCCGCGGCCTTCATTTGCTTCGACAACGACTTAGCCGATTGCAAATACATATAACAAACATTCAACTTATTGAACCTTCTAAGCAACAGATTAAACAACATGGAATAAGTCTGTAAATTGGGTTTACAATTCTCGGAATTATACATTTTCTTATAAACATCAAAGGCTCGATTAAAGAGCGATCTTCTATCACAACAGAACTTGATAATGTAGTTATAAAGAGGAATGTTAATGTCACAAGCACCAGAGAGTACCTCTTCGATGAGGGTCTCGGCGAGGCCGTAGCGCTTGTTGGAGACGAGGATTTTGATGATGGTGAAGTAGGTGACGTGGGTGTGAGTGTAGCCACGTTGTAAGGCAGTCCAGCGGAAGAGGTCGAGAGCGAGGTCTGGGTCGGATTGGGACCAAAGGGTGTGCTCGACATCGGATGGAGTGAACCCGGGTTTGAGGTTTTGGACCCATGTTTCGAACTGGGTTTCGAGTTGGGTTTTGCTTCTGGGGTGGAAGGGTGGTGGTGGTGGCGGTGGCGGTGGTGGAGTGGGTGTGGAGGAGAGAGAGCGGTGGCGGTGGTGGTGGTGGTGGAGTGAGAGGACGGTGAGGTTGAGGTGGAGAGAGGGGAGGAGGGTGGTGTTTCGGAGAGTGGAAGGGGAGATGAGTAGGCGGTGGATGAAGGATGGAGGCATTGTCACACAAAAGTAAAGAGCATAAATCAAATCACAGACAAGAGGATTATGCAGTCTATTTGGGGTTTGGACTTTGGAGTGAATTTAAGAGGTTTTATTAGGCTTTGTAGTTCTCAAATTTAAGGGTGTTCCAACTTTCAACATTGCATTTTTTTTTTCTTTTTTAATATTTGTATTTTGAGAATTCATTCCTAGTATATTTCAGGGTTTTAGCAGTAAGTATCATATTTCATATTTGAGTAAGTGATTACTGTAATTATTTTTAAAATTGTGGAATCCAAATGATGTTTACAATACATAAAACACATTACACATTTTTTCTTAAAAACAAGTATTCATACTCATACCAAACATTTAATAGTGTTTTTTACTTTTAAAAATATGTTATTAGAAATATGGTATCAAACACATTTTTACATAATTGGTGCTTTAAAGTATTTTCATAATATTCTCAACCAAAAAAGAAAAGTGTTTTCATAACATCTTTTAAACCATAATTTTCACTTCATTTTTGCAATATCTAAATTCTCTTACCAAATGGGCTTATGCAAAATTGATGACTAGAGTTTGGGGTTTGGATTTTGGAGTTTGGACTATGGAGTGGTTTTTAGAGGCTTTTAACATCCACTTATCTAAAAATATACTCATTTTATCCTCTAAAAAACTACTTATCTATTTTAACATTTCATTTACCATCTACCCAACATCTTATCTTTTATTAACATATTACAATAATATAAATTGTCTAATAAAATGATATAAAACTAACACATCTGTCTCTCTTCTCTCACTTCAACTTAAAGAATTAATGGAATAAAAAATTCACTAAAATTTGGTACAGTAACATCTAGGTAAAGATGGTTTTTGGTGTATGTGGTGGGTTCCAAAATAGCAATTTGGAGGTTTTAAACCCCTAATGTTAATGCTCAAATATGCATAATCAAATACTAAAGCTTGGGGTTTGGAGTGATTTATTTATTTATTATTATTATCTATTAATATTTTTTTTAAAGTTTAGTTACAAACTTGGTTGTAACCAATAGTTACAACTCTACTAAAAACATTTTATAAAATGTAAATATTGAAAAATTCACCATTGGATTACATTTCTATCCTATATCCTTTGTGTTTGAAAAATTTATTTCTTATGCATAATATTAAAATCTCAAATTTTTGTAATTTAAAATTATGCATAAGAAATAAATTTATAAATCAAATAGTAAATTGTTTCCAATTGGCACGTAATTGACGTATGTGTTAAGAACATTAAGAACATGCAATTCAATAATTAGATTTTCAAAATATATAAGCATGTTAATTTTTATAGTGTGAATTGTAGTCATTGGCTATAACGAAATTTGTTATAAAATTTGTCATTTTTTTTTAAAAGCTAATTTTTGAACTTAAACCTGCTTCTTGTAATTTAATATAGACTCAAATTTTCGTCCAAAAAATTTAGTTAAAGTTCCAATATAGACTTTAAAGGAAATTTAAATAAAATTAATTTGATCTTTTTGTCCATAATTTTAAAGATTATTGCAGTGTCGACTCAATGGGTGAGCCAAATAGGCAACCGCCTAAGGCCCCCAATGAAAAAAGGCCCCTAAATTTTTACCAATAAAGATATTCTGTACCAATAGAAATATTAATTAAGCCCTAAATATTCACCAATAAATAAAAAGTAGTTATTTTTTCATCAAAAAAAAAAAAAAAAAACCAGTTAAAGAAAAATATTTTCATTGAATGGGTCAATCATTTAATCTCTCACACAGAAATGTTAAAAGAACTCATTAATCTTACACTAGTAAATAAATTTATACTCAAATTCTATTTAGAAATATCAAATATATAGTTTTATTAAACTTTTCAATCATAATTTTTTAGTATTTGGTTACTTCATTTGATAAATAGTGTTTATTTTAGTTGTATAGTCATTGAGTAATGCGATGGGTTTGTTTTAATTTGTAATTTTTTTTTCTAAAAAAATAGATTTTAAATAAAAAAAACCAAAAATTAAATCAATATTCTATTAATATTCAAAGTATAAGAATAAACCTCACTTAAAGTTGTCGACTTAGGCCCCACAGTACGTTGAGCTGGCCTTGGATTATTGTCGATGAGGCAAACATGGTGTGAGATGACAAAATAATAGCACGTGGCATTGCCATAAAAAAAAGTACATAAAGCTGTCTTATGGTTTATTAGTAAAACAGAAAACCCCTAAAGTTTATAAATCTAAGCTTTTTATTTTTTTGAGATTTCTCAAAAAAAAAAAAAAAACTTTTTATTTTTTGAGAAGGTAGTTTCTATACCGAGATTTTTTTTTTTTTAGAATGTTACATACCAAGTTTTATTATTATTATTTATTTAGAAGAAGTTATATACGATGTTTTTTCTTTTTTTTGAGGTGAAGTTATATACCAAACATGGTTTTCAGACTCGGACCATTTAAAAAACCGAGAAAAGGAGATGTGGTTTTTAAGGTCGAACTGTAATAACGTCAAAATTAATTTAATATTAATTAAAATACAAATAAAGATATTAAATGTATAAAAAAAATATGGAAATTTACCCCCCAAAAAATATAAAGCAATTTAAACAACTTTAAAAATGAATTTTCCATATTTTTATAAAGTGAATAGAAAATAATAAAATATAAACAAGCATTAAAAAATTGTGCGTGGTAATATTTCAAAAAAAATCATTTTAATTAAAAATAAAATTATTTTTGACATAAATTTACAAATTTCACATTCACATGTAATATTGTAAAAGAATAATTCTTGAACACAAATAAATTTAGCAAAGGTTATTAAATAAATAGTGATAAAATTAAATGCAAAACTATTAATCTTTTAAAACTAAGATTAATGTGCTGGACAAAGAACTTAAAAGCGTGGGAGGTCATTGCAAGCCAACATATGTTGCTTCATCAAAACTCTGACGTTATACGGCATTAGCATTTTTTTTTTTTTTTTTGAGAGAGAGTTTCAACTTAAGAAATCCGCTCCTAATGATAACTCTTTATCATCAGACCAAGACACCAATCAGTTTTTGGTGTAGGCGGAAATTGAACCTCAAATCTCTTATACAACCATCAGAGACTTTACCAATTGAGCTAACTGGAACTCACATGGCATTAGCTATTATACAAAGAAATTATTAGAATAAATTATATCAAGATCCCTAAAAAGTATCAAAACTATTGATTTTTTATATATATAAAACAACAAAGTATGCTTGTGTTTTTTTTTTTTTTTGGTTGAAAACTTGAAATATCCACTCATTTTAGAATAAATTGTTTTAATTTCTAGTTCTAGGCAACAAACTATGTAGCAGTCTAGTGGTTGGTTGTTAAGGAGAAGGGCTTATTCTTCCTTATAGCTCATTGAGGTTGATCCCTAAGACTACTTTTCATGAGCTATTATTGACTGAAACTCACATGAACCTCATGTAACAACATTTAGGGTGTGTTTGGTTGGGGTGAAAACAGGGAGGATGGAAATTAGGGAGAGGAAAATAGGGTGAGGAAAATAGGGTGGAAAATACTGTTTTCCACTGATTGGTTGGGGAAGGAAAATAGGAGAGACAGAAAACAGGGGAGAAATTTTTCTCCCCTGGGCCCACTTTTTTAATCCTCCCAAATCATGAGGAAAATGTGGAGAGAAAAGTGCTGTGAAAGCACTTTTACACAAATACCCTCACCTACCCCTCATTCATGACCTGATGACTTTCTCTTCTCATCCTTATCACTTTTGCCTCTTCTCATCCTTACCTTCATAGCACACCAACGTCCAGGTTCTCTTCTCTCACTTTTTTTTTTTTTTTTTTTTTCAACGTGACCTGATCAAGTTGATACAAAATCTTTTGCCCAATTAAATTTATATGTACACTATTGTAATTTTTACATTATAATAATAAAAATTTATATGTATGATGTGGTAAATTTTATATTATTTAATGAGTACAAATAAATCTATTTCTTACATATTATGTAACAAGGGTATAATAGTCAATTTATATAAATTACATTTTCCATCCTTCCCTTTTTCTCTCCAACTAAACAAAAGAATTTTCCATTCTCCCACTTTTCCACCCCTCCAACCAAACACACAAGAGGGAAAACTAAATATTTTCTATCCTCCCACTTTTCCACTCCTCCAACCAAACGGATCCTTAGGCTTCATTTGGTTGAAGGTGAAATAGAGAGGATGGAAAAAAGAGAGAGAGAAAATAGGAGAGAAAATAGGTGAGAGAGGTTTTTGGTTGGAATGGAGTGTGAAAGGAAATTTTGGTGAGGCCCAGGTGTTTTCTTCTCTGACCCATCAAAATCCTATCTCTCTTATTTGGAGAGAAAACTTAGGAGACTTTATTTCAACCCAATCAATTACATTTTTGCCCCTCTTTTTGTAACATTGAACATGGAAATCTCAGGTAACCGTTGGCATTTTGCTCTGCTTCAATAACTTAATAATATTTTCTTGTTTTTTGGTTCACGTTGTTTATCACTTTTTTCTTTTCATGTTCTTTTTTTTTTTTTTTTTCTTTTTCTTTTTCTTCTTCTTGTTTTCACCCCACCCTTTTGTCTTTTTCTTTTTTTTTTTTTCTGTTTCTTTTATTTACTATTCGTTCACTTCGGGTGTTTTTTTTTTTTTTTTTTTTTTTTTTTTGTCCTCGTCTCACTTTTTGTCTTCTTCTATCTTTTGTTTTTATCAATTTCTTCCATAGTTACGTTATTGTTCTTTTTTGTTTTTTTTTTTTCCACCAGTTTTGGATTCGCCTTCTACCTTTTAAAATAATAACTTAAAAAAAGTGTACTGTCCATATATAATTTTCTAAATAAATAAGTGTATAAAAAATTGTGTTGTCTTTTGTTTTATTTAGGGTAAATTACAAATTACACCCCTAAAGTTTGGGCATGATTGGATTTTACACAGAAATTTCAGAATTTGGATTTTACCCCCTGAAGTTTGGTGATGTTTGGATTTTATACCCTGACGTTTCAGAATTTGGATTTTACCTCCTATATTTTAGAAGTGTTTGGATTTTACTCTCTAAAATTTTGGGGTGTTTGGATTTTATGCCCTAAAGTTTCAAAATTTAGAGGTGTAAAATCCAAACAACCCTAAACTTTAGAGGATAAAATCCAAGTTCTGAAACGTTATGGTGTGTAAAGTTGTGATTTACAACTATGTTTTATGTTGGCTTTATTCCATGACAAAAAGTGTTGTGATTACTTTAATTTTGTTCCTTATATTTTGTGGGATTTTATTGTATTGGGTTTAGTATTAAGTTGGTGAAGACTCAAGCTTATTTGAAGATCAGTAGATTTCGTGAGTGTCTCGCTAGAAGCTAACCCGCGAAAGAGCCACGTGAGAAGCACGCGCTGGAAGCTGAAGAGTCATGCCAGGCTGTCGATTTTGCGAGTGTCTCGCTGGTAAGGCCTTCCCGCGAGATAGTCGCGAAACATTCGGCCTGGAGAATTTTTAAGTGAGACTTTCATACCCTTCACCCACACTATAAATACCCTCATTACCCACAAATGCAATAGAGGCTATTCAGAGAGAAAAACCCTAGATAGGTTTTCTACAACACACACACCCATCTTTTTGAGAGAGAGCTACTCATCCTTAGTGAGAAATCCTTGTAGCCTCTTCTCCATCCCTTCCCATTGTCATACCTTGAGAGAAGATTTGTACCCAAACACAACCCACACATTTTCAGAGTGTAGAGAATGTTTTGGAGATTGGGAAGCTTTTGGAAATTGCCAAAAGAAGCCGGTGAGGCTTGGTTGATGCTATGGGCTATAGTGGGATTCGGTAAGCTAGAGAAGACAAAGGTTCAGTGTAACCTCGTTGGAGCAAAAAGCTTGGAGGGCTTAGGTGCACTGGGTGGATTAGGCTTGGAGAGTCTTCTACTATTCGTGTATCCCAACTACATTCTTTAGTGGATCATTGACGGATGCAATCGGGCGTATTGCGGGATCCGGAAAGCTAGACAAAACATGGTTCCGAGAAACCTTGTTGGAGTAGGAGCTTGGAGGGCTTAGGTACATTGGGTAGATTAGGCTTGGAGGATCTCTTGCTATTCATGTATCCCAACTTATTGTCTAGTGGATCGATTTACCGCTTAGAGGGCGGCGGAGAGGTTTTTCACCGAGTTTTTCGGTTTCCTCTTCGATAACACATCGCCGTGTTATCTTGTGTTTGCATCTCTCTTTCCTTACTCTTGTGCTTTAATTTTATTGTTTGTTGTTCATGTTTATGCACTAGAATAGTATCGGTTGATTGTGTTTCATTTACTCTTGTTTCCGCACTTAGATAAGTTAGAGTAAAAGCAATCTAGCCGTAACTTTTAATTGGGGGTCTAAACAGTTTTTGTGTTATTTAACACATTTTTGAGCTTTCAATTGGTATCAGAGCGGGTACACTTGATTTGAGTTCATTACCTAAGTGTGATCCTTGACCCCTTGTGTGTTTTGCCATGGATAATACTTTGTATGCTTCTATGGATGTTGTTGATTGTAACATGCCATGTGTTTGTGAAAATGCCTCTATGAGTGTTTATTCTCGTGATTGTGATGCCATGTTACATGATTCTATGAGTGTTGTTGATATTCCTAACATCAAACTCTTCAAGAAAGATGCTAAGAAGTTTCAAAAGAATTTGAGCAAGTTATTTTGTGAAAATGATGATTTGATTGCTAAGCTCAATGAATCCAACAAATTGGTTGAGAAATATAAGAATCTTGTTGAAATTTCTCTTGAAAAGCTGAAAGAGTTTGAATGTTTGAATATGGACTTGGATGTTAAACTTGTTTTGTCTAACAAACTTGTTGATGATCTTAAATCTGAAAATGAATCTCTTAAGATGCATGCCAAGTGTTTGATTGCTGAACTTGTTGCTAAAACGAAAGAAAATATATGTTGCAATCATGTTGTGGTACCTGATTTTGTGTCTATTGTGTGTTCTACCTCAAAGGACAAATCGGAGTACATTCCTCCACACAAAAGAAATCAAAAAGTGGAGAGAAAGGCTCTTAAGCTTAAGCCTCTGTTTAGGTCCCATCCTAGGGAATTGAGTGGATCTAAATTTGTTCCTACTTGCCACCATTGTGGTGTGATCGGTCACATATGACCCCAATGCCCCAAGTTAAAGAGAGAACAGACTCATGTTGCTAGATCCATTCCCAAAAAGCCTAGTGGACCTAAGCACATTGTTTGTCACCATTGTGGTGCTTTTGGTCATCTAAGATCTCATTGCTCTAAGTTTCAAGCTCTTAAAAGAATTAAAAGAAAAGAGAAACTTGAGCTTCTTGGAAGTTGTGCTAAAAAGGATAAACCGGATTTAAGTGATAATAGCATGTTGTTAAAGAAAGTGTTTAATGCTCTTAACTCCTTGTTTATGTGCATCTCCGGTTCTCATTCTTCCAACCCTCGTCTCACTTCTCATGAGACACTCATTCCAAACAATCATTCCGTTTGGATGAGGAAGGGTTCCTATGGTTGAGCTTATGCTCTTTTGGTCCTTGATCTAATTCTTTCGATCTTTGTAGGACCCTTCATGCATTGATTGTCATATCTTCATGCATTTTTGTACATCTTGCATTTACTTGTATGCATTGCTTTTGTTTTGATCTTATTTTTTCTGTTTTAGTTTTGCGTGAGTAAAAATCCAAAACCACATAAAAAGTGAAAAATTGAAAAAGTTTGATTGTATGTGTTTGATCACATTTTACATGTGAGTTTGGCCTAGTACCTTCGTACTAATAGCGTAGTGCATTTACGAGCTTAGCTTGTTATGTATGCACATATATCTTTGTGGGAGAAATATTGAAAACTATGGGTGATTGTTGTAAATAGATCTTCAAGCTTGTCATGAATGATTGGTCAATAGTCTTGATGGTCTTGATACTTGCATAGAGTTGTGCCTATATATCTTCCCACTTTTATTTTTTTGTTTTTGCAATAGAGCTCACCAAATGTAAATCTCAAAATGAAAAAGAGATTATAAGCTACAAAAGTCTGTCGCACATACTAGTATTTGACTAGGAAAAAGGGAAAGCGACATTTTAAATTGAAATGTATGGTGCTCAAAAGACCAAAGGTTTATTCTCAATATTGAAATATAAAAAATTTCAAGCACCGATCTCAAATTGAGATGTATTGTTCAAAATGATCAATTGTTATGATTTGTAAAGAAGCCAAATGAAAAGCTTCTAATATTTGTAATCATTTTCTTGTGGGAGGTCATATATGTTCACTTCTATAATTGAGATAGACCACTTGACTTAGCACTAGTTGTGTATGACTTGATTGAATTGATCATTGAAACTTTACTCTAGTCTAAGGACTATTCCATACTTGATCCACACACACAACACACAAGTTTAATGTTCAATGAATATCTATTTCATTTGTATGATTGTACATGTTCAAATGTGATGTGTGTGTGCTCAACTATATGTGGATCAAACCAAAAAGATTTTTATTCTTTTTGTTTGCTTTTGGATATGATTTGTATAACCCATGTTTTTCAAAGTTTTCCAAGTTGTTTTTGTGTGAAAAACATATTTTCTGGGTGTTTTTATGACCTATTTCATGTATAAGCTCAATTGGGAGTTAAATGGTCTAATTTTAAAGGTTTTTCAGCTTTAGACAGAGAGTTTCGCGACTGTTTCGCGAGTAGCTCGCGAGTAAGGCTTACCTGCGAAAAATTTCGCGAGTACTCTCGCAAGTCAGCTTCCCGTGAAAATTTCCAAATCAGCTTTTTAAAGGGCTTTTCGTGGGACATTTGTTCTAAACGTCTCCCATCTTCTCCCAAACCCCTGTTTTAATGTTTCTACATCAAAACCCAACTAAATTCAAGTGTTTTTCATTCCATTAACATCTCTAAGGTAATCTTTAACTATTTTAATTGATTTTGATTCTTAGATTATGTTTTTGGGGGTTTTATGTTCATAGTTGGGATTTTCTCAAATGGGAGTTGGAAAACTTAATTTTTGTCAATCTTTTTGATTGGACTTTGTTTTAAATGATAATTTTCTTTGGATGTTGGCCCCTTGTAGCAAAAATAACATGTATTTAGGCAAGATTTTCATATGTTCTTGCATTGTTTAACATACATGTGTAGTGTGTGCACTTTAAGTGTTTGATAAAATGCCCAAATGGCATTTTGTTGTTGTTTTGGACTCCGATGAGTACCAAACTTTAGGGATCACCATAATTATTCATGTTTATCATGTTTTGATTATTAGTGGTGTGTTTTATACACCTTGCCCCTTGAGTGCCTTACTTATGCATCTCACATGCACACTAGATGCACACTTGATGCACTTTGCTGCACACACTTTAACACTTAACATGTTTTTGTTCTCACTCATGCTAGTTAAGTCTTTTGAGACTCTTTTAGCACATATAACATGTTCTTGTGTCTATGTCATACTTAGGTTTACATCATGTTCCATCATCTTTAGCATGTCATGTTTAGTTTATGCTTTGTAGTATTTTTTCAAAGATGTTTTTGTCTTTCGTTTGATCATCTTGCACCCCTCATGCATCATTATTTACCCTTGCTCATTTCTTCTTTTCTTTCCCTCCTTCCTCTTGATTGATTTGTCTATTTGCGACAAAAAGGGGGAGTGTATACCGGAAAGTACACCGGTTTGTATCGTCATTTCTATATGACTCATGTGCACACTCTTAGGGGGAATAATTCTACCTCGTGCACATTCGTAGGGGGAGAAAGCCATAGGGAAGATGCATATACTAAGGGGGAGAAGACATTTTTTATGAGAAAACCTTGTTTTACTTTATGCTTGTTTTCTCGTTGCTTTATGGTGCTTTGAGTTATGTTTAGTATCATCTATGCTTTGCTGCTCTCATCGCATCATGCTCTTGTGCCCTAGTAGGATTGTTCCTAGATGTATATACTTCGTGTATTTTGCATTGGTCGTGTGTTGGACATGCTTTTACCCTTATGCTATTGTGCTTTTTTGGTTGCATGTTCGGATGATCATTTGCTTTGCTATATGATCATTGTAGTAATTTCTATATGACTATTTTGGTGTTTGATCAAGTTGCTCATATGTTTCACAACATATTTACTTAATCGCATTTTACTTGTTACATTATATTTGTCCATTTATCACTTGATTTACCTTAAGGGTCTAATGTGTTTTGTGCAAGTGTTTCAGGCTACAGGTATTTATGTTCCAAGTGCTACACAGCTTCTAGATTTAGGTGTGAGTGAGTTTTGCCATTGTTCCCAAACTCACGTTTAAGTCTAGAGTCTGTTATAGGGTGTTTTGTCATGGAATAGCCAAAGGGGAGATTATAAAGTTGTGATTTACAACTATGTTTTATGTTGACTTTATTCCATGACAAAAAGTGTTGTGATTACTTTAATTTTGTTCCTTGTATTTTGTGAGATTTTATTGTATTAGGTTTAGTATTAAGTTAGTGAAGATTCAAGCTTATTTGAAGATCAGTGGATTTTGCGAGTGTCTCGCTAGAAGCTAACTCGCGAAAGAGCCACGTGAGAAGCACGCACTGGAAGCTGAAGAGTCATGCCAGATTGTCGATTTCGCGAGTGTCTCGCTAGTAAGGCCTTCCCGCGAGATAGTCGAGAAACATTCGGTTTGAAGGATTTTTAAGTGAGACTTTCATACCCTTCACCCATACTATATATACCCTCATTACTCACAAATGCAATAGAGGCCATTCAGAGAGAAAAACCCTAGATAGGTTTTCTACAACATACACACCCATCTTTTTGAGAGAGAGCTACTCATCCTTAGTGAGAAATCCTTGTAGCCTCTTCTCCATCCCTTTCCCATTGTCATACCTTGAGAGGAGATTTGTATCCAAACACAGCCTACACCTTTTCAGAGTGTAGAGAGTGTTTTGGAGATTGGGAAATTTTTGGAAATTGCCAAAAGAAGCCGGTGAGGCTTGGTTGATGCTATGGGCTATAGCGGGATCTGGTAAGCTAGAGAAGACAAAGGTTTGGCGTAACCTCGTTGAAGCAAGAAGCTTGGAGGGCTTAGGTGCACTGGGTGGATTAGGCTTGAGGGGTCTTCTACTATTTGTGTATCCCAACTACATTCTCTAGTGGATCATTGACGGATGCAATCGGGTGTATTGTGGGATCCGGAAAGCTAGACAATACATGGTTCCGAGAAGTCTTGTTGGAGTAGGAGCTTGGAGGGTTTAGGTACATTGGGTAGATTAGACTTGGAGGGTCTCTTGCTATTCGTGTATCCCAACTTATTGTCTAGTGGATCGATTTACCGCTTGGAGGGCGGCGGAGAGGTTTTTCACCGAGTTCTTTGGTTTCCTTTTCGATAACACATCGCCATGTTATCTTGTGTTTGCATCTCTCTTCCCTTACTCTTGTGCTTTAATTTTATTGTTTGTTGTTCATGTTTATACACTAGAGTAGTATCGGTTGATTGTGTTTCATTTACTCTTGTTTCCGCACTTAGATAAGTTAGAGTAAAAGCAATCTAGCTGTAACTTTTAATTGGGGGTCTAAACAGCTCTTGTGTTATTTAACACATTTTCGAGTTTTCAGGGTGTAAAATTCAAACAACTCAAACTTCAGGAGTTAAAATCCAAATTTTGAAATTTCAGGGTGTAAAATCCAATCACCCCAAATTTTAGGAGTGTAATTTGCAATTTACCCTTTTATTTAATAGCGACATAATTGTAAATTTATATCAATTTCATTTTTCATAATTTTCCATCTCTTCACTTTTCCATCCTCCCAACCAAACACATATAAGAAAAAGCTAAAATTTTTCTATCCTCTCACATTTTATCTTCCTTTCCCATTTTCTATCCTCCTACTTTTTCATCCCTCTATCCAAACAGACTCTAAGAAGATTCACAAAAGGATTCGCGCACGCCAATAATGTGATTTTCTTCCATAAGAGCTAACAAAAAAAATGAGTTCATAGGGTCAATTTGGTAGATATACTATTCGTCAGACACGCTTTTCCACAATAATAATATGCAATGCACAGTAAACAAACACTTAAAATAATAATGATAAATAATTATTTAAAAAATGTCCTTGGCCAACACCATATCGTGCACTCCTAGAGTGTTTTCTTCCTTACACTACTACATATACAAAAAATAAATTGGTGTTTTGACCTAATAATGAAGAGTACTTATCATGAAGCTGATGCCATAGATTAAAATTTTATTGTATCTATAAATAATAATAAAAATTGAGAATTAAGAGTTTAATTTTATGACCAATTAAAATCAATCAAAATCAATCAAACTTAATCACATACATTCATGCTTATTTTAAAACAATTTTGAACCAATGCAAATTATTGCCTTCATTTGATTTGATTAAAAACCTTAATTCCCCCCCTAGAAAATACCATTTTTTTTCCTTTAAACCCCATGATAACCCATTATAATATGGAATTTTACTATTGGTCAAATATCGAAAATTTTATTCATGTCAAATAACAATTTCTCCATTTGGTCATATTTCGCTCAAAGGGTGGAATTTCCTATGTATCCAAATAGGTGACTACATCAAGTGATAGAATAGAAGTCAACAAGAGATAACGAAAGGATAATATTCCAACAATTTCTTAGACTCAAATCCAGGAAAAAATTGGCCTTTGCCTTTTTTTTAAAAACAATCTAGCATTTTGCCCCATTTTCCAAACTAATTAGGGAAATGTCTCTCTTTTGAAACTCGACTTTCTCAAAATCGAATTAAGCCCTATAGTGGCGTTTTAAGGAGCCTATAGTGACATTTTAATGAGCCTATAGTGGCGTTTTGTAACTCGAGTTCCATGAACTCGAGTTATAAGTAAAAAAAAGGAAAAACTTGCATTGAACTCGAGTTCATGAAGATCGAGTTACAAAACGCCACTATAGGTTCTTAAAACGTCACTATAGGCTTCTTAAAACGCCACTATAGGCCTCCATAATTTATTTATTTTTTAACTCAATTTTGAGAAAGTCGAGTTTCAAAAAAGGGACATTTCCCTAATTAGTTTGGAAAAGGGGGCAAAATGCTAGATTGTTTTTTTAAAAAGGGCGAAGGCCAATTTTGTCCCTCAAATCCAATAAACATCTAATACATCCAAAGGTTAAAGAGTTCTTAGCATCTTGCAATAGCCAAACAATTAATTGCCTATAGACCTTGGTCTTAAAAGAGTTCTTAGAATTATACTTTATATAGACCTTGTTCTCATTTGTATTTGCCTATTTGGTGCAAGCGAGGGAAAACATGTATAAGACTCAGAGTTTCCTTCTTATTTTTTTGTTTACCATTTTCTTTATCATTCTCTATTCTTACCTTTTTATTATTGATTCACCGGCGGGTAGAAAGCTATTATAGTCAGACCCAAGTTAAATAATTATCATTGATTTCCCCACATTCTTTTTTTTTTTTTTTAATAAGATTGTTATGTCTATTGATATGCTTTTCAATTCTTCGTACTTATTAGGACATGCCCCTTGGATGTTCCAAAATTGTAAGCCATATAAAGAAGTTTGCAAAATATGTTGGAAATCAAGTGTTACATGGTCAGGTGTATGCACCAAAAATTGTGCCAAGCAATGCAAGAAGTGGGAGAATGCAAGCGGTGGATATTGTTCTTACTATTTGAAATGCTATTGCGAGCATATAGACTGTGTTTGACAATATGAAATGTATTATTAGTGTGTAGTCTAGTTATAACTAAAATAATGGGAATGAATTTTATATTTCAAACCAAAATTGTATCAGCTTTTAGGCTAATTTTATTATAAAGTGACAATGTTTTCCAAATTATTATAGCTTAATTAATAGACTCCTTATGGTGCTTGTTGGCGGTTTATCATTTGTTATAGGTTTTGTGAGTAGAATGATATTTATGCAAGAATTCTATGGTCTTCTTATACTTCTTGATGAAGTATTCACCATTCATATATGTTTTCTTCTTTACATTTAGGAAAGTTTGATCTTTGAAAAAGCTTGCTGTACCAGGAAAATATAACGTGGTTGTACACTTGTACTACTTTTTATATATTTTTTTTAAAGAGAGAAAAAAAATGAAAAAGTAACGATTGAAATTGAAAAGTAAATGGAAAGCACATTTTTATTTATTTATGAGGAATATATGGAAATGGAAATGGAAAGCATATTTACCCGTACAATTTTAATTGGGGCAGCTTGTAAAGAACTATAATACATGTGTAAAACTAACAAATTTTACTTTCAGATTCTTATTCATGCCATATGATATAAAACATAAAGCTATTCAACTATTTTCTTTTTCTCTTGGTATTATAAACCCCTTGAATCCAACCAACTTTGTTAGCAAGAAAAGCATGCCAGTCAGCTTTCATTTCATTCAAATGCACTCAATCATGAGGTGACTTATGGGCACTTTATGTTTTATTATGTTTTCATATTGATCATACTATTTATTTTCATTAGTAATTTGACCATTTATAATGTCTCTTTCCTAAAACAATTAAATATCTACATTCAACAACATTTTAGAGTTAGTATTTTATGAAATGGTTGAACATGAAAAACACTTATTATTAATATCAGATTACTAATTAAAATGGATAACAAGGCTAACATGAAATGGAATCAAATATAAGGAGCTAAAATGAACATTCAACAACATTTTAGAACTACTATTTTATAAAATGATTAAACATAAAAGATACTTAACATCAGATTATTAATAAAATAAGATGGCAAGACGAGTATGAAACAAAATCAAATATAAAGAGCTAAAATGAAAATTTTGAAACGCAAATGGTTAGAATGATGACAAACCCAAATTTTAAGGACAAAAAATGAACTTTAATTAAAAAGAAAACTAGCTACCTTAAACTAGCCACCAATATTTCACATGTGATTAGGCTAGTATAAAGGGAAGATGTTATGTCTACTTAAATAAGAAAAATGTCTGGTTAACTTGGTGTCCTTAAGACATTTGTTAATAAATCATTTCAGCAAAGTTTTGATACTATATTCATGAAAAATATAAAAAAAAACTAATAAAATCAATTACCTCTTTCTTTTTTAATAAAATATTTCTAAAACCAATGTGATGTTAGATTACCTTCAAACTCTTTATATAAATATATATATATATATATATATATTACTATATGTGAATTTTGAAAATCTAACTATTAAATTTTTATATTATTAATATGCATGTCAAATTTCGTTCAAATGAGGTGTTAGTTACTATTGGATCAATAAACTTATTTTTATGCATAATTTTTTTATCACAAAAATTTAAAATTTAAATATGTAATTGATGACATAGTTATTAATCTTTGATTTTCTTAAAATTTTCCAAACATAAAGAATATAATAAAAAAATGTAATCCAACAATTAAAATTTTAAAATTCACATCTAATAAAAAAATATAGAAAAAAAAATGTAGAATTTCTCTCTAATTAACTTTTCCACTAAAGAAAAACATTCATTCTACAACACCTTGGTCATTGCCAAGGATGACAATTTTTACCAAACCCATTAACCCACCTATTACCCACTTAATTTGGGTAAGTCTTAACTCAACCCAGTTAAACATTTGGATTAAATGGGTAAAGACCCATTGGGTAACCTTGTTGGGGGGACCACAATTTGATTCCCCACAACTATTATAAAAACACGCCAGCGTGGTGTGATGTTGAATGCCATAAAAGATTTGAGTGTGTCTTCCTCATCACCAATTGGTTTTGAGGTGAAATGGCATAGTTCATGGTCCGACAAATGGTATCAAAACCAAGGTCATGAGTTTGAATCACGGGAGTGTCATTGTGAGGGACAGATTGTTGGGGGGACCACAATTTGACTCCCTACAACCACTCTAAAAACAGTCTCACGTGATATGATGTCGAATGCCATAAAAGATTTGAGTGTGTCTTCCTCATCACCAATTGGTTTCGAGGTGGAATGGCATAACTCATGGTCCGACAAACCTAATTAAATGGGTCTAAATGGTTAAATGCACTAGGTAACCAATGGGTAAACCCATCTTTATTCATTTATTATTATTTTCAACCTTTAACATTGATAAGAAAGAAAAGAAATTCTAAGTTTCTAACCCTTGCTCCTAAACACAGCTGCGAGATACCTCCTCCCTCTCCAAAGAGCAAATCTAAACCCTAACTAGAAAATTTCTTATTGACTTTCTTCAGCTTTCTTCTCACTTTACCAGCTATCAAGCACGTCCTACGATTGTCTAGTTTCTCTAACCCTCTCTCTCTTTGACTAAGTGTCTATGTTGTGCTCTAAGATCACTGAGATCTTTTTCTCGAGCTTAGAGCGTGGCCAAGGTGATGGAGTTGCAGACCACAGTCGACAATTAAGCCACCAGAGTCCCTCCCCACCGTCGCACTCAAGGGATTCATTGTGAAACTATCAGTCAAAGGACTCAAAACCACGACTTCTCCTCTAAGATTGAATCGCATCGACAAGCTAAAATTCAGTGAAGCTTGAGTGCAAAATCAAAATTGAGAGAATTAGAGAAGTTCATTTGTTGAGGCTAGATTTTTTGTTTGGTTGTTGAGAAAATCTAGAAAATTACGTTGTTACTCAGAAATTTACAAAGCAAACAATATTTTCTTGGTTGAAAAATATAGCAAATTTTCTCCCTCTCTCTCGGTTGATTAACTAGATTTGATTTATGAATTTTTCTTGGCATCCAAACATTGGGATAGGAGAATTTTTTTGGGATTTTTTTTTCTAATTTCCTTTTCAATCCTTTGATTAGATTTGATTTACAAATTTTCTTTGCAATCAAACACATGAATAAGAGAATTTTTTTTGGATTTTAAATTTTTTTTTCTTTTCTATCCTTTGGTTAGTTCTTGAGGCTAATTTTAATTTTGTCTTTGATCAATATGGTGGGCATTTTGGTAAATTTGTTTTTGAGTGAATGTATTTTGGTAATATTATAAGTTTTTGGTATTTGTAAGTATGTATATATAAACTAAATAATGGGTTAAATGGGTGAGTTGGGGATTAAATGAGTTGGGTGGGAAGTAAGTATTTAATATTTATTTAAACAAGTAATAAATGGGTAAATAGATAATTGTGTACTCAATCCATTTATGACCCAACTCAAAATGCATCCAATCCGCCCAATTAGTTTGAGATTAAATTTTGTAAGGATGTAGTGTAAATATGTTTTACTTCTCCAATTTCCAAGATACCACATTATCTTATCACATATTTAAGAATAAGCACAATTATACTTAATCAATTCCAATACTCATATATAAATCTAATAGAATTGAGAATTTATTAAAATATTATTAGATGCAGTAGAATATATTTAATTTTAAGTAAATTACTAATATAACAATTTCTTATTAGACGATATAAGTAAGAAATTTTACAGCTCATTTTTAGCAAATTCGGATTCATTTGATGACTTTCTCTATGACTAGTTTTTGCCGACTACTAGTCTGTGGCTCTCTCCTCTCTTATGCACCGAGAGGTCCACTAGTCCAACGGCTATATGCACTTTCTGGCACCATCATCAATACCTTTTTCGTCCCTTCCTCGAAACCCACCCAATTCTAATTTACATGTTTTGTAACCAATGGACCCACCATGACCTTTCTCTTATCAACTTTTCCTTCGCAACCAACAACACATATCGCTTCAATGCTCTCTGCGCATTATACTCTAACATTTCTTCTTTTCCTCTTTTCTTTTTTTTCTTTTTCCAAAGGCCAAAGGTAAAGTCATATTCCCCCTAAAGTCCCTAAACCCCTAATTACCTCTTTGACACATTGGTCAGTGCACCATAACAATTTTCCCCATCGTCTCCATAAACACCTTTCAAAGCGAACCACTCTCATTGCTCTTGTCTCTCTTTCCGCTTCATACCCTTTAATACTTTTACCAAACAAAGCACTGTGAAGCTAAGACCAAGAACCATGATAGCATTGAAGAAGATGGGTCATCTTGTTTTTCTTCCTCTCCTCATTCTCTCCTTCCTCATATCCACTTCAAGTAAGTCCATTTTTCTCTCAATCTTATTTATTTATTTGTGTATATTACAATGCCCTCTATTTGAATCAAATTGTGAGATCCAGAAAATAAAAATCTTAATCGTAAAATAAGCCTAACCCTTTTGTTTACAGGTGCCAAGTTCACGAGCAAGGTAGGAATTAACTATGGCCAATTGGGAAACAATCTACCATCACCATCAAAGTCGGTGGAGCTTATCAAATCTCTCAAAGCCAAGCTTGTGAAAATCTACGACACAAACCCAAAAATCCTTAACTCCCTCAAACACACAAACATTAAAGTCTCAGTCATGTTACCCAACGAACTCATCTCCAACATCTCCTCCAACCAAACCTTGTCCGATCTCTGGGTCCGATCCAATGTCCAACCCTTTTACCCACACACCAAGATCCGATACCTCCTCGTTGGCAACGAAATCATCAGCTCCACCGACAACAAAACCTGGTACAACCTCGTCCCTGCAATGCGCAAAATTAAGTCTTCCCTAAAAGCCCATGGTATTCACAAGGTCAAAGTTGGAACTTCGTGTGCCATGGATGTCCTAGAATCGTCATATCCACCTTCAAACGGGACTTTCCGGGCCGACATTTCGGGTCGGGTCATAAAACCCATGTTGCAATTCTTGAACAAAACCAGATCATTTTTCTTCCTTGATGCGTACCCGTATTTTCCTTGGTCTTCGGATCCTACCAATATCAAGCTAGACTACGCTTTGTTTGAGTCCAAGAATTTCACTTACACGGATCCGGGTTCGGGTTTGGTGTACACGAATCTATTTGACCAAATGGTGGATGCTGTAATTTTCGCTATGAAGAGACTCGGGTACCCGGGTATTCGGGTCTGGATAGCTGAAACGGGTTGGCCCAATGGTGGTGACTTCGACCAGATTGGTTGCAACATTTACAATGCTGCCACTTACAACAGAAACATAGTTAAAAAGCTCACATCCGAATCGGGTACTCCAGCCCGACCCGGAAAAGTCCTCCCATCTTTCATCTTCTCTCTGTATAACGAGAACCAAAAGCCTGGTGCGGGTACGGAGCGGCATTTCGGGTTATTATACCCGAACGGGTCAAAAATTTACGAGATTGATCTCTCGGGTGAGACTCAGGTGTGGGAGTACAAAAAGCCGTTGCCGAAGCCAACCAATGATGAGAAGTATAAAGGGAAGATATGGTGTGTGGTGGCGAAAGGAGCCAATAGCAGCGAAGTTGGTGCGGCGTTATCGTACGCGTGTTCACAGGGGAATAAAACTTGTGATCCGGTTCAACCCGGGGGTAAGTGTTATAAACCCGATTCACCTAGTTGGCACGCAAGCTACGCGTTTAGTTCTTATTGGGCACAGTTTAAGAAAGTTGGTGGGACCTGTTACTTTAACGGGCTTGCTGCGCAAACTATCAAGGATCCAAGTAAGTACACTAATTATAAACTCTCACATCATCTTATATTTGCTGTATAATTCTAGATAAAATTGTCACTTAGCTTATGTCATTGTTATGATGGGATTTTATTTTATTTAATTACAATAATAGATTTGATTATTTCAATTTTCAATACATTTTTTTGATTAAAAAGTGGAAATATATAATGAAAACGAGAAAATCTAGTAACATAATTTATTTTACAATTTTTTTGTTATAACTGTATGTCATTGTCATATCATTAGCAAGTGAAATAAATGCTAAATTATTTATTTATATGAAAAGTATGAGGTACAATTCTAAATTATTCATGTAATGGTTGAATGGATTCAAGCGATAATGACATCCTTTACAACGTGCTGTGCCTCTCTAGCAAAACCCACATCCCCTTTCCCATTGAATAATTAGGATTAAGAATTATCCTATTGGTTTACCCGGAATCTGTAGCGCACATTGATAGAATTGTACAACCTTATTGTCACACTCAAGGGGTTACACTCCTCCCCTATTGAATAATTATAATTAAGAATTATACTATTTGTTTACCCTAAATCTGAATTAAACAACCTATGTCCATACACGGAAATACAAACTGTATGTAGTCAAATGCTAGGAGTTAAATGATAACGATTCATGCTGCCCAGATGCAAAAGAATATTTACCTTAGTTGATTTTAAACATTTGATTACACTAACCAATGAATTACATGATTGAATTTAATGATTCTTAAAAAAGATAATGTTC
Organism: Notholithocarpus densiflorus; assembly: GCA_030021035.2. Lineage (NCBI taxonomy): Eukaryota > Viridiplantae > Streptophyta > Magnoliopsida > Fagales > Fagaceae > Notholithocarpus > Notholithocarpus densiflorus. The sequence continues at coordinate 597,720 of JARYZH020000002.1, forward strand.
TTTTTACTACATTGATGATTGATCAAAGCAATCATGTTTTTATTACCTTAAATACTATTCCTAAGTTCATCAAAAAAAAAAAAAAATCATCCCAAAAAAAAAAAAAAAAATACTATTCCTAAGTTTTCTACCATTGAAAAATTAGCAAATTAGAAGAATAACTGTAGGTTCTTTTATTTTTGTGAGAAACAAAAGAATAACTGTAGTTGGTAGTACTGATTTAATTCTTAATAAAAGTAAATACACAGTATATATTACATGAACTTTTTCTTTAACTAATACCACATTTGCACTCAATTTCTGCTTACCTGCTCTAAACAAGCACATGCATCTTTTATAAAACAAAATATTTCATTTCTTTTATTTGAAAAAAGAAAAAAATTCTGATGGGTTTCTTTGGTTATTACAGGTTATGGATCCTGCAAGTTTCCAAGTGTTACACTTTGAAGAAGATGTAACTTGGCCCCCATGGTCTCTCTTCCTATGAAAACCTCAAATAAGTTGCTATATTCACTCTTATCAAAGTGATTTGGGCTCCCCTTTTATTTATTCCATTTTCCGATTACATTTTAGAATTTAGAAGACAAAAAAATCACCTTAGTCATAAGGTACATCGATCCCTCTAGGATTAAAATGGGACCCCAAATCACCCACTAGATTTTGATGCTATTCAAATATTATTATTATTCATTAGTCATTGCCTCAACTTTTATTGTAAGAGTACTTCATTTAATACAGACAAGCTTCCAACGGCTATATTTTTTTTTGCCAAGTATTAACGGCTATTGTTCGGTTCCTATTTTTATATTTCTCATTGTTTGTTTTTAGTCATAACTTTTTGAGGATTACTAAAGACTTTCTCAGGTCCTCGAACTTCGAGGATAAGTACTTAATTTGCCCAAAAGGAACTTGTGGGTTACGTTGCTGCACTTTTCTTGTAGCTTTCCATGACCTTTTGCCAAAGGATTCCCTTGGCCCTCTCCCCCTCCCCTATCACTATAAACTATCACTATAAAATTACACATGCATATCACTGACACAGTCCTTTTGTTAATTGGTTCTCTCTTTTTTTCATTGACCAAGCAACCCAATGGTTCAAGTTCAACACCTAGTCAATCTTGGTGGCATCCAAAAGTCCTATTGTTTTCACCGTTTCTTTTATACCCCGTTGTATTTTAATTTCAGTTTGAATGAATGACCAGACTTCTTATTACAAAAAAGAAAAAGAAAAAAAAAAGCAACCCAACAAAACAGGAATAATGATATGCAAAAGAGGAATCCAGTTCCACACTCTACTTCACAATAGCTATTACAAAAATCTAGGGCGATGAAAAAAAAAATGTTATGTTTATAATATTTTTGTAACAAATTTTAAGTGACATGTTATTACTATATGTTATTAATGTGTAAAAAAGCATTTTTAGTAGTGAGTTCAAAATTAAACGAGTAATAATTTAAAGGCAAAACTTAGACACAGTACTTAGGTATTGTTTCTTAAGTTCTTCTCTTAAGATTTAACCACGTCGTTGTACTTAACTAAAAATATATTTGCATCCCATGAGAAAAAAAGTCACATAGTTGAATCTTAAAAAGGGGAACTTAAGGAACAACACCTAAATTTAGGATTTGTTGTGAAAGTATTAAAAATGTAGCGCTTCATAATTTTTTTTCTTCTTTTGCTAATAACCAACATTTGCGTGATGGTTGCCCCATAAATATAAGTTCTTGTAGAGTGAGAGGGAGAGGTAAGGGATAGGATTCAAGTTTTCAGGAGAAAAATTCATGCAAATACACTTAAATTAGGCTAGAGTAGAATTCTATTTTGGATTAAAAAAAACACAACATTCATCAGTTGCATCTACAATTATCCTACAATGTGAATCAGATTTTTGCAAGAGATTCAAAACAACTAACATAGTCGCCTTCAATTAGATCCTTTTGTAGCTTCTATGGATTTAATTCTTGACATTGCAACAGCTATAACCTCTCAACATTGTTTTTAGCCCATTTGCCAATTAAGGTTGTTATTCATACACCCAAGATTTTATTTTTTGAGAAATGCCCAGGATTAGAAATAACCCATCATATACTTGGCAAGTCATCATGGAGGCAACGATAGTATGGAAAATGGGCTAAGATAGCAGTTAGGGAACAATAGGAAGACTACTGACTTTCCACCCTAATGACATACATGGTGATCTCTACGAGGATTAGGGCCGTGCAAACCCACCTCAGCTCTCTCACCCAACTCTTCCACATGCGCCATCCCGTGCAAGTTATT